>VCRD01000370.1:175554-219992 GCA_006783055.1 Trinorchestia longiramus
ATATGCATGAAGTCACTCTTTCAAGTTAATGAATGGGTTTCTGAAATAACTTATAAAGTTTTGCTAATTAAAATGAAAATTATCATTTATCAAAAAACGGGTCCACATTGTTGTGTGTATTCAGGGTACAAAAAATCCGATTATTTACATCATTTGAGTTTACTATTTATTGGAAAAGGTTTTTAAACACCCTGGCTTGTTTAAAGTAGCTACAATCAAAGTATAAATTTCATGAAACCATTCATATGTTGTTAATTTAGAAAACAAATTTGTGCATCGAATTATACGAGTAAGAATATTTAAAGAAAGCATTTAGTTAGCAGGTTATTAATATTCAAATAGAGGCTTACAGTTTGTATAAAGACACCCTGAAGTCATAACGGCTTTTACTATATAGGGTTGATAAACCAACATTAAAACAACAAATTTTTTTGAAAGTAAAATTGAAATTGATTGATGAGAAGAATTATTAGGTTTAATCGGACCATGATTAGAGCATCTCTTGGAATAAGACCTTTTCAGTTCACCTTGCCCCAGATCATAAAGGAATCATAAAATTTTTCCTGGTCAAACTCAAGCAGCTCCTCTGCCTTCTCTCGAGACTTGTCCAGACCACATCATTATACATAAGTGTTGAGAGTCTTACACAGTTTAACCACGACGCTGAAACTAGTGTTGATGAGTCTCACCCAGACTGTTCTCTTGTTCACAGCCCTACTATCCCACTGCTGTACCCACCTGGCAAACTCCACCCTCTTGACCTTGTGATGATTCATCATCCCCCCACCTTCCTCCTGGGACAAGATTTGGCTTCTATCCTGTCCATGACTCTCCTCACAACTCCAACTCTGGCTGCAACTCTTCGGACACTTCTCCATTTTTTATTCAACATCAATCTCGTGATCCTTCAGGTTTTCATTCCCAAGATTTTATTTCTCCCGCTTAAGATGTTTATGCAATTTGAACTGCCGGTTTCTACAAACTTGCTCCTGTTGAAATCAATGAAGTTCATCGGAGTCTTAATATAAGTTTAAAAGAGGTCATACTCCATTCTGCAACCCAGGTAAAACTTGTGGAGATTGTCAGTTGAAATGTGTGGCCCTTTCTCAAATTTAATATCTATAATACATTTCAGTTATTTGTAACGATCAGAATTTATTTTGGACAGCAAAGGATGTCTAAGTAAAGAAAGTTCCCATATAAATTTAAATTTACAATGGAACAAATCATAAACTATTTTATTCTGAACTTTGGGGACCCCTATGAAACAGCTGCAACTTTCCCTTGCCTGCTCCCTGTGTGCTGTACTGCTACAGTTATTGCCAAGGCTGGTGACACTGCTGTGTACTGCACACTGTTGTGTCTGGTGACACTGCTGTGTACTGCACACTGCTGTGTCTGGTGACACTGCTGTGTACTGCACACTGTTGTGTCTGGTGACACTGCTGTGTACTGCACACTATTGTGTCTGGTGACACTGCTGTGTACTGCACACTATTGTGTCTGGTGACACTGCTGTGTACTGCACACTGTTGTGTCTGGTGACACTGCTGTGTACTGCACACTGTTGTGTCTGGTGACACTGCTGTGTACTGCACACTGCTGTGTCTGGTGACACTGCTGCTTACTACGTACTCACTGTAATTTTATTTGTAATTGTAGGTAATTAAGAGAGTCTGCCCGTTTCAATAGTTATTCTAGCAGAGGTAAATAAATATTTCTAAAGCCTCTAATTAGTTTTTTATTGATCACTCCTTTTAACAAAGAACAGGAAATAAAAGGGTTGTTTGGACAGTGATATTGCTTTCGTTGGCAGTCTAATAAAAATATGATCACATCATCATACACACATACATACATACGAGAGAGACTTTCTTATTGACACGTGTTGGTTAACATTGATTCATTGTAAAGAACATAATGAATTTCTAACACTATAACTCTCAATGAATAGGTTTGAAAAATTATTGCTCACAAAACAAACATCAGCTTTCAATTTTGAATAAAATTCTGTGTAGACCAAAAAAAATTGTTTTAGTTTCTTGCTTTCATGGTCGCACAAATGAAGTATGTCCTCGAAAAGCTTCATGGCCACGAACTACTGCACTGAGAAGAAAGCTCAACATCGTACGAATTACGTTAAAATCTGCGTAAAATGTTTGAAAAATGTATTATACTCAGTATTTTTGAGGCACAGATGCTCGTAATAATTTCAGTTACGAGTAGACGGAGTTTTATGCAGTCTGGTACACACCTGTTGCAGGTGGTGTTGTCCGACAGTGAACTTCTGAGTAGCTTTGCTTTTACGCAGTACCTTGTTGCCTTGGTTTGCGTCTAACAGGACGTACAATATGAGTAGACACCTGCTGGTATACAGGGCAGAGAGTAATATTCAAAACAAGTCAAGAGTTGAGTTTTTTATGAGAAAGTAATCGAAAAGTAGTGGAGAAATAATGTGAGCTTCCAGCGCTGAAAAGGCATATAATGTCAGCCTAAACAAAGAAACGAATGAAAGTATCATACTTCTCTGAAATTTTAGGTGTAATTACGGTGTGTGAATGTCAAAAGAGTGAGGAATTGTGTTTGCCCTAACAACGACTCGGGCAGAGGAATAAGTGGATCTGCCCAAAAACAGACGGCTTGGTAAAAATTAATTCTTCATTAACATGCAGAAATTTTTAAAAGTTTGGAAGGAGCTACAGGGTTCTTAATCATTTAAGTCAAGAATAGCTGAATACGAGCTGCCTGTAAAATGTCGTGTGTTCTTTAAAATGAAAATGATCCAATGCTGTCTAATTAGAAACACTGTTTTCACTTGCTGAGCAATTTTCGAGAAATGAAGTAAAAAGTGGATTCTTTGTTGAGCAATGAATTTTTTTAAATGTTTCAAATAAATGTCGCTCTTCAAATATAGTGGATCGCAAATGGCCTAAAAAAGTTATGAAACAGGAGTTTCTTAACGTATATTAGCAATCGTGACTAATTCACTTGTTAAAGAACATGCTAATGGAACCGTTTAGAAATGAAAGACAAACTTTTGGACACATTAAAGGAAAAAAAATATTGTATGAATATATTTGAAACCGAAGCGAAAATTGAGTTTTCATTTTTCACTCTCAGGAATAGAGAAATTTACTCCGTGATAAGAACTGAGAAATACAGGGTGTCCGTAAAGTTTCTTATGAAAGTCTCTCATAAAATCTCAACAGCACCTCCTTCACAAACAGAATCCATGAAACTCACAAATGCAAAATGTGATTAAACACTGTAATAAACACTGATTACAATAGAGCAAATCTGGAAAAAATATCTGATTAAATGCATCGAAATAAATTTTTGAAATGGTAAAGAGACTTTATGGACACCTTGTACAAGTATGCGCTTGGGTGTAGTGAGAGAAGGTGCTGGCATACGCTACTGTGCATCATGCTACTCTCCATCACTGATGCACTCTGACACAAATTCCAAAGCTTTTAGTTATGGTAACTGCTTGTAGACTTCGCCTGTAGACAAAGACTTTACCACAGTAGAGTTGTCTCTTCCTCTTACACAAAATTTAGGTGCAAGTTTGCAAGTGCTTAGCAAAGTAACTGTGTCGGTCAGATCAGTTGCGCCAGAAGGAAGGTTCGAGGGTTATAAAACCACGCTTTTAGAATCACTTGGTTACCGACGGAATATGGTATTATTTGAGACACTAACTGGGTGTATCTACGTACTTTAGTGCCTATGCTTCAGAAGCCTAGGCTTGTTAATTTAGCAACAGCGGTTGAAATTCCTCACTGTTGTTTCCTTGCATCGTCACAGTGTCACGATTCAAAAGGACTCTTATAGTTTGTGTCAAAACTCATAGGTTCATTCGCAATTTTCATTCATCTTCAGATCTACCAATTCTATATTTTTGCCTAAAATAAATGGAAGAGGGTAAGCTACGACGACGATGTCAGACATACCACAATGCTTCTTAAAGGTCACAAAGATCATGCTGCTTCTCCAGTCACTCTTCCGCTTTCAGGCAAGAGTATGAACACGATATCTTTGGATAAAATTAATGGACATAAAATTAAAACTATAACCAAAGTGATCAAGTTATTCCGGAGCTCTGCACAGCAGTAGAAACTCCTTACAGAGTGAAAGATTCGACAAGCAATTTCATATTAAAATCTCTGACAGACTAAAAGGCAGATTAAAATCTGCCTTACACAGACAGCCCATGCACTTCAGCTCTCGTGGCTCCACATAACTGAAGTACCAATATTTGTCTGACTGAAACACGGAACATTTCATTCAATCAAAGTAATAAAAATTTTGCTGACGCAGCGCTCAACGAAAATGAATTGAACAGAACAGACAAATTCAGTAGTAAATGCATCCATAGCAAGAACTTCAGTAATAAATGAATGAACAAAAACAGTTTCATCTAATATTTTGGATTGGTCTTGATATTCCATCCTCTCAGTCAACTCCTGACGCGCCACCATCTCCTCTCCTACGCAGACGGCAGACCATTTTTCTGACACGTCCCATAAAAAATAATATGACATTTCAGAGCTACAACTTCAATTGTGCCTCGGACTCCTCTGTCTGAGTTTGTGTTGCTATTTGCTTTTTGTATTTGAAGTTCCGCCATATACATCAATTCTGAAACCCTTTTTTAGCATTGACAGTCCTTTTATTTTTATTCTGCATTTGTTACACGGGTTTCTTCAAGGATTTCTTCTGGAATCTTACTCCTGATTTTCTTTTTTTAGTATAACATATCAAAGAATTTGTGATTTTTAGTTTATGCTCTATACTTGCATTTATCTACAGGGTGTCTCAAAAAATATACTCACCCTTTAACCGTTGCTAACATGGTGTCTTCTTTGTGTTGCAGGTGTGAGGTTCGAACCTTTGCGAACATGATTAAATGTGATTAAAGAATCATGTTCGCAAAGATTTGAACCTCACACCTGCAACACAAAGAAGACAGCATGTTAACAACGGTTAAAGGGTGATTACATTTTTTTGAGACACCCTGTATATCGTGACCCTATAGAATGCATTTTTTATTTCAGCTTCATCCCTTTTTCACTCAATTTTCAGATATCTGTGGAAGGGAATTGATTATTTTCAAAACACTCACCATTCTGTTTGTACTGTTCATTATAATAAGGTCATGAAGTTTATGCATTGTTGTCAAGCATTCTCCAGAGCTACTTGAATTTTCCCCTCAATTACCTCCTGATACCTCACGCAAAAGTTGAGCGTTTTCAGTTGCAGTCATTTGGAGACCTCGCAAAAGCCTCTCTACGTAGTAAGTCAGGCAGCAAACAACATAGTAGTCTGTGCTATGCAAAATTTTAACATAGACAGAAATGCCCTCATGCACTCCACTTAAGCAGAAATGACCCATGCACTTCCTTCCAAGGAAATCATTCCAAGGTTTTCTGCTGAGTGCTCAGCTCGTTCAGAGTTATGGTAATTTCCATTAATAACTGAAGATATGAAGCCTGTTTACTCAACTGCACTAATGGACATGAAATGCAGACTGCAGACTGCCAGTAGAGTGGACGTTATGCAAAAAATAAACTCGTCAACTTTCGTTTGCTGAAGCTATTTTCAAGCTCAAAATATGATGGAGTCTTCAGCTAAATTTTAAGTCCTAATGCTTTGCTCTAGCATTGACATCAAAAATGATCCATCAGTTTAAAAACCCTACACGTATTTGCTAGTATGTATGAAATTAAAGTGTGTTAGTGCCAGATTCCTTGAAAAAAGCATTATTGAAATCGTTTTGCCATGCAGATGAATTTTTGTACAACAACAAACAAACTTTTATGTTTGTGTATGAGCCATTCTGATAGATGGTGAAGCATGTTTAAAACGGGGGCAGGAAGCATAAAAGTGAAACATCGTTTTCCCCCGCGGTCGCATGTGTGTATGTACACTTCATTTACAGTTATATATGAACTAATTTTCTTGACTGATCAGTATCTTTTTAAAAGCATTTGCATCACATGTACACGTACATTCAATGAAAACGTTTCGTGTAGATTCATGTGAATGTAATGTCTCCTTTTATTTCCAGTATGAAAACTAGTTAGCATCTACCTTTTTATTTTTCTATTATAAGTTATTTCCTCTTCTCAATTCTGAACAAATAAAATACGCTGTCTATAAGTAATTTAGGCACATTTACATTCATGTCACTTGTAAAATAATTTTCTACAACCATCTGACAACAATTTTGGATTGTTTGTTGTTCTGAAACTTAACTCCTGGTACTAATAATGCCGTTGGAGTTAAAATTAATTTAGAATATTCTTTGTTCGATCGATCAGAACTGTTGTGTAGGACATTACAAATGCATCAAACATCCAAGGCTTAGACAAGAACACTATTGAAAATAGAGTTTTGGCGGTATCTTTCCAAACTAACAGTCACTAAGGTCTTCTCCTAACTTTCCATAAAAAATGTCAGTAGATAAGTTGTCAACTGCTTCTAACAGAATTAATAGCATTCTCAAGAAATTCTTAGAACATAAATCGGACCAAGAATTCCTAGCAGTGACAATAGAAATAAAAACGTCCAGTCGAGATTCCTTTCTTGGTATTCAAAGAACACGATTGAGAGAGAAAAGAAAGACAACCAACAAAGTTTGATTGCATCTACCATGGCGCTGGCTCGGAAGTCCTGCAGACTCCAACGTGCGTCCGACTCTAGGTTTTCCGTTTTATTTTCCTTTACTTCAGTAGGGGACATTTTATGCCCTCGAGTCTAGTGAGTTGAGTGTTGGAGGGACAGAATGAGAGAGATGGAATAGGATTAGTCCATTAGGTTTTATAGCCATGAATTGTTCGCTGTTTTCACTTGAGTTCCAGTATGACCGCAGTAAAAGGTTAAAGTCCAAATTTTACATACTGCTCTGAAAATTTAAAATTAGATACAACCTTTCATTAATCAAAACAGCGGGAAAACAATTGATTTCTTCTTAAAAATAAACTACAAAAGATAAACGACAGAACTCATTATTGTCCACTAATTCAGGGGCATGAAAAGTTATTTCAGTCAGGGTCTGGTTCACCACAGGTTAATTAAATGCGTGCAGTACCCCGCAGCTCTGCATGATGATGCCGTGCTGGTGTCCCCTCAAGCAAACAGAGGTGGCTGAAGCTAACATGTGGGCTCAGCTACTGAAAACTTTGTGTTATTTATAACAAACTGTTCTTCGTGACACAAGAAAAAGGTGTAGTTAACATTGATTTTTTATCATCGCAACTATTCGTGCTACAATGAAAGCAGTTCCTGATTTAAATTACAAATATATGGAGCCTTCCAAACCGTTTTTTTTCATTTTTGTCTAAAATATTTTACGGAGTTCGCCGCATCTTGTTTAGTGGTCTTTGAGGGGATAGATAATTAATTAAATCGTCCAAAATTACCCACGATTGATTTTTAATTCAGGCGTTTATTCAAATCATATTTCAAATTCTAATATTATTTGAGCTGACGACCGAAAACCGGCCAATCCATGAGAATTCTTATTTAATGAAAATTTGAAAACCGACCCAGCAAACAGATTTATAATTAGATCCTTAGGCAGTTGATTTGGACCTGAAGTCAAACATAATAATTACATTTGGATTGACGTTTTAATTGCAGTCTCAACTCGTTATTCCTCTTCGGAAAAATGAACGACGGTAGAATTACAATAAATTCTCATGTTTAAATCGTCATACTATTAAATAAATGTGATAGCCCTAGCCCCCGTACTTCAATTTCGTGCAATATTTGTATTTATTTCGCAAGTGATTGTCAAAGTACAATAGAGTATGGTGTTCTTTAGGTGATATGTGTGCAAAATATAGTGAAGGTGACACTAACTCTTAGCCTGGGGCACATGTTTCAAGTCATGTCATGTGTGGTGGTACATCGTCCTGAAAAAAAAACAGTTTTCGAGTCACTGTAAAACAGGAGCAAATCGAGGATAATGTCATGAAGCTTTCATTTATTAGGCAACATATACGAACACATCACTTGTACGATCTGCCAAGTGATAGGATTTTTTTATTTCTAAAAATATTCATTCGTTTTTAAAACGCGTTTCTTGCATTTTGTATTCGAATTTCATTTTACCGCTCCACTATTTTCAAGGGTTATTTTTATCA
The DNA here is from genome assembly GCA_006783055.1 of Trinorchestia longiramus. NCBI lineage: Eukaryota > Metazoa > Arthropoda > Malacostraca > Amphipoda > Talitridae > Trinorchestia > Trinorchestia longiramus. The sequence continues at coordinate 183,702 of VCRD01000370.1, forward strand.
TGAATCAGCAGTCCATCTAAAAAATAATTTATTTTTCTGTTGTGAGAGAAATTACAAACAAATAACAAGTTGTTGGTCTGGTTTAGTTCGAAGGTTACCAATCCCCCTAATGAAATCTTTTTCCGGGGAGACGTAATGCCACAGAACTTAATTTTCAATTGAATAATGTATTGAATTTTGTCGTAACGAGCCTGTATAATCAATTATGATGGTGTACCAAACATTAATTAGGAACGCATTCAAATGTTCCTGATCTAATGGCATGTGTGGTTATTATTTTTGAGTTTCTCGTTTTTTTATTCAATTGCTTTTTATCTCTTCTGTTTTGGGGAGTAAACAACTTTTAGATTTCCATTGCCATCTCAGGTCTGTGTGAAATTAGGGTTGCTTGCACTTCGTATTTGAATTCAGAACCCCCTCGCTGTAGCTTTTCTAGCTACTGAGAACATTCGAGTCTGAAAGTGACGCTGTGTGGCATCTGCAACATTGTCCTGCTGTTGTGAATGTTTGCCATCCATTTCGGTTTTGCCGGTTACAAAAGAGACAAAATCAACACCGCAAGAACTTTTCGAACATCAATGTTTATCCACAATCCGGGGCTATACCTAATGTACACAATGTATTTTACCCTGCACGGAAAGATGTCCAATTTTGAGAAGGCGATATGAAAATGATTTTGTTTATTCACTTGTGTTTCAGCCACGTGACAGGCCCGAAACTGCCAGTCTTCTGACAATGGGATAGTTGATGGATAAATATGCATTAGAAATAATTCTGAAAAAGTACATTCAGCTTAGACGCAAATGCAATATCGTCTAAGTCATTTTTCTAGTTTAGCTGCCGTTTATTTTAAGGGTCATATACTATGTTAGAGAAAAATTCTATTATTAGCCACGATTCAAATCACAATCTAAAAAAATATATTTTCGCACATTTTTGCGTCCATTTAGAAAAACGATCTTGCATTTGACAGTCATTAGACTTCTACGGCCCAATGAAAGGCGTCTACTGTCGCAGTAGGAGACAAACGAGACAGCTTCGTATTGTATTTTCATAGCTCCAAATTTGTCTTTCTTTTCAAGGGGCGAATGCAGTTGTCGGGATAAATTTCCGCTGACGCTCGAGCAGTTTTCTATTAGAGGACGCCTTGCCACCCACGTTTCAAACTGTCTTTTTTTCGATGAATGCCTGTGAATTATGTGTCTGGTGAAGAAGCCTCGCGATATGAATTATTTGTTTCAAGATTTCATCGTCATTTTCGGCTTCACAATACCATTGAATGCATTTTCCCAAATAGCTGATTTAACTTGGTCTGTGTGATGATTTGATTCGGAATTCGTTTTTTAACACATAAAATTCATGATGAAAATTACAGTTGCGAGCAGTCGGGGAAAAATTTCAGCTTTTAGTGTTGTTAAGACAACTCATTCTCTCTGTGTGATAAAAATTAGCCTCAAGTGTGCTAAATCTAGCGCATACACTGCGCACATCTCGTTAAGTAACAAATACCACGATCTTTTCTAGTATATGATGTTGAAGAAGTTTTTCAGATCACCCGCTACCACAGAAAAATTAAAAACAAAGCAAAAAACACTGTAAAAGGCAATCAAAGGTGAAAAAAGATTAAATTAACAAACAAAGAACGCACAGTTGTCATGTAAGCAGAGCTACAAAGATCCAAAGATGGAACTCGAAGATTGAGAATAGTAAATTTATTAAAAAATGTATTTTTTCAATTAATTCATTCTTTATTTAGTTTCTAGAACGATTTAAAAATTAATGAATAATATTGAAAGTATAATGTACGAGGTAAATTTTTAGTCTTTTTTCTCAGTACACCAATTGTTTATGATGAAAGTTGAAAGTTTTATGAACCAACTGGTTTCGAAGAGGAGAGTATCTCTTCATGATACCTAAATAAATAACAGATCAAGAAGCTGATCATTCGTTGTTCGTTTCCATTATAATATTCTATTCCATATTTAAGGAGTTTCTTTATTTGTGTATTCTAAGTTTTTCTTCGGTAGTCGAAAATATTCACAGCTCACAGAAAAATCTTTAACTCATGGCATATTACACCAAAACATAGACTTTGTCTCGTGTTTGGAAGATCAGCTCTGATTAGAGATCATCCCCACTCGCCATTGCTTTATTAGTCCACTGAAAGTATGACAGATATATCAATCACTTTCTTTACCATGTACTTATATAAGGTTCGTTCTTTCAGGATGTATTTATCTCAGCATTACAGGATTACAATAATCCCATTCTACTAACATTTGGCTTTTTTTAAACTATTTTTTCAGAGGCAAAAGTACAACTGAATCAAGAACCTGGTCGTGATAGATTCTTGGCTCGAATTCACGTTTTTTATGGCCGTTTAGATTTTTGAAGTTGAAAAACATTCCTTAAATTTTTGCAGGAATAACTTTCAGCAGAATTTTTAAGCTCCCGTTACTACATTTTTTTCAATTGAACTCGTCTTCTAAATCTGAAAAATCTAGATTAGGACACAATATTTTTATCTGAAAACCCTAGCAATCTCTGTGTGCCGAAATGACGATGTTCAGAGTATGAGGATTGTTTGCTCAGCACATATCGCGTTCGCTGGAAGCGCTACTTGAAGACAAACATAATCAAAACACTTGGGTAAATGTAATGTGGAATAGAGGGATGCCCGACGCTAGTTCAAAGAAACTCATTGTTGGAGAGCACAGTCTGTGGTGAGCGAGACAACTTTACGCATCAGGGATGGAATTTTCTGGAAAAAGAATATTAGAAACAATAAACACAACGGATCATTCTTCAAGTTTGGTTAGTGGTATCATAATATTCGAACAATATACAAAATGGTCTTTTATATAAAATATAGAAGCCTGAGTGTCATGTTGACAACGTCTAAAAATTTTAATATCAACCGTCGTTGAAATTCTGGAGCATGTCAGAAAGCTGCACAACAAGTCATACGAGAGAGACTTTTCATATTGAAATTTTCTCCTCAGATATATCGAACGCTCTTGCTTGGGGCTCATCCAGGAATTTTTTACCCTCTCACTCGCTAAGGAAGTCGTCCTCTAAAAGGCCACTCTATAATATTATTTTCAGCATGACAATTCTTTACAATTTGCATGCAGTTCTTTTAAAATTTTGTTGACTGTACTTAAATTAATACTCGTTTGGCTTTACAAGAATACTGAGTATGAGAAAGAATACATAAACGAAATAGGCTTTCAAGCTCACATTTTGGTATCTGAACAGAAACTTTCTAATTATAATAATTGAGTAATCTTGTCAGATAGAACGCAAATATTTTACAATGGTCTTCTTGAACCAGTGTGAAAAATTTAAAACGGCTTTTAGCTATCGTCGTTTTCACATCCAGAATGCAATTCAAGTATGTGAAGCAGGCTGCGAAAACGAGTAAGTTTAGTGCTGATACCGTACTTCGAAGGTGGGACATAGAAATAAGAACTGAATGTTATGGATTATTTGAACAGCTTTTCCAGTGAAAAAACTACTCGTTATTCTGCATATCATTTCGGTCGAGGAAAGATGTTTCAAGCGTTACTCGCAAATCATCTCTGAGCTCGCTCAATTTTGTAGACTACTGAAAGAGAAGATTCCAAGGAATATCTTATTTTTCGGCGACTCTTACGTGGCCTGTTTGGTCTAACATTTTGGAAACTACTCGTGTTGGCGCTCTGAAAATCTCTGGCCAATCCCAGGGTTTCTTGCTACTGGCCAGTCTCAGCGTTCGCGCACACTGGTGAGCTGAACCTTAACTAGTCAACTTCATGTTCGAGTATCCGAGCTCCGAGTTTGTGGAAGGTTTGGACTTCTCTGTGCCGTAGATCGATCAAATCTTCCATTCCAGTCAGTTGAACTTTAGATTTGACGGCTACGCTGGAATGTGATGTTGAATAGAAAACACAAAATGTTGTGATGTTGACGTTTCAATAATGAGTTATTTGAAGCTGCTTAAGTATGCAACGCATTCAGAAATTTTATTCAAGCAATTAATTGCATGGAAAATTAAAAGCAAATACTGAAGAACTTCGCCCTACAAAATTAATGTGTTTTCACTCTCACTGTATGGTAGACGTTTATGCAGTGGTCAGTTTTCAACCATACTAGTTGAAATGATATTAGTACTTCATGTGAGTTCATCTGCTCCGCTTCATCTGTTCTCAAATACGCAGATACTTTTAAAACCTCGCTCTTAGATCTGTCATTTTGATAAACACGTGATGTCGCGCTCGTTATACATATTTTGATACCCATCGATTTTAGCTTGTCACCGAGCTCATGATACAGCCAGTCGTCTGTGGCCTCATGATTCGCCTCTGCAGTCTTGCATATAAATATATACAGGAGCATGAAGCTCTTCGTACTGGAGCACCTGCCCTTCACCCTCTGATGATCTGAGTCCTGCATTGGTACATCAGTAAAATAATACGGTCGATTGTGAATTCTTCCGATTATTGCAATGGATGTAGTGCTTTTGCTTCATAACCCAACTATCGCCAGCCTGTGCAATTTTTTGGGGCTCAGGTGGAGGCCATGATGTCATCAATGCCAAAACTCAGCCAAAAATTGTTTTCCGGTTGTTATTTGTTTCCTATAAAACATAACCTCAGACAGCTTATACTCCCATCTTCATAAATAAGTGTAACTATACTACTTTCTTTCGCATGGCATGAGGCAAGTAGTGATCCAATTCAGTCCCCAATATATCGCCAGGAAAATACAGCGAAAATCGATCTTTCCAATTTCCTCAAACGACATCTTCCAGCAACTCGCTTGTCTCTAAAACTTTTTTCAAAGCCTGTTGTTAGAAGCCTTTCATCGTTGGCTGTTCGAGTTTACTTCATTTCACTTCTGAAATGTGTTTTCTTTATATCTCTCATATACTCGTATTTGCACGCTTGTTTTGTTTCGAATTTTGTCTTTGTGTCACTAAAGTAAATAATGGAATTTATATTGACATTGGACATTTTTCTTAATGTATTTCAACCTCTCTCGAATGGAACTTCAAATACATGATATATATTCTGTGCCAACCATTTTAATAATGAACTAAGACTTTGATCCTGCGAAACAAAATTTGACTAGAATTTCAGACACCGCACTATTTTTCAGAAAATATCATTGGAAAATAGAACTCCGTATCACCTGCAGAGGGGTCGGTTGGACAGCGTGAGCAAGAAACCTGGTACCATTTTGCCCAACGGAACTAAAATCCGTTACAGAAAGCAAATATCTATTTGTAAAGCAGAAAAAATGAATAGTGTAAAATACTATACAGGGAGAAATGAGTACATCCATCGTTTTTCTGGAGGTGATGACCATGATCGCTGCAGAGTTAGGCTTATTGCAATGATTTTGGATAGCTCCATATTTTGAGTTATAAATATGATTTAGATGCCATTTTTACACTATGTTTGCTTGCAGTAAAAGTTTTATAATACTACATCTCAAAGCGTGAATAATTTAGTGTATTTTCAAACAATACTTGTGAGAGTATATTTATGTCAGATACATTCTTATCTAGCGAAAAAAGAGTACAAAGAAAATATGTACAATCGCAAAATTTTAGCTAATAAACCTTACGGTACAGATTGCATTGAAGAATAAAGTATATAATGCGTCATGAGGTAGAGTTTCGTATTAAAGTTACGGTAGCCTGTATCACAATCATGAGGATTTCATCTCTGGAAGGGTAATTAAGCAAGTCCTAATACCTCTTTTGATCGCTTGTTAGTTCTCAAGAGAATAGGCAAGCCGGTGCTCTATGAGACGGGATCGTGGAGAAACAGGCTTATTAGTTTCCCCTGTTCTAAGAACAACTTTCTTAGAGTTGTAATCCTAAGACTAATCGCCCAGCAAAGCTTAATTTTTCAGACATAATCAACGCAATGTCCCGTTAACACTCTGAATGTGAGCACCACGTTGAGTGTTCAGACGACGAGTTCAATGAAGCGATAGATTGGAAGACAACATCAAAGTGCATGTGGTGAGTCACCCTGGCACACGGTCTCATGTCTTTCATCATCACGCCCACCAGACTCCAATAAATTACCGCCATCTTAAAATAGACGTCAGTATACATAGTTCCTCAAAAATTTAATTCCCTTGATCATATGAAGCGAAAATGCTTAAAAGAAAAAAGGTCATGCATCTATCCGACCCAGTCCACACACAGAGCACCACTGAACGAAGTCATCGGTGTGCGTTGGCAAAATTAGGCAATTCCTTAACCCACTGTTTTCCGCTCGTTGGGATAAATTTTCCGGGAACACAGTTTATAAGATGTTAAATTACGTCAGTGTGTTTTATACTACAATAATAAATTCAGGTTAATTCGCTTGAATTTTCCCGTACTAAGCAGCGCTTACCTGATGCTCATGGACGTGCCCACAGGAGTAAACGCTGTCGGTGCGCTCAATTAAGTTATTGTTGTTGTAATTTAAACGTGAGGGTACAGTGGTCTGCTGCAGGGAATGATGTTTTCTTTTTCAACTATGCTGTCGAGTTCAAAACAAAGAAATGAATAAATTCTTGCATTTAGGACATTATCAGCTGAATATCCATTTATACTCTGTAAATATCATCCTTACGTTTAATGGACGCAGAGTATTAACATATAGGGATAATTCAGTACCGAATTGGAAAACAAGATTATTTTACTACCGAGTTAATCGGTATTGAATGAAATGTTATATTCGTTGAGGGAATATTGTAGCTCCAAGGTGTAGACTCAAATGTAATATCGCAAGGTTAAAGTTCAGCGAAATGTAAAATCATTTTACAGGACTAAATTTTCAACTATTGACTCAAGCAAATTGTTGCTCTCACATCGTGAGCGCTTAGGTCACTTTCCTTTTGAAAGCTTTCTCATTAATACATAAATCATTTTTAAACAACTTCATTCATGAAGAAGAGGTTTTTGTTCCCACGTTATTTGATGTCTTACGATTCCTGCCAACCTTCCAGTCACTTCTGTTGTTTTAGCCATCTTCTCTTTCACAATGGAACCATCTCAGAAGATCACTTTACAGCTACTCTTTTTACTCAACACTTGTCATCAAATCAATTCATATGTGAAGGGAGACTCTGTATAGCCAACTATTTGATTAAATAATTAATCATCCAGGTAGCTGACGATCAGCAATCATTATTCCCCGAATCGCAATCCATTCAAACAATCTTCAACTCTACATCAACCATCTCAACTTCACTAGTATTCGTGTTCTAAAAAACCTGGACTTTCTTGAGCTCATCTTCTAATCCAACTCTCAGTTCGTTGATAACCTTCACAAAAAATGTTGTACTCGTTTTATTTCATGCCTGAATTTTCCGCAAACTATGCTTTCCAGGCCATCTGTGGAGCTAGCCCCAATTTTGCCTGTATTTGTTTTCAATTATGGTGTAACCATGAAGCTCATGTGCTAATGTTAGTAAATATTTTGTGATAATAAGCACATGCAAAAACATATAACTTTTGATCTACAACAACTAAAGTTGCTTCTGTTAGTATGTCAATTTTGTCAATTTATGACATATATAATTATTTTTGTCATTTATATATTTTTATGTGTAATTTTTGGTTTTATTAAACGCAGTAAAGTCTTCTGTTAACTACCACAATAATTTAAATTTCATAGACTATCAACACATCACACCGAGCAAATTCAGCACCAACCAGCACATTAGAAATCGCGATTTTTAGTTTCATCCCTGCACGCATATTTAATTACAAGATTTTATCCCGTCATTAGAAACCCAAACTGCGATATTATGCTGCATGCAACTGCTTTTATTTTATTTTATAAAAGCTTTAACTAAAGCTTTTTGAGCTTGAGTAAAAGTTCATTTTTAAGTTTTTTTATTGGTATAACCGTAGGCATCGCTGTAATATCACCTACTGCGCATCACATATTATCTAAGCATTTTACAATAAAGGATTTTAGAAACCAATGTAGTAATAAATCTCATGTATCAACTTTTATGGAAATGCATTGTTTTCCTCATGGTATCACTTACTCTTCCATACTCCGACCCCCTTACAGCCCCAGAACTTAATCTCTTTATCTATCCCGAATTTGGCCTTGAACAATTTAGAAATTTTAACCTTTTTACCGCCCAATAACGTTAATGTTTCCACCACACCGCCAAAGAACTTGATCCTTCTCACAGTCAACAATTTAATTCTCCTCACCCCCAGGAACTTGACCCTTCGTACCCCAAGAACTTGACCCTCATTAATCTCAAGAACTTGACATTCTTTACCCCCAATAATGTAGTCCTCATTACAACCCATGAAGTAGATCCTCCTCTCATGGTCCGAGACTATAATACGACGGGGAGATGGGGGTTAGAGAGCAGCATTGAGTATCACATCCATCTTCACAATGGCTTCGAAAATTGGTTTCCCACCTCATCAAGCAGAGCAATACTGGCAAACATCGCCCTGCTCGCCAACGCATTTCAAGCTACTTTTCATCTCTATTTTCTTTACAGAGAATATGTGGAGAATTCAGACAGATAAAGCCTGTGGATAGCTCAATTGTTGCGGTACAATTTTTTTGATGATCCTTAACTGTTTCTGCAATACGCTTTTATAATACAGGGTGTCTCAAAAAAATGTACTCACCCTTTAACCGTTGTTAACATGCTGTCTTCTTTGTGTTGTAGGTGTGAGGTTCGAACCTTTGCGAACATGATTAAATGTGATTAAAGAATCATGTTCGCAAAGATTCGAACCTCACACCTGCAACACAAAGAAGACAGCATGTTAGCAACGGTTAAAGGGTGAGTACATTTTTTTGAGACACCCTGTAGTTTCAAGAGCAGAGGCACTTAATGTAATCACGTAAAACTTTATCAAACTATACGTTGACCCAACCTTGGGAGGGGCAGCGGCATGACGCCACCAACATTACATGGAAGTCGAAGTGACGAACTAAGAACTGCCAGCCACACTTTGCCTCGAAAAATACACCGAGAGAATAAAATGATATTGTCAATTTGCTCAAGCTTTCTGGGAGATTAGCTCCAGCCGTCGTCAGGGAATAATGCTTGTGAGAGTGGCGTTGCTTGGCGTTGTGGCAGCGCCAATTTGACAAATGAGAGCATGCAGTTTGTGAGAAGCGTGTGAGACAAGAAGAGTTAAATTTTTATGAAACTAAGACGAAAAATAAGGGGTGAGAGGGGAAAAGATCGTTCTGACATACATAGAATATGTGACTGAATGAACTACGGGTGTTTTGCGGATATCAGACACTTGTTTGTCAGATGTCATGTAGGTTTCTAATGTGTTGGGTGGCTGCTGGGTCTGTTGAGCATCTAAAGGGTGCCTGAAGGGCGTTTGCTAGATGTCATGTGGATGCTCCAGTGTGTTTGCTGAGAGTGTTTTATTGGGTCTGCTGGATGGCTATGGAAACTGAGCTCTTTACGTACGGGGAGTAGTAGCCTATCTGAATACTTGAACGACCTGAACATAATAAAAATATCGGCACTCGGCAATATTCACCAGTTGAACAATGAACGACCATTTTACTACTGGAGCTATTTAAGTAAACAATACATGACACGTACCTGTAGTCCTTGTCAGACTTAATTTCTTTGTTGTCATACACACATACTTTAGGTCCAACATCCTAAATAATTTTTGAGCTAATACTTGTTTGAATTCAAGAATCTTGAATATTTTTGTGAATCTAGGAATGAAGCAGATGAGCCAACGAGTTATTTAAAGCAGGAGCAATATAGTTGGCGACTTACAACATAGGTGTTATCTAAGTATCTCAAGTTTCCTACTTCTTGAAAAGTCGGTGTCACTTCCTTGTTTCTATACCTTACGTAAATAATTTAAGTTAAATGGAAATGCTCACGTGTTTAAGAACTGTGTGATGGCATTTGAGAGACATAAAACTGTTCCAACAATTTGTAATTACAGTGGTCCTCTTATGAAGGTGCACAAATCTACAATAAGAGTGCAGATAGCATCAGGCGTACTCCAGGATATGCATATGACAGTAGGACACACTGGGATGTAGATCATCCGTGGAATACGGATTTTTAACTCTCTAAATTTGTTTGTTTAGCTTCAAGTAAAATAACCGTGACATTCACTGCAAAATCTGCGCCAGCAACAGAAAAATATGAGTGAAATTAGTGAGAGAAGCACAAATGACGAGTTTATGTGTGTGATTCAATACAAAGACAAACCATTGTCTTACAGAAGATAAAACTCGTGCTCCCAGCCTCAAAAATTCTATGCATGATGTAGAGAAATAGGAAAAAAGTCGTGTATCGAACGGCATTTCATTCTGAAGATGCGAGAGCAAATAATGAAACAAACACATTATTTCTTGCTAGACTGTTACCAAATGAAATTATTGTAAATAAAGGATGATAAATCACAAGAAATATTCATTGGAAAAAATTGCATGTTGGCATTGTCTTCGAATATAGTTTTTAAATGAATTCTTGTTCTTTAATCTCCGTATATAAAAAGCAATCAGTGCAGTCAGCGAAGCAGCAAATAGCAAAGTGTCTCGTGGTAATTCCAATCTGTGTTCGCAGTTGCAGTAAAATTGTGACTCGTTAAAGTTAAAAACACTGCATGAAAATTTTTCGTACAATACAACCTTAAAAACTGAACTTGTTTGAATGAATCATTCAGGCAATGAATCATATTTTTCCCTCATGCAATAGCAATGAATCTTTGCCAGCTCATTAAAACATATCGGATGTGTACATTTTTTACTCCTGTTGTTACAGTGGAACCATGATTGCGTCAAGAACAACTACAGCTGTCATTGCAGCGATATCATGACAGTGTTAGTAACGGTTACAGGTGTAACAACCATGGTTCAAAATAACTATTTCTGAAAAACTGTTGTTGGTGTGGTATTCTGCAGCCGAATGAAGCAAGATACTTCTTTTTAAGGAATCAAAAACTAACTAAAACTCTAATTGATATGTAGGACACGTGAGTAGCAGCAGGAGCAGGTGCTGCTCAGTGGCAGCGATGTGTATTGTTGTGTTCTCGGAGTCCTCATGCACTGCAGTAACTCAAATGGAGTTATTAATATTGAGCCAATAGCAACTCCTTCACTAGTACCATTTGAATGAACATACGAACAACAGCAGCGATGTCTGTTGTGCATGCATCAAATTTGCTAGCTACTGCACGAACAACAACACTTCAACAGGAAGTAAAAACAGCAAAGGCAAGCAAAAATGCTGCAAGCTCAATATTTCTAAAAAATTGATTCCAGAAGCTCATGTTATTTCAAAGGAAACAACAAGGAAACGATTAGGAAGGTAATATAACAACAGTTGTATTTACAGCTGAAGCAATATTAACTGGACCCAAAGATCAGCAATAACTGCTGCAATACAACAATTACCCAGGGAGAAATAAAGCAATAATCGCAGTAGGACTACATCAGTAACTGCTGCAGAACTGGAACAATAATCACAACAGAGGTACAGGAAAAACTGCAATAGAAATACATCAATAACTGCAGAGGAACTACGATAAAAACTGCAGCAGAATCACAACAATAATCACTGCAATAACTACAACAAAACATCAGCAATAACCGCGACAGAACTGCAGCAATAACTACAGTAGAACTACAGCAATAACTGCACTGGAACTACAGCAATAAGCACAACAATAACAAGAACAGAATTACAGCAATACCTATAGCAGAACTACAGCAATAAGCACAACAATAACTACAGCAATAAGCACAACAATAACTACAACAGAACTACAGCAATAACCGCAGCGGAACTACAGCAATAAGCACAGCAGGACAATACCAGCAGCAGCAATACAAACAAACTCCCCAGACGAAGTCATCCCAACAAACACAAACTGTACATTCAGGAACTCCATTTACACGTGATGTGCCAGCACTTACACCAACTGCCCCACCTGGACGCGATGTGCATCGGCGGTAACAATTCCGTTTGCTAGAGTCTGTGTTCACAGGGAGTTTTAATTTTTTTTCGTAACGTGGAAGGAGGTTTTAACACACAATTCGATGATTCTGTTCAAATATGAATACAGATAAAGTTTAGTTGAATAATGTTAGCCTTTCTTGTTAGTTACTGTTGATTTTCACTAACAAAGACTAATTGAGCTAATTGACTAATCAAGACTAATTGAGCTAAGAAATATACGCTAAGCGGTCATTTTTTTGATGATAACGAAAATATTTGTTAGCGACTTACAATTTACCCGCTCGAGATGAATCAAACTTTTCAAGTATGAGCACAATTTTCGAGAACAAAACGATGCTCAAACCCTTATACAATGAACGGAGTGAAGGTAAAGCTAATTCTTTGAGACAGAGTATCTCAGCACATCGCTGCGCCTGCATCATTCAGGACATGAAGCCAAACACCACAATGATCTACCAATAATATTTTGAGAGCGCTTAATTTACTGTGTTTGTTCTCAATTTGTACGTCATGAACAACTATATTACTTTACGTACTTGAAGACCAGAAAAAGTTTTTTGACAGTTTCAACTTTTTATTAACAGTACGACCTATATATCAATGGTCAGAACATGTATATATTATCTATATTGTATTATTATTATTAGATCTAAAAAATGACTTTCAAATGGCATCTACACACCATTGAGTGTCACATGTCCATATAAGGTTCCTAGCACAATATTTACATAATACCTTCTTTCTCAAGGTTAGCCTAACAATATAGAAAACAGCATATACATAATATAGGTTGGCATTAAACTATTACACTATTGTCTGACCCAAAATTCACTTGATATTTGTTGGCATAATCTCCCCTTTTTATTGCTGTCACAATATCTACTTATCATTATTTGGTTCGATACCCACTAAATATTATTATTTCTAATGTTCATTCAATAATATTTGATGCAATGTTTATTTAATATTATTTGGTGCAATGTTCACTGAATATTATTTCACGCCTAGTTTTATATGATACTCTGTCCTATTCAATAACACATGACAAAACACCCATTCAATATCACATGTCGCAATATCCTATGAATATTATATTGACACAGTATTCATTCAGCATTACTCTGTATATTTATCCCGACATTCTGAGATCTTAATTCTAGTCACTCTAATGCCCTAATACGATCTCTCCTCACGAGAGTCCCTTAGAATTCAAGATATTTGTGTCGAAAAATGAAATCGTGTTGCGAATATTGTGGGAAGATCAGCACAAAAAACTAGTTTTGAATGGCAACTCAATTTTTTAAGCCATGATTAAAGAAAGATTATCATTGAAAGTGCCTTGAGTTGCATTTACTGAGAGTTTCTCCTTTGAAGCAATGCAACGAGCAGCGTCTGCAGCTCCTGTCGTATTCTTGATACTGACTTCCTCTTGAAATCTGCAGCTGCTGTGCACGTGTGGTGTGGTGTGCAGGCATGGTGATGCATGGTATCAGCACTATTATGACCAATGCAAATTATAGAAAAAAGAGTGGCACCTACAAGATATCGGGTAATAATCCTAGAAATTATTAAGAAATAGTTTCGTGCCTATTTAACGTATTTTCATTGAAGAAGTAAAAACTAATATCCTTAACGGAAACAAGTAATTATGACCCTTACTCTCAAAATTACATCCCGCTATGTAATAATGCCCAATTTGTTGCGTGCTTGCTTGCTTGGTTCGTCTCTCTGTCACGCTCTTAAGGATTTAGATAGGAGGAAATTCGTATACGAATAACAAGATGAGACACCATGAAATTTCATCCTTAAATAACGATGGCAAATATAGTTTCTGGAATATATATTCGAAAATCAAAATACTGTATTAAAGCTTTTGATTCTGTCCTACATAAGCTATTTCACATATTCTTTTAGCTGAATTGCTTTGTAGCTGTTGAAACTTCGCGCGGAGTAGAGGCCAAATATTCGGAATACAGGCCCTTGATTTAATAATACACAGTTTGTTGCTTGCTTGCATGGTCGATCTCTCTGTCACGCTTTTAAGGATTTAGATAGGAGAGAATTTGGTAGTGTATACATGTACTGTAAGCATTGTATTGTGGATACCAAATACACAGTCTTCAGTGTAGAAACTCCTTCAGTATGGAAACTCCTTCACAAAGCCAGCGTTCACTGCCAAATAAAATGAAATAATTCAGTAAAAAAACTCGTGAATTTTCACATGTTGGTCTAATAGTATTGTAAGTGTATAGCTCATTTATTCAAACTACTTTTAACAATGAGTACATTCATTAGAAGCATATTTAAATTGCTGACTTCATTTTCCTCAAACCCGCGACTACATTTGCCATCACTATTGCTCTTGTCCTGCAAGAATAACTAAATATTCTATTGAGACGTGTAGCTATGCATATCTTTATACATTTTAGAATTCCTGTATAAGGTGACCATGTCCTGTGAAAATTTCACTTGAAAGTGGACTGAATAATATTTAAGTCGTGACGTGTGCGTGCATTCCTAGACGTGTGAGGAACTCGACACTTATTTTAATTCTCGTTCGAGATCGCAGCGTGATCGATGAGGAAGAATTTAGAGCCCCATGTATCAGTTTGACAGAATGGTATTCCCAACGTATGAATTTAGAAGATAGAAAATTGCAAATTGAGTTCGTGGAAGGATCAATAGATATAAAAAATTTCAACTTACCTGGAGATTCTCGGAATTTATTTATGCTGTCAGGGTAGAACCATAAGTTTCAGAGTTTAATCGTTGAAAATTATGAAAGCCAACAGAATTAACGTCACAGAATAATTTTGTTATATACTTAACTGTCAAGTGTACTAGAGTACCTCAATGTAGATGATCAAACAATACACTATTTTATTAAAGAATCACGCCCTATTTTATTCTAAACATGGAAAACCTTGATACAACTTTTCTTCGTCTGTGACGATGTCATCGTTCATAATAGGAAATGGAACATGTAATAGACTAGAATGTTTAAAACAATTTAATAATAAAACCAGAAAGATAATGGTTGAAATAAAAGAAACAATGGTTGGGACAGGAGGCAAGGCCAGGAGGTAGTCTGATACCAATAATTACAGTCATTTCTTCTGGCTGGGAGGCCTCTGCAGTAAAGTCTGGCTGTGCCTGGATGAGTCTCCAGACATTGATTTCGCAGCTCTTGTGAAAATCGTCTTCATGCTTGGCCACCTCGTCCTCACACCCTAGCTGCCACACGCAATGTGAACACAATGCACAGAATTAGGAGGCCTTTTTATTGCACCCCGTGTGCTACGGTGTTCAGGAAGCAGGGTTGAATGTGTCGGATATTCAGAGGTGTTAAGTATTGTTATTGGGAACCCATTGATGTGAAATGCATGAAGTTGCAAGCTATTCTTCATGAAATTCAGTGCTTTTACCAATATGGAGTATTAAATTGATCATTACTTGTATATCGACGAGTTAGCCTAAAGTTAGCTCTCACACAAGTCTCACATAAATTGATTCTGCCAAGCCCTGCTAAAGTATAACCTTCCAAACCGGTTTGTGCTGAATTGACCTCTAAAAATTGTTATATAGAGTGAGTGCAGTATATTTGTACATGCCTTCATACCGAGACTTGTATCTATTATAAACTAGCGAAACATTTTCAAAACGCAGGAAATTAAGTGGCTAGTATGTGTTTTCAAGAAGAAATTAGATTCTAGATTATACTGTTGAAAAGTTATTTGTGAGTATTGTGTAGATAAAAACATGGCATCAATGTTCAATAAATATCTTGCATTAAAAGAACCACGAAAAATATTTTAGTGTGTATCTAAAATTAATAAAATCCAGTTTAAAAGCACTACAATGCTAAATTTGATTTTAAAACCAACTGGATGCTGCAGATACTTTCATTCATCGCATGACAATTACAGTAATGAGTAGTGAATATGACTATTATTAGAATTAACTGAACTCTAAAAAGCTGTTAAAAACGGAAGAGATCCCACAGTTACTCTCATGTAAAATGTTGAGAGCATAACATGTTACACAGTAATGAAGGAGTAAAAACTTGAAGCATTGATGCAACTACATATATAGGTGTGAGTTCTTCTCTTCATCTGCCGCTTACCGTCGTTGCAGACGTCTTCTGAAATTCGTTGTGTTGTGTCTGAAATTACTCTCGACGATTTAAAAAATCATCGATTGCTATCAGCAGTAGAGAGATTTGAAAGCCTAGTAACAAAAGTATAGAATATCATGATAACAAATGAACCCTATAAGGCATTGAGAATGTGTATGGTAAATAATATGTATGGTCTTATAAATGTGAAACCGACCTAAAACGCAAGCGGTTCAAATTTACTGAAGTGTTTCAATGTATGTAAATAAAATGCTTGACACACTTTCAATGTAATAAAATACTTATGTCGTTTAACTAATTTCCTAGTGACAGAAAAGAGCTGTGCTATGCTGTTGCATGCTAGAATGCAAGGCAGAAACGAGAAACTGGCGTAAACAACGACTAGATTGGCCAGCTCTTCACGGTCCACTGAATTTCTCATTGTGAGGAGAGCTCATATGATGTTGGAGTTAGTGAGTTATCGGTGCATGGGTTTTAGTGGTAATTATATGTAAAAAATACGAAATTTTGAACTAACGTCAGGCAAATGTTGACTTACGCAAGCTCGGGTCAATGCACCACCATAAGGCCCCATTTGTTGAGGCTCAAATTCAGTGCATTCATACTTAAAATTGTATGCCTGTAATTTTAAACTATTCTACCTTCCTGTCGCTAATGTTGCAAGTCCAAATTATATCAATCCTCAGTTATGAATGTAACGTTCCATATCATTAATTATTTCAGAACTTTCGATAGAGTGAGAGATTAGGCTCGGTGTGCTTAAGTTAGATAGCTTGAGAATAAACCATCAACATCATTTAGGTCATGCAGAATAATAAAATAAATGATCATTTTTTCACTCATGAATTTGAATTAAATCGGGAAGTACAAACTCATGACCTGATCAATAACACTCAAGGCACTGCTGGACGGCGTGAGCTGGAAGTGTGTCATAGCTCGTCTCACGATCTGCTTTCTGTAATAACAATTTCACAATTTATAATGCTATCTTCAAGACTTACATCTCGAAGCAATAGTATTTTCATAACTTATACCACGAAGGGATGGTATTTTCACGATTTACAGCCCGAAACAAATTCTACCATCAAACATATATCAAGAACCAATAGTACTTTTCGAATCGGTGAATCATGAATAACAGGTTTTTAGCAAGAAGTGACGAGTTATATCTTTCTCTGCAGACTTGCTGCGGAGAGAGAAAAATTGATATCATGAAAGAATGTAGAGTTATGAAGGAAAGTGTGCACCATTTATTTAGAACATATATTTCTTGGACGCATCAAACAAATTTGTAGGACTTTAATATTTGTGAAGCCGGAGTACAACTAACTTGTTTATTACTGGGAAATCCAAAACAATTCATGCAGTACCACAAAGACACACATTCCTGTACAAAATGAAACTACAGGGTCGTGCAGCTAAATTGGGACTAACATAACTTTTTTAAAATTCGCTATTTTGAAAGGCAAATAATGACAAAACGTAATTTTTACTTGTATTTATTTGTTCGTTATTGTCTACAGAACAAAATCATTCTATGTGACTACCCTTTGCGTCAATAATTTGGGAGATTCTCGAGCGAAACCGTGAACAACTCCTTTTTACATCCTCGGGGTCAAGATTACGAAATGCCCGACGAATTGCGGACTTCAGAGAGTTGACACTTGGATGTGAAGTTACGTTAGACTTTTCCTCAATGACGCCAAACAGCCAATAGTCACAAAAATTCAGATCTGGGGAGCTGCTGGGCCAAATATCCTTCGGGACCATCAAAGGAAGATTCTCCTTCAGGAAATCCTGAACTTTCTTGGCTCCATGCGCGGGCGTAGAGTCTTGAACGAGCATCACTTTTAAGGGATCGTAGTTCCTACGTATCCACGGCATCAAAACATCTTTCAGAATTTTCAAGTACTCCGCTGTGTTGATTTTAAGGCCCGCTTCGATGAAATGAGGAGGCATCACCTTTCCATCACTTGCGACGGCTGCAAAAACCATCACTGAAGCGGGATTTTTGCTCTGCATCACAGGAGGAACTTCTGAAGGATCGTAGGCAACTACCCGAGTGTTCTGGCGATTTGCAACCTCATCAACAACGAACTTTTTCTCGTCAACAAAAACGCGGACATGTCCTCCTTTGTGTTTCAGATGGTTCAGAAGCTTTGGGTATCTTTCAGCTCTGAGGGCTCTGGAGCGGGTAGTTAGGAGGTTACGGACTCTCCTTACGTATGACTTCATACCAAGGTCTTCCTTGACTGCCCTGCTGATGGTGCTACGACTCACGCTGCGCTTTTGTGCCAGTTTTGACATCGGCTGGCTTGGATCTGACTTCAACGTCCTTTTCAGCCCGGCAAGGAATGTTTTGGTTCTCTTTCGATCACTGCGGGGACTGTGTCGACTTCTCTGAACCTTACCCTCGGCATCAAAAGCAGAAATAATTCGATAAACAGTCGATTTCGCATAGCCAGTGCTTTTAATAATGTCTGAAACAGAGTTTCCGGCGCGTCTCAATTCACATATGGTCGTTCTTCGCGCTAATTCCGCCATATTTTAGCGAAATATGCTAGATCTTAATCTGAAATATTATAGCAAAGGGCTTAAGGATTGTCTGTAAAAAAAGGATTTAGTCATAGGTTAGAAATTACGGAAGATATGTGCTGTTAAAGTTAGCCCCAATTTAGCTGCACGACAAAGTGCTAGCACACCTGCAGTGTAGCTTACGTTAGAGGAAAGTTGAAGAGCGAAATTCAACAGTGCGCTGGAAGCCAAAGCCTGGTTTCACGTAATGCTGATCATAAATACTGATGCCTCTTAATGAAAGTTGGTGCGTCATAGTTAGTGTTGATGCACCATAATTAATGACCGTGCGTCATAATCAATTCAATACGGGAACATAATACAACAAAAGAATTCGTTGAGGACCCACGGGGCTATTCAGAGGAGAGATGGGAAACTAAGGGTACTTACCTACAACTTTTACGCGGCTGCACTTCTTGTTTTTGTCGAAATTTGCCTCTGAAATTTGCATTTCGGATTTTTTTTAACTTTGTCATATTAAAGCTGGGAATGTCCTTTTTTCAAGTAATTCGGAAACGGTTTTCAAAAAAAAATTCTAAACTAAAAACAATTCGCGAATCCAGTGAAAATATGATTAACAAACTTGAAAAACTGTCCCTTAACGTGGTTACCATTATCGAATCTAAAAATATGCTAAATATGAAAATAACAAATACACTATTCATTATCCTAACCTGCACTAATCCTAAAATAATACCGTATTTATATCCTCTAATACGAGGAAAATCGCAAAAAAATACATCACACAATGGTCAATTCTATTTGCTTCTTTACGAAAGTAATAAAATTTTACGTTTTAGGGACAGACTCCATATCAATAAAATAGGGGTTGAAATCCCACTCATTATGCAGTAGATTATTCTGCTGCTGACGCCCTTGCATAGTTTGTTCGTGCTTCGTGGCACGGGTTGGTTTCTGAATTTTCTTATAATAAATATCATAAAATATAATTCTGACCGGTTAGTCTAGGGACAGCGTCTGAGGTACCCATAACATTTTTCATGGATTTACACAAACAATAAAACAGCCGAAAATTACAGGGATTCCAAAAATTTACGTTTGCAACAAGCGCTGCTCTGACTCTCTGAAGGAAAACATTGTTACTTGAGTCACGTAGCAGAATAAACCTAAAAAAACAGCTACTACGCACCCAAAAATAAGAGCAGTGTGTGTAGAATATGAACTAATAATTATTAATTCATATTCTACACACACTGCTCTCATTTTTGGGTGCATTCAAGTCTGTACATTTAACAATTATAATTGTTCAAGTGTGAGGTATGAAATACTGCAACAGCAGACCGATAATTATCAGTTTCTATTATAATTATAATTGAACAGTCTGAAAACGTCCAGGTGCTGCATTTCAAAATTCTTCAATTATGATTTGAAATTTCTTGCTTAGTCAGATTAAATTTTTTGCTCAAGTTCTATCAAAAATTGGCTAGTTTGTCGGATATTAAAACATAATTAATTTACCTAAAGTCGATAAAACAGAGGCAATGTCAAAAACTAATGAGTCAAGGCACCGTGCAGACGTTCAAACATACCTATAGAAGGGAGCAGAATGCTCGCTTAGAGGTTCATTACACAGTTCAGCTTGACTGAGAAAGTAGAAACTAAACCAAGCCACAATCCTTGTTCTATAAATTTGTTTGCTAAAAACTAACTGATATGCTTTCTAACTGATCAACTGCCTTTTGTCTTACACAAATGAGGTCTTTGCAAAAAGTATTCGATGAATTAAAAACTTTCATGATGATCGAATAATGGAACTATGTATGTAATAAAATTAAATTCGGGAAATATTCATTTTTAAGTTTTAATTAGCGAAATTCATTTACTATCTTCATTTAAAATATACGAGCTAAATTCATATTACTCTACATACTCAGTGTACATGAAACGTTTCTTGACTGGAATAATGTTTGCATATTTTACTCTTTGTAATATGACAAATTACAATCTACGTTTACTAGTTACAGATTATATTAATCGTTAAATAATTATAGTTCAGATGTTATTTATGTAGCATGATGTTCAATCATGTTATCAATAATGGTTCAGCGGCAAAAATCGTTTTCCCTTGAACATTTGATTACAATTTAATGACAGTGTTATTCATATACTCGTTAATTCATGTGTAATGGACGCACATAAGAACATTTTAACTCTGGAGTGACATACTGTGATCAAGCTTATCGCATGAGTAACTGGAATCTGTAGAGGGTAGCGTTCATAAAACTAGATTTCCCATACTACATTATGAGGATGTATATGTATGTGCATGTATCGTAAATAATTTACAAGCGACACCTCACGGTCTGCTCTCCACTCAGTTTTTTTACCACTACATATTCCACATTTCTACCCAAGGTAGATTTCTGCACATTATGTTCAACATTCTTAACTTAAAGATAAAAAAGTTCGTACAGGACAATTTATACTTGAAAAAACAGTGTGCTATCACAGCTATATGACATCTTTGGCGTCGTTGCTTGAAATTTCAAGAAATTATTCACAGAGTTCTTACGTTTTTTAGAATCTCGTATTGCTAACTTGAGCTTCGAAGGCATCTGCTGGAGTCTGGTGAACGCACCGGGAGAAAAGCATTCCAAGTATCTTAAGCGTAAAACAAATGTATCGAGGCCGTGGGGGAAATTGAAGATTTTTTATTCATTGCCTATTTCTGCTCTATGAAAGTTTGACTCCAAGAGTAGACACATTAGGGCTGGGGCGCAATTCTTTTAAAGTCTTTTGACGTCCCAGCTCTGACAGTATCGCTAGCACCTCAAGGAACACACCTCCAACACTGTCTCTGCAGAACACGAGATAATTTGTATGTTACATAGGAAAAATGTTTTGGTGTTATTCCGTGAAACCAACACGAAACTCCGACAATACCTGCAACAAAGAAATGATGAAGACGCCTGTGCTCAAGCCTTAAAGTGAACATAAGGGAATTGAATTCTTTATGAGGGAGAAAAAAGAATTACATAAATCCTCTATCGTATTTTTGTCTAAAATTGCAAGGCAGGGGATGGAAACATCGGATAGAGGAGAGTGTTCTACTTCCCAATGGTTTTAAAGTTGTAATTTAGTGATTTAGGAAACCGTATTTAATGAAAACTGTGTATATTGTTCCTACGAACTTGCTTCTATTTCTAACAAGTTGAAGTAATGAAATTTGGCTCATCTGTTCATTTTTGCGGGTGTGTAGAAAGCGTCGGCTAAAAACTTAACTGATTACTTGTTAAAACGCAGCTAATCCTAGATAATGAGTAACGCAATGAGCCTGACTTAGTTTTCGTTTTCTTGTCACTTGGAAAGTGTACAAATTTGCCAGGCTTGTTTTATTAATCATAATAAAACAGTTGTTCAAGTTTTTTTTTATAAAATTCTGAAAAAGCTGCTAATCATTTCACTAAAGGGAATCACGGGATATATATATATATATATATATATATATATATATATATATATATATATATATATATATATATATATATACGTATGTATAAAATGTATAAAACATCTTCAAGCTGTAAAAATAAAAAAGAATAACAGTTTCATTGAAGAATGGGAAAATAACACGGAAACTAAATTCAGACATTAATCGTATGAGAAAATATACATTCACACATTCCTGAGATGACACAGTTTGTTTAAAAGTACAGTAGTACCTCGGTTAACGACCACAATCTGTTCCTGAAAGCTGGTCGTTAACTGAAACCTTCGTTAACCGAATCAATTTTGAGGGCTATATTTTGCAAATAAAGCACTGAAATAACACAAAAACACTGATGCAACACGTTAAAAACCAGCAACGTCCGAGCGCGACTGAAGTTGAGATTCCACGTGGGTTCTTTGTCTTGCTGTTCGTTATCCAAAAATTCATTCGTTATTCAGAACAAATTTTTAGCGAAATTGTTGGTCGTTAACCGATTTGTTCGTTATCCTAGACGTTCATCAACCGAAGTTCTACTGTACACTGAAAATAATGGAAAAGCTCTTCCATCTGAGTAAACAACTGTCATCTGACATTTACACGATTGCATGGAAAAAATGAGCTTAAAAGTTCGCAGGAAAGTCATCAGACAAATGATGAGCACACAGAACAAACAATTTACAATGCATCTGAAAGACAAATTCAAAGGCAAGTGCGATAAGAAGGAGCAAATTTAATAACCAGCATTTGTTTAAGAACTTACTTGGAGCTCCGTGGGTTGTAAACTTTGTTCTCCCGGGTCTGTATCATGGCTTAAGTTACCACCACAATGAGATAATTGAAGAACATCTCTTTCTCTGAGTTCCAGCCAAAAATGCATTTTCAGAGTAAGTTGTTTGAACGCCCAATAAAATTCCAAAAGTTAGAGCCGTTCAGTTAAATGTAATCAAAATGAAAGTTTGTATCGGATCCGAACCACAATTTTCTGCTGCATTCGCAACAATTATTGGCAACTCTGCTCGTACAGCAATACAACGCACTAGCAAACACAACTGTCTAGCATGAAACTTCATTTAACGCCTATGACTCGTGTAGTAAGGAAGCGAGCGCAGATTAAGAGCAGGAGTTTATGTCACAGACATATCAAAACATTTGTTAGCTTACAAGCTGAAACGCCAGCTTGAGCTCCAGCAACAATAGTTCAGTACAGGTACAGGTACATAACTTTCATTTTTTCAAAGAAAAGCGTTTTGAAAAAGGAAGTTATGTTGCCCCATCCTGTATGTCATAGCTACTTGATCAATAAGCATAGCGGCTTTAAAATCATTTTACAATGAGTATTTTAAGTTAAAATACGTACTGTAATCTGAGCATTGGACATGATGTGAGGAAAGAAGTAAAGGTAGAATAAGAAATTCTACCAGTCAGAGGACTATTTTATGTATTCTCACAAACAATTTCATAAAAATGATTAAAATCCAAATCGACGAGTAACATCAAGACAGGTAACATGCTTTACGCGCATATTTATTATTGCTAATTACAAACATCATTCCAATCGAGTTTAATCATATAAAAGCTTTCAATAGTTCTTATTTAAAAATCATGTTGCAGTGACTGCTTTTTGAATTCATTGATCGTAATGAATTCCACTTAAATCAATTCTATTACAAGAAAAATCTTTTTTCCCCACCTAATTAACGTAATAGCTTTCAAGCTACGATAAGCTAAGTCTTATTGAATGTTTCCAAGTTTATGAACTGGCATTGGAGCGTAATGTTTTGAACTTATTTCTGGAAAACTTATGCTGTGAATGGTCTTATATGGTTATGGGTCTTTTATGATTAAGAGTTTTATGTGATTAAGGGTGTAACATGGTTGAGGGATCCAGTTACAAGTTCTCATTGAGTAAATTTGGCCGATTATGTCCACATTGGGCCTTACTTATTCATTCGATTGAGGGTCTATATATTGAGCATTCCTTAATAACGAAGAAAAGATGGTGCTTTTTTATTTTACCTCAAACGTCCTCGTGAGCTAACGAACTGAATAGCTGGATAAGCGGTTCATTAGCTTAATACTCCTCGTCGCCTTCGCTCCCACCACTTGCCCTAGCCAATTTAGTCTGCCAGCAAACATTGGGAGCTCCTCAATTTATTTTCAAATGGACAAAACGTAAAATAACTGAAAGTTTTATTGGTATCTGATTATATTTTCCTAGGAAAAACGTCTTTCTAGGGTAAACTGCGCCAATAATCCAGTGTTCGTGACACAAAAGTCAGTGTCGCTGCCCACCGGTCAATGTGGCTGGTTGCTTCTGTAGTGCATCAGAGCAAGGTTCACTGCACTTCAGTACAGCGTAAAATGAAGAATTTACTATGTCAATACTGCAACAGTTATCAGTAGATTTTTCCAGTTACGCCTTTTGATATCATGATATCTTTAGACAGTGTAATGGAACTTTATGTTCAGGCAAAAATCAAGTAAAGTTTACACCACTAATTACACAATGAATAAATCCTTGCGCAAGTATCTTGAAATTGTTGCAATACCTTTAAGGAATACTTCACAGGAACATGGTTACTTACATTCCTACAGCAATGGCATGCCTGAAGTGGCTCTTAGCCGTTCAATTAACCGGTCCCTTAAAAGATTACTGGCTTGAATTCAGCGACATCGAATTTCATTTCTTCTAGCGGCTCTCGGATAACCTTGCTATGTGATAGCGTGTCCTTTTTCTGTTTGTCAAATAATTTTTGATCCGTCATAAACAAAATTATGCTGAGTCTTTTCCTGTAGGAATCGTCCTTTTAAGTAAGTGGGAGGTAGTGAAGGGTAGTGATGCCGTATAGGAACCGAAAGTCATCTATGTTTGGTCTATTTTGATGTCATTGTATTTGCACGTAAATAAACAATTATATATCATGGGTGCGTTCTAACCCTTTATTTTAATGTAAGAGATTGAGATACTTATTCAACAAATTACAGAAGCGAAAGAACTAAAGAGCCTTCCTCTTTGTAGGTGATGTACTTTTTTGATGGGAGTGCTTGATCTCTGATACAGAGAGAAACTGCCCATTCATGCACAAAATTGAAACCTTTTTTTATTGTAAGCTAAAACTTGTGGGATATCTTGTAAATAATAATTAGCCTGCAATCATCATCAACATCGCACACATCAGTTTTTACCTTAATGCAGTGATCGGCAATTCAATCTTTCCTCCGATGCTTAATCACAGATGTATTTAAAATATATTTTATAACATTTTTTATATAATAAAGCGTTACAATAAACCCATAAGCAACGCAATTGCAATATATTCCAACATTTGATTTCCATGCGTGATTTTCTTACAGGTACGTTGAGTCAATAGAAATATCATCCTTCCCATTGTGTGTGAGGTCTTGGCAACTGAAATTAGCTGACTGGTAAATAGACACTCAAACAACAATCAGACAAAATGAAAGTATTGGGCTACTAGGGAATATTCTGAATTACAGTATGAAAGAATATATGTATACTGGCAACATCCTGAAGATTTGAAATGAAATGAGTTTTGGGTAAAAGACCTGAAATTAAAATGGCACGTTGCATTTAATTTTACTGCTAAGTCGAGAACACTTTCGTAGACAACAAGAAGCATTATAAAAGAACACTCAATTATACTGTTTGTGAAAACACATAAAAACTCATTTTATTAAGTACTTGTACCTCACAAACACCTGGCTGCCCTGCGTCAACGCAGGATTCTTGGATTGTTGACTACTTTTCTTACGCATGTGAGTTATGTATTGATCTTTAAATTTTGTTTGTGTAAAGTTCAAGAGTATTTTCATTTCCTGGATCATTTTATCCCTTCTGCTGTTTTAAAACTCGTTTTGCACACAATTATGATTCCTCTGAATTCAGCAATTATTATTCTTGATCACTGATATGCCAGCTGGAGTAATAAGAAACTTTTATTGAACTAAACTGCTTTAATTAGAACAAACATTCAGTTAAATATTTCCTCAGAAGTTTATCAAGCAAAGAATGTGGCTGGTCCAGGAGTGATTGCTGATGGCAAACATTCAAATAAAACTGTAGAGAACTTAATTAAGAGTTTTAAAGAAAAAGAAGCCAGGGGAAGACACAGAAAGAGGCTCAATTACTGCGTTCGCCTGCGGCTCTCAAAAGTATTCCAGACAGCATTGGTGCAGGTCGAGTTCAACAAGTCGGCTTTTGTTAATAGAAAAACTAATTTAACCTCCAAGGGCTCCCTTAATTAGTTCTTCAAAATTGCGAGTGAGTGCTCTCAATGGAAACATGAAGCTTCATGTTGAAGCTGATACATACTTGAGCTGCTGAAATAATTTGATCAAGTATAAAAAAATGTATAAAAATGGGCGTGGAAGCGAACTTCAAAAAAATTAAAATTGTGCTCACATTTGTAAACAAATATACTCACAAAGTAACACTTGAACGGTAATTTTGAATTTTTTAGGATTATGAATGACAAATTCGAACTCAGTCATGAATATTAAAAATAAGTGTCCAAATTTCGAAGAAAGCTACTGTTGCTCAGCGTGAGCAACGTAGAAACATAAGAACTTCTTCTCTGTTCTCATCCCTGATAAACCGGAAAACTGAGTGCCATAGACGGTATCTGCCGAGCATCGTCTTCACTAGAACAGCACGTGCAAACATGCTTTGATGGGTTTTCGACCAACAAATTATGCTTCCATGAGACCAAACTTGTATCTAGCGAGACGTAACCTGCCCTCACAAGTCATCACAAATTCATGAACCTTGAGCATGAACGGTCAACAACCGCTCATAAAGAATAGACTTGCAGTTCTCCCCTCAATATTAACGAGGTCAGGGAACTCAAAAGTTTCAGAAGTTTATGGTAACATAAGATCAGCACTTCTCAAAATTCTAACAGTAACGAATGACGATAAAATTACGCATATACAATCATCTCAGGATCGCTGAACTCAGGTTGATTGAAGTGCAAATTTGTTGTTGGTTATTGGTAACGAAATCTGATATATATAAACCTTCTTAGATATTGCTTTTATATAAGTGTTTTTCTTGAAATTATCAATTTTACTAGACATACTTGATTTGGTGGTTGATGCAGCTATGTGAAACAAAGTTTGCTAAATCGATTGAATAAAACGTATCCGTTTCATTTATTTATTCGACTAAAATTTGGCAAGTTTATGAAAATATTATTTCGACTGGCTACTCAATGCAGCTATTTGATTCAGATACGTGAAATTCAGGCTCTCACTCGTGTGTAACTATCTTCTGATACAGAGGTTAAGCAAAAATAAGGAATTTTAATGTACACAGTTAAAGGATTTAACTTTTCAAGAGAAAGTTAGTATATGACGTGATATGGTGATAGATTTGCAATTAAATAATATGTTAAGCTCTTTTACATATAAACACAAACTTGCTAAAAATCTCATCAAAATATTTAGTGTCACTCCCTGGATAGAATGATAATTTCTTTATTCATATTGGTACCATAGTATCCTTCAACTAGTTTAAAATATACCTTCCAAAGTACTTCGCAACTCTATCTTATCTTGGGTCATTACGTAAGCATATTGTCTCTTATCAATTTAAATAGCTTACTCAGGTCACTAGAAACAGTCCGATGTTTTAGGCATTTAGAACTACCAGCGCAAGCGAGTGAGCGCCACTGTTATTTACCTCCTTGGTTGGTCACCTCAGCGTTATTCTCTACAAGAAATAGATTATCCAACTCTACCTTACATACAAATCCTACGAGACTACGACTCGCTCCTGTACTCTATTGTGTTGCTAAATAACTTTTTTGTTGCTGAATTATTTGCAATAGAGCACATGGTGTGCCCATTATTTCTTGTGATGGTAAACGACGGGCTTTTGTATAGAAAAACTGCCGGAATTGCAGAATGCCTTCGCAGGAATTATATTCGATGTTATGACATTTATGTGAGTCACCAGTAACGCATCAGCGATATTGCAGAAATGTAGGAAATATTCAGTAAAAATTTTTCAAGGAAAAAGTGTTGCTGCCTTGAGCTACTTGAACTTAACGTGATTTATTTTTTCCATTGTATTAGCAGTGCAAGGGGTAAAAATCTGTCATTCTCCACTTATTGTGTCTGGTGGTGAAAATGATTTCAATGCTACGATTCTACGCTTGTGCTCTTAACAGAGAGGAAAATAGGAAGACATCTCTGTGCCGCCATGAATTCTAATTTCGTTTACATCGAAGCCTTTTAAAAGCTAGCTAGCAGTATTCGTTCTTAATTGTTCTTTTGATCTCATTCGTTTCATTCTTGCTATAGCTGTCATCAATGGATTCATATAAAGAGAAAATTGAAATGATTATCTAGTTTGAAATTTTGCCCGTGAAGGTCAGAATCAATAATTGAAAACGATCCAGAATTGTTCGTTATTAGATGTAAAAGAGTATATTTGGGTCGTTTTCTATTAGACATCGTGTTAGATTTTGCAAGACACGACACGATATCACGACAGGATATCCGAGACAATTCCAGACTGCTTCTTAATGATCGGCTTATGATCAAATTATGTCTTACGTTCAGTAATGTTAAAATAGTTTGTGGGTTTGTGCAAAGGTAATGAAAAACTAGGTTAAAGTACCTTAGATTAGATAAAAGACAGCAGAGTTTTAATGTTGACGTATAGGATGAGACTAACTAGCATGTTGTTACACGTTGCAACAGGGCTAAGAAAAGAATAAGTGTTAGGGGAATAAACTAAAAATTTTGATCTTTACAACGTACTCGTACAAGTTTACATAATGCAAAAACTGTCGGTTGAACAGTTTTACAACTGAACAATAAGTTTTACAATGTTTGTCTACAGAAGTATTTCAAACAATATTAATTGGTCGAGCATCTTCGAAAACTCTCCTCCTCCTTAGTTTCGCAAAACTCTGCAACTTACAACATGCTATAGAAATCTTGCCCTTCATCGATATTTTAATGTAACAGGCGGCGAGGTAAGTCGCCCTTACGAATGTTCCTCGTACTTCATTATTCATTGGATTACTGTTTGACGAGTTAAAAGGCTAAATATTTGATGTATTGCACAGCCAAAATTGGTACTGCAATGATAAATGGTTTCATGAAGGTGCAGGCCGGTGTTCAGTCCAGCAGCCACTCATAAATTTTCCGTCCGTTAACCTCCCTCTCAATCTGTTTCCAGATTGTGCAGGAGTTGAATGATTTCGAGTCTGGCCGAGGGGAATACCACACGTTCTCTTTGCCATTGGTGACCGCACACAGCATAACCTAAACAAAGTGCGTGTTCTTTACTGCTTTGAGAATATCCTTTTGACTTGTAACCAGTTATTCAGGAGGCCGAACAGCTGGTCTCGATGAAAGTGTTTCTCGTTAGAAAATTCTACTTCTTACTGAATCTAAAACTAGTGTGTGCTTCAGCTTGAGCATCATTTCTACTCATTTCCTTTCTTTTCATTTTCATTGTTAATTTAGGTTAGGGGACAACAAAGTAATATTAGCTCTAGGTGATTCGTCAGATAGTTATATTTTAAAATAAAAATTTCATCAATACGAAATTGCAACTTCAATTTAAGGAAATACCTGTGTTACTGTATTTTTGTACCCACAACGCTATATACATTTTAAAGTTTTCTGTTACCGTCATGATACTCCTACTGTGCACAAAGTACATAAATGACAACGCTGAAAATCAAACAATTTTTGTGTTCCCTCTTATCCATTTGACAGACTTTATTGCAGCAAGCTGCCTGAGCACTGTGATTGTGTAGCAACAATAAACGAGCCACTTATTGCGTTCTCGACATGCAACTCTGACTCTCGACACTTCAGCTTCCTTCGCATGAGTTCCTGACCCTATACTTCTTGCTCTTTCCTCTGAAGTCCTGTCCTTAAGGTTGTTTACCACCCAGACGTGAGGCAGGTGTCCAAATGATTTTCTCATTTCTCGACATCGTCTTGAAAGAGAATGATACTGCGTTTGGCATGAAAGATATTTTTTCAGTTTGTAACTGTAAAGAAATAGCACCGAGTTAATAAGTAAAATTTCATTTGTCGAAAAGAAGCTGTTGAAGCATTTCAAAAAGAACCTGTTTCGCAGAAACTAGTGTGCATGTATGTTAGAACGATTATACGAATGGTGAGATAATTCGCTTTTGATATAATTTGTACCAAGAAGGTTTCATTATATATAACATGAAGACAGATTTTTATCGCATCAAGTAGCATATTCGCAAGTACA
This sequence comes from Trinorchestia longiramus, assembly GCA_006783055.1. NCBI lineage: Eukaryota > Metazoa > Arthropoda > Malacostraca > Amphipoda > Talitridae > Trinorchestia > Trinorchestia longiramus. The sequence continues at coordinate 214,110 of VCRD01000370.1, forward strand.
GCAAAATCTTCTTCTTCGCCAACACTCAGCCGACACTGCAATCTGCACAAAAAATAATTGACTGAATTTTGAGGAGAAATACGTATTAGAAATTTCAATTAAATTATAAACGTAATATTAGTCATAACTTGGACCAACTTCTTCTTCAATCACGCAGTCACATTTAAATAGCATTCTCATCACGGCACCGTCAACGACAATTTTCAGGCACAGGAGCTGTAAAAGAGGCCACAACAAACAGCCAGAAAATTGTAGCAAGAATCTCAATTGAGAGTTGTAGTCGCGGCTCAAGTCCTTGTTGAATTCAAAGCAAAGGCGACGCTCCTCATCGCTGCTTTTTGAGGTACCGCCAAGCTTTAATTCCTCGTGCGTGAGGCTTGTGTTGTAGACTGATAAGCTGATGTCCATGATTTTGGCCCATCAACGACAAAGTTATTTCTCTACTAAATGGGATATTACATAAGTTACCACTTATCCTTACCCATTTTTTATCGAATTTTTCCCAAATTTAGCACAAAACATTCAGAACATCGGATTGAAGTGAAGGATTTCTATAGGGCTTAACAGACGACGCTGGTCGTTATAAGGCTAGGTTGAGAGTTGGTGTTTGTCGAGTCTGGGTGTACTGAATTACACTGTGCAAGCAGCTTATTCCTCAGTCTACAGTTTCAACAATTTCACTACTGACTGTAGGTCTCGGTACCGCTAAGAACCGTTGCAAGACGTACCGCTGCTTCAGACCTGTATTGGTACAACTGTGCCGATACACGTACAATACAGGCACAATACAGGCACAATACAGGCACAATACATGTACTGGGCTGTGCCTGTATCGGCTGTAAAATGTACTGTATACGATATTTGAGTATATTACGTTCAAGTTGTTTCAATTCTTACTTATTAATTGTTTCCTTTTGATAATGTCATTAATCTGGGAACATAGATCGAAATGAAACAAGATGCACCTGTTGTCTCTCAGATGTGCTTCAGTTACCACGTGTATCAGTAAATCACTTGAAATGATTTTGAATTGATTTGGTTTTACGTTCATGGGATAAAAAACAAAAACAGGAGCATGTGCCGTCATAAATTTTTCGCTCCTGTACAGATAGGAAGCCATAATTCTTCTTCATCGCCATCCAAAACAGCTGGTGGGGAAAAGAGCATTTCTGTGAGTAGTAAGTTTCGCGCTCCTCTAATTGTACTGTTCATTTCGCTACATTCTCTGGAAAAACGGGGTTTTTAGGGCAATGTATGAGCAGTAAGACTGCATCCATTAAATCTTGAAACGCAGACGCCTGTTTTTCTACAAGTGTGTCTTCAACAAAAGTGTGAGTTTCATGACTTTCACGAAAATAGAGGTCTGCAAAACAGTCAAGAAGATGCTGACTGTTTGTTTTTCTTGTGCTAAGAGTCTGCATATTCTGCATTTTCATTGTTATTGAATGTTTTTACAGTTTGCCTAGAGCCGTTTGAAGACAACCAAGAGGTATTTTCACTACAGAAGCAGTGTTTCTTCTTAGAAGAATTCATTTCCTCCAGAGGTACTCTACCCTCGAGAGGTGTTTTAGTCTCTGAAGATGTTCTACCCTCTATATACGTTCTACTCTTTACAGATATTCTGCTCTTTAAAAAAGCCCTACTTTCATAGGTCTTCTGAATTTTATAAGTACTCCACTCTTCAGAGGTGTTGCATCATCCAAATATTTTCTTCGACGAATAAATTTTACCCTCCAGCTGTGCTATGGCGTCAAGATTCTGAAGCTGTACCGCCATGCAAGAAAGCGACGCAAAAAAGTCGACAATTTCCGCACAAATAACGAAAGTTGCAAACTGATGAATAATCCAGGAGCGTTCAGTCTGCAACTGTGATAATTTAAGCAATTATCGTGTGCTAACCTTGATAACGTTGAGCCTTGGTAGGATTTTCGTCGCTGAAGTCCCAATGCAGTTTTTAGTCTAATAGTTTTTAGGGAGCCTGTTGTCAACTTTTTATTTACTTGCAAAATTATAAACTCGAAACATTCGGCTACCTGTAGTCTTCACGTGCCCAAATTCATTCAAAAACTTCACTCTTGATCAGCATTGCAAATAAGTTTTGTCTCAGAAATGAATCATTTAATTTGATAAGAAGCAGGGATAATACATACTATAAAACTAAGAACGGTTGAAGATACCTTACCATGAATAAAATTTGGCTAAATGGCTTCTATTTTTAATAACTTACGCTATTGTACACATAGCATTCACTCATTAGTTCTTTTTTTATTTCTTTTTAAAAGCTGTTTTCTTCATCTTAAATTTCTCAAAAAGGGAAATCATGACTCTGTATTTCAGTACATAATTAAGCATGTAATGTTTTTGTGAGCGTATCTAATTATACAAAAAATTTTCACAACTTACAACATTTTCATTTGGTCAGAATTATGAATTTTTGTCGGTAATATTCTCAAATTTCTTTGACTTGGAATTCTTTAAGAGGATCTGAAAAGCTGCATTTGAAAATATTTATTTTGATAACATCTTGACATTATAAAAATAAGTCGTCAGTGCGATCACTTCGCTAGTTGTACGCTGTTTCTATGCAATTTTTTGTTGAAGATTTGAAAGTTCGAAACCAAAATGCTTCAGCCATTTCCTTCATGAGTATGTAGAAATAATGAATAGTAACATAATGTTTTGCAAAATTTAAATTATTTAAAACCAAATGAAGCCGAGCACGTTAATAAACACCAGTTAAAAACTGTACGGTTAATGACTGCAAATCATAAAAAGTGAACTTTTTAGCATGGAAACCAGAAACAATATTTATATGTAAATATGAATGCAAAAATAAATTTTTATGTGTCATTTTTAGTCACTATTTACTCCGAACAATAATTTGAACATGGACGATGTCAAGCTATGTAAAAATGTTTTTATTCGCTCCAAGATATCCCAGCCAGAATTTGAGATTGAATCAATTGTGATTTCTATCAATGTATGATTGTTTACCGAGACATTGAAAAAACATTTTAACATTTATTTTAACTGTGCTAGAAATTGAGGGGACAAGATCACCATATTACATAGAACATCTCCATTAATTGCAAACAGAATTCTAGCACCGAATGTCACATTAATTAAAATGCGATACTCTTCATCATTTGGTACGAGAATAACAAAATAGGATGATTTAAGAGTATAACTTACAGCCTTGAAGTATGTATCAGCCAGGGATCTCAGACTCTTGTTCAACTGACAGTAGAGGAAGAAGAAACAGAGAAATTAAAAATAACTAATTATGAAATATTAATATATATATATAAGAAAATAATGCGAGCGGGCCTAAAAAATGGTAAACAAATAGTGATGGGAAAATATGGATAAATATCGACTACTTGACCTCTATAAAAATTGAGGTAAGTCAGTGGATTATCCATGAAAAATCCTTGCTCTATAAATGTGTCTTGAATCTATGCTGAACACACGTTGGTCCTATACTGAACTTACATGGTTCTAAATCAAGAGTAAACTAAACGAATATTGGGTACCAGTACGTAACTCAGTTTTTGAGGGCAAACGAATGAAACAATGAGACGTGCATAGAAAGACGTGGCTCGGACTGACAGAACAAAACAATTATGTTGTGTTGATAGAAAGCAGGATTAATTTATCGACACACCTCCCCAAATTGAAAGACAATTGGTCTTAAGATGTAACTGAATTTCATAGAAATTGAGCCGCAGCGTGTCACTGTTCAATTTTCAAACTCAAGAGAATTCATAGTCAATAGAGCATCTCACTTATCAACTTAAACAATGACGAACAAGCATCCAATATCAATACAAACAAGTTACAAAAGTATTTAAATCCTGAGGAATGTGAAAAGGTGAAGCCAGACGAGATGAGGAGATCTGCACATACGTTGTCGATCTTTGATGTGTAGACGAAAATACGATAAAGTTCCTTATCACTGACATTGGTACCTTAAAATTTATTAAGATAATCAACTAGTCAATAATCCCTTTCGAGTACAGACTATTCACTCAAGAGATGAAGTTAAAATTGATTACTGAATTCGGTTGCCAGACATTATATAAATATCGCTACTCTTTCGGAAGCAGTTTCTGTCTGGCGTGCATTGTGGGTAAGGAAGTGTCATTTCTACACTGCAGCACCACTGTTCTTGGTCCTACATTCGATGCATTTGTGCACAGTACGAAAGCTTTTCAAGGATTAACTAAGGCGAGGACGAGTTCCGGTGAAAGATGAACGTCATCGAACAGAACGTCTTCTATGAGGCCGCCCTCGAATAGGCTACTTTTTGACTTTTCTTCACCATATTCATGGGAGGTTGAGTCAACGTGGTGCATTTGAAATAAGTTTCCCTCATCTTGAGGGAATGCATGATTATTTGAGTTCAGGTTGTCAAAACTGAATCTAGTGTTCACCTCAGCGTTTTCTCTCTTCAGAGACAATTTTAGCCTTTTTGATTTCGCTCTCTACAGCACAGCTCTGTCATTTCGAGAAATTTGCAGTGACATCAGAACAAAATCAACGAAATCGAAGCGAGACAAACCCAAGTCTATTCCACGTACTTTTTAGTTATCATATATGTCAGCCCTGGTAAATTACTGTCAGAAGCAAAATGAAGGGGTGATTCGGTACATCTCTTACGGGTGAAATGTCATCGACGAATAAATCTTAGTTGTCGAGGTAAAACAGGTGTTTTTATCGGCACATTACCGCAACACCTCATATGTCAGTTTTTATTACAGTTTTTCAGGTATTTTTTTCGCTTTGAGCTAAAATATCATCCCGCAGTTTTCTACACAAATCCTGTGGCAAGTTCGTAAGAGAGTTCATTTGTATGTATACGCTTGGATGTGTCAGATTCTTCAGCAACGATAGGCAGTCTTCTTAGTTGTATTGCATAGAGACACAACTCTGATCAACAAATCAATATTTATGTACAGCAAGCAATTTTGAATCAATTTGTCTTTCAGAAAGCATGCCACCAGTCTCTATAACTATGCAAAAGTAAATGAATCAATTCAGTTTTCACACTTTTCAACACAATGAAGTGATAAACTGTTTAATAATGGTGTAGGTTGAAAACAGAAATTTCAATAACGTTCATATATGAACTCACAAACCGGAAGACATAGAACAGCTCGTGATTCATTGTTGTTTTTATGGAGAAATACACGCGTAACCCAGGACTTGAGTACAAACGAGGCTTGATGAGCGGCTGCTGCTGGGTGTTAAGGCTGCCCTAGTTCGCCTTCAATTTGTTTGCCTGCGGGTCACGAAAACCCGCAAAACTGAGATCAGGCAAAATTAACGTGGACGTTCATTCGACGACGAAAATAACTCTTGACACTTTTCTATTTAAGTCTGACCTGTTTCTCAGGTCAGGGCCTCAGGTTCCCTCGTACAGCCACGGAGGAGTTGTGATGGAGTGTAGTTACTGTGTGCATTTATCTTCTCATTTACAACAATAATATCACAGATAAACTTTCCTGAGAAATAAAAAAAGTACATACACTTACCCTTTAATTCACCTGTAAAAATTTACGGTACAAATACATTAGTACTTCACGTGCTTTATTACGAGTTATGGGGAAAAAATACTCTTAGTGTGATCTCGAATTCACCGTACTTTCCACTCTTTTGACCCTTCTCAAGGCAGTGCAATCATCAACAACCTTTATAAAAATAAATATATGTATGTATATATATATATACATATATGTATGCATATATACATTTATCTTTAAAATCCTGTGGCAAGGTCATATACATATAGTATGTAGTATTATATAGTATCATATATATACATATATATACAGTATATATATATATATATATATATATATATATATATATATATAATATAAT
>VCRD01000370.1:220962-262622 GCA_006783055.1 Trinorchestia longiramus
TCTTTCCAACAGTATTTGCCATCATTTTGATGGCACGGGTATTATCAAAAAATCTCTGCCGTCATTTTTGACGGCTGGGTACACTAGTATATATATATATATATATATATATATATATATATATATATATATATATATATATATATATATATATACTATGAGAGAGTATGCAGATTCTACACAGCATCATTCACTTGTACGTACGGGTATGGACACTCCTCATGCACGCTTTAACAGAATTACTGGAAAAGCAGCTGAATCGGAGGAGAGACCTCCAGTTGTCCACCTCTGTCCTTGTTGGCAAATCGAACAAAAGTGTTGGGCCTCGCAGCAACTGCACGCAAGGGAGAAAATTCCGAGTGCTCTTCTAACTTTCAGTCGAGAACTCGACTCTTTCTGTCCCCAAGCTACAGACGGCAGAGCATAATTGTTGACTAACTTTAATACAACAACAGGTTAGTTGAAAAAATGGATATCTGAACTCACATGACACCAAGCTGTGGAAAATATGCTAGATATATATTCTACTCGCTCATTTCTTCGACTTTGAAACATAAAGATCAACCATTTTTATACGTTATATACTGAAAATTTCAGCACCGTTGAAAGAATACGTACCCACTGATGGCTAATACATATCTTCACATGGCTTCTTGAGTGGGTAATGTTAAAGTGCACGTAATTAAGGTATATATGAAAATATAATCTGAACAAATGTGCGATATAGTTGTTGACAAAGCTGTTGCTGCACAACAAGTTCGTACATCAATTCATGAATAATATCTATTCACCTTGTACTATGGAGTAAAATATATTTTTGTTATGATTATTACCATAAACTATTTTGTCTGGTATGCTACGTTCGTGATTGATTTTGTGGATTTACTTATCTTGAAGTGCATCGAAACAATGACGTGAACAAAAAACTCGTCTTGTGGACATTATCTTGCCCAGAAGATTACGTAAGACGTTATTAAAAAAGCATTGTATCCCATAAGGACCTAAACACTGCGAACGACCGAAAAAAGTGCATGATAAAATGTTTCAATAAACTCTGGCATCCCGAAAGCATTAGTTTGGTCACCGGGCCATCAATCTGGGGCTGGAGTTACATGGCAAGGTTGGGACACGGCCCAGATACACTGACTAACTATGAGCTGTTACAGCAACTTGTGACTGCAGACTTGCACCGGCGATGCTGCGGAGAAACTTTTCCGTGCAACGAAGTCTCAAGAGCATAAATGGATAAAGTTAAGCTAGAGTGTTCTAACGCCTTTTAGCCCCATAACCAGCCATTATTCCTCGTCAAAAGTTTCTTTTTCACACAATATTTTATATGCTGGTATGGTAAATCTTTTTATATTAGTTTCCTATACAACCTGTATCTTCATTTACTTTTTATTTTTCTGTGATTGAAGTTATGTGATGAACATGCCCTTTTCGAAAGAGATATATATACACGTCTAAGCCCCAAAATAACAAGTCTGATAAAAAACATTGAGTACAGTCTCTAAGGGTTAAGGTGTTAAATAGGAAAGAAAGAAATGTTGATGGTCGAAACTTGGTACTAATGATATTTTCTTAAAATAAATTTCAATTTACTCGTAGATTTGCACAAGGTCGAGGAAATTCGAGTGAAATTCACCCACGAGTACAACAGGCTGAAAAATTCGTGATGAGAATTCCACACCCTTGCCACTATAATTACTTTAGTTTGAAAAAAAAATTTCAGTCAAGCTGGTCTGATCCAGCACTCGAAAAATGAAGGAGATTTAATCCTAGTTGCTGAAAACGAGCCAAAGTTGAAACAAAAGAAATTACAATAACTATAAAATTATGACTTTGCTAGTCACATTTTAAATATTTTGATATGAACTCCATAAGGTTTCAAGTCCAAGTTTTCTATTCAGGTTTTATGAATGTATGTGCATGTTTCTGGACGCAAATAAAATTTGAAAGTGATATTAGAGACTTCGGCAATTTCAAGTCGAGCAAAAACTTTAAGGAGTTTTCTTTTCTTCAGCTGCTTATATGAATTGAAGCTTGAACATAAATGTAGTCTCTATAAAATTGGGACACAGAAGAAGGAAACTCTTTGTTTAGCGACAGTAGCGCGAGTTACTATTCTGTAGACACAAGGTTAAACAAGCTATCATCATCGAAAATTCCGCTGAATTCAAAAATTTAAAAACAACTCCTTACGTTTATGCTACTTGTATTTCACAAAAATACAAGGCTTAAGGCTTCGACAAAATCCATGCAGTTGAGTCCGCGATTCTAGATTGATATTTACTTCGATTTCAGTAGCTAAGAAAAACACATACCCTGCATAATCTTTATTCATTATCATCATTTCGTGACAATATGCACCCTTTCAGCATCTTGGAAAACGAAGGATGTGACAAATGCTCCGGTGCGTCGAAATCCACGGGCATTCGCTGGATTGTTTCTGCCAGTACTGAGTGGGCCGCGCGCTCATTGTGTTGCAATTATTTTGGTTACTGTGCAACTTGCTGATGGTGCCAGCATCAGTTCCTGCATCTCATAACGATACAAATTCACCAAGTCAAAATAATGAAATTCTAAACAATTTTATAAGGAAATCTAATTCTGTGTTTATTTCCAAATATTTACTTGAACAAAAAAGTCTCGTGCATCATTTACTGTATATTATCAATAAATAATAACAATAATTAATATTGTTAATAATAATTAATATTATTAAATAATAAATAATTATTATTCACTGATATATTCGCCAATTTCAATTGAACAAGTGATTTCATTTGTCACTCTCCCACCATCGAATTTATCACGCAAACAAACAAACAAACTTTATTCAGATCATGTGTGCGTCTAAAATTTCAGTACTGGGACGATAAATACCAATACTTCCTTCGCTTCATGGGGCAGGTAGTAGTATAATTTTTAGTTGAGAGTAAATTGCTTGTCACAAAAGTTGGCCTAGAATTAATTTGTAGTGCAAGATTTTAATGTTATCGGATGCCAACTCAATCGAATTTAAAGTTTACCCATGTAAAACTCTACGGAGTTTACAGCCAATATTTAGTTTACTTTCTTTCTATGAACACGATGCAATCAAAACGGTAATTACCGTTGATGTCTTATTATCATCCTTATAACATCGTGTTTCTTTTGTTAGAAATTTATTTTAAATCTAAGTTTCACAGAAACGCTTATATCTTTTTTATCCTCTCTGCGAGCTTCTGTGAATAAGTTTATTCGTTTATGATAACATCTGATATAATTAATCGCCACAGATCAATGCAAGATTGATGTTATTAATCGTGAGCTTATGAAATAAATTAAAAACATCGTTTCCACCATGAAACTTTCATTACCTTGCAGGACTTCTATATAGATACTCAAAATAAAATTCTCTGAGCATAATTGACAGAATATTATTCAGATTGAAGATGAAGCACGAGAACGTTCCCTCATGCACTTGGTCTCATTATTTTACAGTATCTATCACTTTAATCCATTTAAAAGTGTTACTCAAGTTTAAAATTGTGTAGATATAGCTGTGTTCTGGTAGCACTCAAAAGCTATAGATCTTTTCTTCCTACCAGTACATAGATGCCTGAAAATGCCTCTCTGGTGAAGTGAGCACTTGCTCTAAGACAGCAGTTTTCTCTAAGTAGAGGTTACTCGCATTTCTTACTGTTGAGGAAAGGCTCAGGAGAAGTAAATATTGGGTGCAACTGTTGAGCTCTATTTGGAACTAGGCCTCGATTTTGATTAACTGATATTTTATGACCCTACCTAAATCGTCGGCTTAATTCATCAAGATCCAATCTAGATTCCGTAATTTGTATATCATAAGGAAATTTAAAATTTGTTTACCACCAATAACTAACGTATAATTCGTTCAAGTATTTCAATTCAAAAGATATCTAAAATCTTATGTTACATAAAATCCTGCACGTAACTTCTTTTTAAAAGACCAAAACAACACCAATTTTGAGACGAACCAGTAAACAACTAGTTGTAATGTGATACAAAAACTTAATACGTTCTGAAAGTAGGTAAAACATGATTATCAGCTGAAAACACGATCCATATTATAATTACAGAATCTTTTAACTGCAAATTGATCAGGGGCTCTTGGCTTAACTGACTCGTGACGAGCCCATGGTGGCCAACCAATCTAGTAATCGTATTTTATATCAGCTCATTGGAAGAAGAAACCGACGATAGATAGGTTTCTCATTGTTTCGAGTGGCATTGTTAGTCAAGGCTTTGTCTTGCATTGACAACTCTATACATAAGTATACAACTAAATACCCAAAGGAACAGCACCAATTGAATCTCTATGTATCACTTAATGTATTTGGACTCTACAATTTGGATCTGCACGTATTATGTTATATATTAGCAATGAAAAACACTATTTGGAAAATCCCAGTTCAAAATTATGAGTGAACATTATGAACATTTCAAAGATGCTATTTGAAAGATCAATGCACTTTCAGAGCCAAAATCGTTCAACCCAGAGTGCAATTGGCCAGATACTCTCAGAGTAACTTGTGTTTGACTCAGAGTGCAGTTGGCCAGGTACTCTCAGAGTAACTTGTGTTTGGCACAGAGTGCAGTTGGCCAGGTACTCTCAGAGCAACTTGTGTTTGGCACAGAGTGCAGTTGGCCAGGTACTCTCAGAGCAACTTGTGTTTGGCACTGAGTGCAGTTGGCCAGGTCCTCTCAGAGTAACTTGTGTTTGGCACAGAGTGCAGTCGGCCAGGTCCTCTCAGAGTAACTTATGTTTGAGGGTAACTTGTGCACTCGATGTCCACTCGGACGCTCAAGCTGGAGAGCCTCGGCCCACTTCCCATTTGCATTCATGAGGCCCTGCTGAAGAGCCAGTCATTTATCTGAGCTCATCTCGCCGTCTGCCGCCACCCCAATGCTCTTTTGACCTCAGAGTTTCTTCTGCCGTAAAATAAAGCATTACTTATAGCAGCAGGAAAGCTCAATTCCAGCGGACAGAATTCAACATGAATTATTTTCATATCAAAAATAATACAAAAAGAAAATTTATTCCCACTTTCATTGATTGAATGATAGTTTGATTTCAAGAAAGGCTTGAGGGTCACTTTTATTTACTGGAATGACTACACAGGAATCTAATTCATATTATTTATCTCTGGTACCAAAGAGCAGGATAAACTACGGGTTGGTTAAAATCAGTATACTGATGGAACGAAAGAGCTTCAATTTTTATAGCTCCAATAACTGGCCTAGCAAAATCTGCACAGCAAGACGTTCAATTTGTGTGGTCGATGCTTGATTGCAAACTAGTTGGCGAAAGTACAAAAAATATCGTACTTTTCCTATGAAGATTCCTGAAATAGAAAATTCTAAATTTTATACGTTTCCCTAGTAAAAATTACGGATGATTTCCATCGTAATAGTCTTCAAGGATTTTGTAGTGTGCTTTACTAGAGTTCACAGCAAGAACTACAAAAGTGACAGTAAGTGACTGCATAAATGACCACAAGTGAAACAAAAATTCTCAAGTACAAAAACAACATCGTAGCTCACGTGATGCGTTGAGCAGCTCATCAGCCAGGCAGTCTTGCGTGCTGCTCTCACACGTGAGCTGCTTCCTCACACCACCTCGTGTTGAACTGTCGGTCCTCAAGCACGCAGTTCAGGCACGCAGTTCAGGCACGCAGTTCAGGCAGGAATTAATATTTTGTAGACATTTTCAATTACTTTTGTTAAAACTTCACATCTGATATGGGTTTTGAAGATGAAAGAAATCATTAACAGGTTATAATTATCAGTGAAGGATATATGCTCTAAAATGCCGGGTAAAAGCAATAATAGCAGAGGCGTATTTCTATTTTCTAGTCCGTTTCAAGTTTTTCAATTCAAGGTCCGCGTTCCTCTTGAACGCACGATGCACAGAAAACTTCATGAGTAAAAAGTCTATTTTAATTCAAACCAATTGGAGAAACGCATTCTCATTTCTTGAGAACCTGTTCTGCAAGCATCAGAGACGACTGAAGCAATAAAAAACAGCCATTATATATAATGCACACAGTAAGTTTCAGAATCTTTATATTAACACCATCTGTACTAAGGTGCTTTTCATCAGACAGGCTCGTTTAACATAATTGCAGAGTTATATATCAAGGAGACGAAAATGTTTCCCATACTTGAAATGTCAAAAAATGTCATATGGAAATGTCCTTATTTTAAGCAACAAAAGTCGAGTGCAACCCTTAAGTGCTCGTCATTGAAATGTGAAGTGGCACCTCTGTTCAGATAGTAAGAATCGCTTCAATGGAGTTTCATTGAGAAACATACCACATTGAGTCCAACATAAATGCTTGTATGTTGAGTAATGAACTTATGAGAGGGTTCAAGAAGTTGTTGTAGCGGTGGCTTAACGAGACTGCTGTGAAATAAGCCATGGTTGTGGTCATGGCTTAACAAGACTTTTGTGAAATAAGCCATGGTTGTGGTCATGGCTTAACGAGACTTTTGTGAAATAAGCCATGGTTGTGGTTGTGGCTTAGCGAGACTTTTGTGAAATAAGCCATGGTTGTGGTTGTGGCTTAACGAGACTGCTGTGAAGTAAGCCATGGTCGTGGCTTAATGAGACTGTTGTGAAATGAACCACGGTTGTACTTGAGGCTCAATTATACTTTCATGTATTATAGAAAACGATGATTGTGGTCATTGTGGACTAAGATTTACCATTCAAACAAATGCAGTAGTCTTGGTTTGACTAAAATATTCAACTGATACATGATTATCCACAAGTCTTACTCGTCTTCAAGAATTGAAAGTAAACTCATAGTTTAGTATCACTTAAAATTATACAAAAATCTAAATTATAGTTTATTAAAGCTTTTTATGTGCTATAACTTTGAAGTTATAGCTTAAAGAGACCTAAAAATTAAAATCAGATTGCCGTTTCAACTTAGTAACACAATATGTGAACTAGACATGTAGCTATGGAATAACCAGTAAGATGGATAAAATAAAGATTCTACAGATGCGTTAATAACAGTGATTAATTGAACAATGATTGTGTTTACAATAAAAACATTTATTCATTGAACTACAATTGGTGAAATAAGGGTTTATAAGACTTATTGATGTTGACACGGGTGTGTTTGCGGTTGAGTAACTTGCTTTTTAAACCATGATTGCAACAAACTGTCTTACCTGAGCCCTGAGGTACTCTATAGTACTATTTAAATTATAAAGGTTGGTTATTGTGGGAATTCATTTGAAGGCAATTTTGAAAAAACAATTTTATTTGGGGACATTATTTCTCATACCATACTGTTACTCGTTCCCTTCTCAATCAGGACAAATAATTGTAGACGAATATATTATGAGTTTAAATGAACTACAGGAAGTTTATTGATAGTCAACACAAAATGTGTAACTAATATTTTTGGATCCCAGTCTTTTTTTGTAAATTCTTTGAATGTGAACATGCCACGTTAAAACAACGTATCGTAAACTTCTGCCTGTGTAAACGAATTTCAGTTTTCTGAACAAGCAACGGAGTTTCTTTCTCAGAATCTTGTGAAATGTTTTTGAGACTTCCATATTGACTTACATTAACGCATAGCATTAGGTGCGAATTAGTAAACAGTAGTTGTATACAAACATGTGTATGAGCCATGTTTGTAGCCATGGCGGGAGGTCTTTGAGTCACGCGCTCTCATTTCAAGCAAGGAGAGAATTACAGAGCTCAATTAGCAACGCTCCTAACTAATAGCAGCCTAATTAATATGAACTTAATTGGCATGTTCCACACCATTATCTGGCAAGCCGTCAAATTTGCGAGCCATTCTAGGAAGAATCTAAGAGAATACGTCTTTTGATTAACCAAATCCTTTTGTTTGATAATTCAAAACGATCAATAGCATTTTGTCCCTGTGTAGTCAAAGAATTTGTTCACTTTGTTATTTCTAAATTTTATTTCCATTTAAAATTCTAGTATACTCACCAGTACAAAATGATACAAGCTTATACACGTATTTGATCTGCAAAATAGGAAAGAAATGAACATTTTCATGCATTTATACGTCAGTGCATCAAACAAGCACTCATTGATTTTTATTCAGTTCAATAGATTCCACCACTCTGAAAATATTGATGAGAGTTTTAAATTAAATTTTGTGATCTGGAAACTTGATAGACTTAACGGCAATTAAGAATGAACACAAAATCAACATTCTTTTGATAAATAGTTTTTCTGCTGTAATGAACACGCTAATTGACTTTGCTCTATCCATCTCACTGATAAATGTCAACTTTCATCATCAATGTAAAGAACTTTAGCGAGATATCAAAGAGAATATTCAGCTTACAGTGAATATGAGTAAAATTTCTTACTATGTAAGTATACTTGGCTGCACCTAAATCTGACTCGATAAATATATTTCGTTCGCTGGAAAATACTCATGTTTTCCTTATTCATGTAATTTTTTTCAACATAAAAGATCTGTTTCAAGAAAGCAGAATACATCTATTTCACAAATGATGTATGATCTAGATCATTCGTGTCATCATATTCTATTATATTCCGTAGCACTCATGGAGAAATTACTGGTGTTGAGAAATAAGAACGTACAAAACGTACAGAAGTGGACATCGGAGTAGGTAAGTATAGGAAAAACTCGAAGGAAGCAGAAAAAAAATGTTGGTCTTTCTGTAATGCCTGATCACTTAGTTTTTATTTATATTTGGTTTCTAGACGCACAATTTAAGCTAGAAAAATAGAGAGCAAAGGATTTCCCATTTGCTTAAAATATTTTGAAAATTAAAGTTAAATCAGGATTCAGACTGCAATTAAGACCTAATCTAAATGCAATGATTGATGTTCTATGATGCAAATGCAAGTCGTTCAACTTCACTGGTTTCCAAACTTGGAATAGTTCGACCTGCCTTCAGTCTGTTTGAAGCAGCTTAGTAACTTTTTGTTAGGAAGAAGTTCCTCTGAGATGGCCTGTTCATGGAGTTCTGAGGGTGGCTATAAATACAGGACAGTTCTCTCATCCATTGCAATTGGAAGGTAACGAGCATTGGTAACGATATTTGCGATGTCATCTCCATTGAATTCATTTGCTCTTAAGGATTTTTCAAACGTCAGGATGATAACGAAGATAAAATAAAAGTTCTTGTTGATATATTTGGATCTCCAGTAATAACGTCGGAAACTTTACTTGGGTTGTTGATTTTTATTTCTTCTTACCCATAATTGTATCCCTTTGAACCAAAATACTTAAAAAAAGATAAGCTCTGATAAATTTCACAATCCTCGGCACTAAAGCCTGCATGGCCGATGGTGCTGCAGAGTGTATGGTGAGTGCCACTTGGTTTTCTCCTTCAATGCGCTGTTGAAGACTAAGGATAAGAAGAATTAAGAGCTAATGGCTGGATTTTCTTGACATCAGCAGTACTCATGCATGCACTGAATTATTACCTCAATCAGTTTGATCCTAAAATTTTTTGATATATAAAAAATACAGACGCATATTCATGACTGGAATGAATTGATTGTGTCGCCCTCAGTGTAGATAGAAAACAAATACAGCAAGCTGAGACTCATTCGTAGTTAGAATAAGGGCTTCAAGCACTCTTTAAAACATAACTTATCAACCTCAGAAATTGTTTCAATGTTATTTCTGAAATAATTTCTAGGCAGAATAAAGGATCTTCTGTTCGTAAAACTTCACAGCTATATTTACTGACCGTTCTTCGCTTGCAAACGCGACGCTGTTTACTTAGTCTCGGGGTTGGAGATGTTGTTGGTGTATTCACTCAATGAGCTGAGCATTCGAACATTTATACATTAGTTACTAGCTCGAATTTCTGTCAACAACTAAGTTTTATATATTTAATATTATTATATTTTATTATTATTTTTGTAATATTAGACGAATCACGCAACACCAGAATCATGTGGCATAGAAGCAGTGAATGCGGTATCACGGCATACTATCACACTTTTGGTTTATTTTGAATTCAGTTTGATGTCTTTTGGTAGCACATCATCTAAATGAAGTGCTTACAATTGCGTAGTCTGTAGTCAATGACGTTATTGTTTGGATACTATTTATTGATGGATGAAGAGGAGTATCCAGACATGGCTGAGGATCGAGACAAGGAAGAGGATTCACACAAAGATGAGGATCGAGACAAGACTGAGGCTCGAGACACGGATAAGAATCGAGAGATGGATGAGGGTCGAGACGTGGATGAGTATCAATACAAGAAGTCCCTCAGGCAATGACCTTGTCGCTTATAGCATTAGTATTATCGTAGCTGTCAGATCCTCCTCATTGAATCAAGAATTAGAAGCTTATTGCGTCTCTAATAGGAAAGGATGAAGATCGAGTAACATTGAGTAGCATCGAATTGATCCAGTAACTCCGTAGCCAAGTCTTAAGCCATTCATTTGAGTTATAACGTCGTCTGCCCAGTCTCATTTGGTTTCTATTTCTGAGCGAAAGATCATCGGACGACTCATAAAATAAATGTAGATGACTACCAGCGTCAGGCTTGTCAAGTTGGCATGGACTTGCGTTCTCAAGAGTATCATAAACATTGCAAACGTCACGTGAAGGCCAAGAGTTCTAAAAAATTATAAAACGACGAAGAATTGCTGATCGTGAATTACTATTTTATCGTTATGGATCCCTAAACCCGTTGAATTTAAACTTTACCGATTATTTTGCATAAAAAGTCAATGGAAGGGAGACTCACACAAGGCTCCACTGCCTCAAAGACCTAAGACGCAACCTCTATAGTCTACACTCTACAGTGACCAAACCTTGATGTGTGCCCGTTACTGCCCCTTTCTCTCAGACTTTTAGTAGTTTTATTCGTAGGTAAATTATGGTAAAGTCTCAACATATAAAACCTGTATCCACTCTTAGCGTGCTTCGATAGTTATTTTCTTTAAAAAATTGATGTTTACTGAAATTGTTCAGTTGTTTTAATGACACGGCACTGATTACTAGAGCTTAATAATACTAAGCCTGTTTAGAGTCACCCATTGGAGCTGAAGCATCTCACAAATCATTACCTTTTTTGAGCGTGATCTGTCAAATTTTTGAACCGACTTTCTGTTGCTCTTTAAGACATTTATTTTTAATTTTTTAATTACTTATTTTACATTTAAACAAAGATTCAAATGTATCAAAAGGATAAAATGACTGAAGACATAGGACGTCAGTGACGTTGAACAGGCTTATACCTACGGACCATAACTCATACTTCTCTATTCAACGTGTAGATGCTAGGCCGGATATTATTGAATAATTTTGAGTACAATGCTTCCAGAAATTATGTGATAGTTGTCAAATTTTAGTAATCAAAAAAGAATAAATGTTCCAAAATGACAATTTTACTCTCTGAAATAACTCATGTACCGAGTCCTAAAGAAATTCCAGGGAATTTATGACCATTTCATAGAAGTTTATTTTATTAGTAACCGAAACTTGAACTTCCAGGCTTTGTAAATGTTGACAATTCTGCTTGAAATCCCAATTTGTGCATTAACAAGCTGGCAAGAAGTGAGGGACGACTGCACCTGCAAAACTCGTCTCATTCTCTAGGAATACTTTCAAATGAGCGTTTCATGAGATTGCAGCCTCTTCCATTGAAGTTTATTTTATGTTCCAGTTTTACTGTTGTGCCCCACACTTCAATTTCATGATAAACTAAACGTAAATTCCGATTTTCTGGAGTCGTTTGTACTAATGAGTGATGGTAAAAATATTATACCAGAAAACAGGAGAGAAACTGAAAATGCAGTATAGCCATTTTATATGAACGAACTAAAATATTAAATCAGCAAGAATTCTTCATTTTATTTAAAAAAAACATCTGGCTACAAAATTGTGAAAACACTGCTCATTCTCTATTAGTTAAAACATATATTTCTAAGTTTTGTTGTATGGGAAGTGCAGAGATGAAAGTACGCACAGTACAAATTCGTTTAGAGTTAAGAAATACTTGTGAGCCAGTGTGAACTATAAACGTTGAGTAATTTTTCTCTCCTTTGTTCCTTTTTCTACTCTTCATGAAACGTTCATGTCACGAAGGTCATGTCTTGTTATTTTTGTAACGTTCAGTGCCGGCATCGTAAAGCGAGCTAACAAGTGTGACCGACCATGCGCAGTGTACCATTCGCTTCATCCTATGAGACCACAACTCTGTGTTAAATACTTACAATAATTTTCTACACATTTTCAATTGCTGTTCTTGTTATTTAGTTTGCTATTGTTCTCCTGATCTTCATCCTCGTTTTAATCTTCGTCTTTGTTTTCATGTTCATCATCGTCATTACCCATATTTTTGTTATATTCCTCTCATTTGAGCTCATTTTTTATCCCTGCATGGGTGTTTCGTTTGTATGTCAAGTTACAGTAAAGATCTGCAAGATTCATTCTGTTCTTTTCGAAACCTTGTTCGCTCGTTTTGATTGGAATAAATAAAGAAAATACATCATTGAGCTGTTCTTTTTACAAAAATGATCACACGGTGCGTTACTCGTCAAAATGATAATTATTAACTATATTCTTAGGTTTTCCTTCCATATCATAAACTTTAAAAAACAGGAAATATTTCAATTTTAAATCTCAATAATGATACACTTAAATTCTGAAATCTTACAACAGCTTCCTGAATTAGGAAACCAGTGTCGCTTCCGACTAACCATGATGACACAGGATTTACATAAATCTGTATTTCTATTATAGTGATGAGGTATTGAACAAATATATGCCTATTTGCAATGATAATGTGACTGTATTTGTGACGACGTGAGTGTACTTGGTTCACACAAGCCTATAAAAGTTAGGCGTGGTTCGAGTTTTCGTATTAAATATTCAACAAACCACTGATAAAACTGCAGCGTAAATTTCCTTGAGAGCTATATAGGTACCAGTTGTTGTACTTTTTGGTAACTGGTGATGTTAAATTAATGTACCATAGTTAAAAACTACGCATTTTGTTGTCATTGATGAAGTGTAATAAAGAAATTTTACGGAATTCATCATTGAGATTCGGAATGAAGTTATTAAAAAATCAGTTTGCTTCATATCCATTCCTGGTCGATATTACTTATTGAATGTGATAAATACTTGAATTTTATTTTGATCTAATTGTTTTACATTGTGGTATCATGTGTCTGTTTGAGATAGACTATAATAACGTTGTCTGTGCACCATTTGATTGGTTTCAAAATCAATTTTGAAAATGCCAGGCAGGAGATGTAGTGAAAATTAATATGAAATGAATACGAGAGAAATTACATTATTCACTAAGTTGGAACAAGAGCTTTCATACCACTACGTTTTCATATTTTCTTAGATGGACTTGAGATCTCATATGCAACATAGAATGTGTGGATTATTAATGTCTACTTTAGGTTCTCACACTTCTTCTGGTGATGAGAACTTTTGAAAAATCAGGCTGCTCACAAATCAACGTTCCGTAAGTCCTAGAGGGACTCAAACTGAAGTTTTGCCCACCCCTAAATTATGAGGGACAGTTCTGAGAAGACCCCTCCCTTATTAAAATTCATATCTGTTCTTAAAATTCTGATCCACGGCAGGGTCTTCACTTTCTCTAAGTCCGGGCCTTGATTTTACAAGATAACAGAGCGAAGGAAGGAAAGAGATGAAAAATATTTCCTTTGTTTCAAATTTTGAAAAGAAGAAAGTACAGAAATTTCGCAGTAAAACTCAACTTTTTTGGTTTAATTATCTATGAGAACCACAATTATATAAAATCTAATTTGTGAACCTTATACGTTCCTTAAAAAATAACGTGCATACATAGTTCAAAAAGGCTAAAACTTAGATCGAAATGACCAGCGGTCATTTTGCACTATGCCTAAACAAAAGTCAAAATGCGTTAATTAAACACAAACGAGTGTCAGCTAGCAACTAAGTAGTTTTAAGAGCTTAAATAAACAAAGATTATATTTAGCACAAGTTAAGGTAGCAAATTATAATGAACGTTCACAAAATTTGTTGTTGTCAGAATTGAACATGGTCGAAGCTTTTTAATAAATTTTAACGCCAATTTTGTCTTCCCTCGTAGGACTTGGTGACATGAAATTCAAGCATCAAAAAACAATAGCAGAATTTTTTACCATTTATTTATTGCATAGTAAATTTAAATACTTACAGCTGTAACTGGAGTCTTTATTTATTTTCAGCTCTTTTAATTTTGTTTTGGCTAACGTAGCAAGTTTAGTTTTTGTTTCAGCTCTACGCCTTTTGAAGTTTCCATACAATAAAGATATGTTAACCTAACTAATTTTAAATTAACATCCACTTCGCCAAGACAGATCCTCAATCTAAGCTTTCAGACTTGAGCTCAATCTTAGCCCTAACATTAGCCGAAGCCTATTCTTAATATCACTCTTATTTAGATTAACTTGAAAAATTTTGCTTACCTCTCGAGTATCAGTACTGTCCCATATCGACAGAACCTAAACAATCTTGCTGCTTTCAACCTGCCCTTACCTAAAATTTTTCCATTAAAAAAAAACAGTAAAAGTCAAGCTTCTAAAACTCTCACTATTGTGCAACGTATATTTTTTAGCACAGCGTTTACGATGACCGCTAGAGGTCGACTTATGCGTCATGGCGCATGTCATACTTAAACTAGCCGTGTCAGATGATCCTCAAGCGTAAAAACACAAACCAACAATGATGTTTATCAAAATATCCCCATTTGTAAAAGACCGATACCATTAAACACGTCTGATGTAGCATAACAGCTTCGGGATTCCGCAGATTTTTACGCATAAATCTGTCCATGTTAGGGTACGATTCGTGTAATAAATCTACTCCTGTCAAAACTTTGAGAAGCTTTGAGGGTAGATGTCAGCGTGTGCAACGTTGGGTCACAATCAATTTTCGAAGTTGAGGGCAGCAAATTTTGCAAAAACTGTACCTTCGCACGGGAATTGAACGCCTATTTTCATCAGCTGCCACCTTACTCTTGTTTTGTGACTGCTCATTCTTTCCTGCTCTGGAGTTCACGGAATGCAGCTAAGCATGATGGCTTTGAGATTGTGTCGGTCTAGCAGAGCTGCGCTTGGCAAAAATCAGCTCGGTGCGAACCTGAATCTATTTATACACTCCATTGAGCTCATGGTCTGTGAGGGCTTCGCCCAATAATTTGTTCCGTAATTTAGAGCACTCAAATGGGTTTTAGATTGAACTAAGCAACGTGCATTAAGATCCCATTCTGTTGCCTAACACTTTTTAGTCTTAGTTATTCAAGCTGCGAAGCCCCTACAAAATAAACTGGTAAAAATTGTTAAGTGATTCATAATAAACAACTCTAAAGCTATCTGGGACCTTATCTCTTACCTGGAAGGAACGTCAAGCGAATTCATGTTCATGTAAGGATTTTAGAGTTATTTTTCCTTTGCCAGCAATGGTTTATTCCAAAGGGAATAAATGAAAATACTGCATAACTAAAATCTATCAAAAGTCATGAAAAATCATAAAAAAATGCATTTTAAATACTATAAAAATATTTAGGAACAATTTTGCTGCTGACAACACCTTCTAAATATGCATGAATTTGCAAGTCAATAAAATCCGTATACACGTGTATATCATTTGATTAACATTCTTCAGAAAAAATGTATTGAAACTGATTCAGTTCTATTAAAAGAATGAGGTTTTTCTCAAATCATTTATTTTAATTTTAGACGAGATGTTCGACTGAAAATCAATTCTTTTAAAAAACGGCCATTTCGAAGCTCCAATTTTCATCAACTGAAATGATTGTAGCGTAGACGTCATATCTTTCTTATTAAAACTTAGATTAAAATTGCTTGTCTTTTTCAATCATATGAACATTTGTCCATTGACTTGGATGAACCGGAAGATCAATTTTTGTTTTTCCAGTATTTCCATTTTCTGGAGCTTCCTTGGGAACTTCTTGGACTTTAAAATTTAATCAGAATCTGCACTGATCTCATGCCTTTTAGAGTCTCATAGACAAGCTTTGATTAAATCATTTCCTGCTTCTGAAGCGCCCATATTGAGTTGCTAAATTCAATATTGAAAAGCCTCACTTTAGTGCATTCCACTTCTATTGTTCAGGAAGTTACAGTGTTCTGCCCTTGCGTCTTATCCATAAATAGTTAATTAAAACTCGTAAGCTGATGGAATTAAGTACCGGGTCCTGCTTTGCTAGTGCATAAATAAGACCAGCTTAGCTTCATTATATTAAGTCCCTATATACAGTGGGGGGCAAAATGATACAACACGTTGATTGAATCGCCGGATTGGACATTTATAGTCCACGTATAATTACGAAAATTGGACTATATATAAACAATAGTATAAAAAGGTAACTAATATATCTAAAACCCACAGATATTTAATAGAAAAATATATAGGAACATGTATATTAAATACGTGAACAAAAGTTCACAACACACTTCAAGATGTAGGTACATTAATACTTCATTGCATAACATTTATTGTTAATTATGGTTTTGAGACGTTTATTGTAGTTCACTAACAGCCTTTTACAAGTTTCGGGGATAATCTAATTTCATTCTTCAATGCAAATTTCTTTGAGTTCAATGATGTTATTGGGACCTCTCTTCTGAATCTTCAATTTCAATTCCTTCCACAAGTTTTCGATCGGATTCATATCCGGGGATTAACTTGGCCATTCTAAAATATTTATCTTCTTCATCCTCAACCAGTCCTTGGTTTCGTTTGCAGTATGCTTTGGATCGTTGTCTTGTTTGAATTTCCAGCCACGTTTCAATTTTAACAAACGAGCTGAAAGTAGGTGTTGCTCCTCCAATATTTCACAATATTTCCTTTCATTCATAGTTCCTTCAATGATGTGAAGTTTACCTACCCCTGATGAGCTGAAACATCCCCACACAATGATTGAACCACCTCCAAAGTTAACAGCGGGTATGGTGCACTTTGGTTAATACTTTTCGTTTTGTTGCCTCCAAACATGGTTTGTGCTGTTTCTCCAAAATAGTTCGATTTTGGTTTCATCTGACTACAGTACTGAGTTCCAAAACGCTGCTGACTTGTTCAAATGGTCGTTGGCATACTTCAGCCTGGCTTTGACGTGACGTCTCTGGAGGTGTCCTACGAAGGGTGCGGGAGTGAAGACCTTCACGGCGTAGTGATCTGCTGATCGTGTGTTTGCTGACTTCGATCCCAGATGCCTTACAATCATCCTTCAATTCTTCACGAGTAGTTTGAGGCCTCTGCACTATTGTTCGGACCAATTTTCGAGCAGCACGGTCGTTGATCTTCCGTGGACGGCCAGTTCGAGGCTTGCTGAGAGTCGTATTCCAGCATTTTGACTTACGTATTATGGTTCCAACCGAGGATGTAGGAACACACAGTTGTGCACTTAACTTCCGATATCCCAAACATTCATTATGGAGCTCCACAATACGTTCACGCAAATCTTGGCTGATGTCCTTATTCTTACCCATACTTACGACCTTTCAGAACGAGAGCTGCCGTACCAATGACACGTTATTGGAGATGAATGCTGACGAAAGTTCGGTTACCAAATAGTAAAATGTATTAGAACATTTTGGAATAATCCTACTATAATTATCATGTATAATATCGAGGAAAAAGTCGGGTATTGTAAACTTTTGTTCACGTATTTATTATACATGTTCCTATGTATTTTTTCTATTAAATATTTGTGAGTTTTAGATATATTATTAACCTTTTTATACTATTGTTTATATATAAATAGTCAAATTTTCATAATTGTACATGGTCTATAAATGTGCAATCTGGCGATTTAATCAACGTGTTGTATTATTTTGCCCCTCACTTTATTTGCCACAATAGACGCCAATGTTCTCACCATCACTCGGCGTGCATTTGATTTCAGGGCTCTTGGTATTTTTGTATAGGGTTACATGAAGAACATGGCCTCTGCAGGAGGGTAAACAGCGCTCATATTACGCGATTACAAGCTAGGAAATTGCTGCAATGTCCCCACTAATGCTAACAAGCCAACACAGGGAAATTGAGCTTAGGCTGAATATTTTTCGGATAGCAGAATGTCTGTACGAAAATTGGACGTGTTTTAGGCCATGTGCGGAAATTCCGCTGATTTCAATGTAAAAGTCGGATCAGATATTGTCCTGTTGTTTTAAAATCATCTCCTTTGATGAGGAAACCAGTTACGTAATCAGTGAGGAGTTCAAATAATAGTTAATATGTACATATTTGTAGCTAAAGAATTTAACCGAACGTCTTAATTATTCTTTCACTTTTAATAGATTGCTCGTGAATGAACCTAATTCTTAACCCTTCATTGCATGAATTATTCGGAAATCTAAAGGTGTCTCACAACAACTATGCTTGACCAGCTGGTGTGTGTGTAACAGTGATGTAATACGCGTTTGGTACATCATCAGGACGTTCCTGATGTGGCACAAGCAGCTACTGCATCTTAATAATTATTTAATATGATTTTATACGAAAAAATAGGTATATCCCATATCTGTCACGCCATGCAGGGAAGGGTTAAGTACACTCTGACAAAAAATCAGTTTAATTTTTACAGAAAGTAAACAGTAGCTCTCTGCACCGTACAGCTGGCAATACACATAGGAATCGCACAATCAATGATGAACTGAGGTAATGGAAGGACAACGACAATAATTTGTACAAGTCTAGGCTGTGCTTTTCGCCACTGATAGCTAAGAAAAAGTACAATGAAATGCCTCATTTTATAGAACGCATTTTCCTAATGAAAGTGATGAAAAATGTCTATAAAAAAATTACCGTGGTTTCTATAGAGAGATAGATTTATGTACTTTGTTGAAATAGTTAAGATATTGTAACAAATATTAATCGAATATGAAAATAAATTTTGAAAATTCTTAATATTGAGTTTGGTGGCATGAAACATTTTTGCATCACTGCTCTGCAGTTTAGTGATGAAGAGAAACAAGAATCGTAGCAGTGTGGTGGGTGTCCTGCTCTGCAACACTGAGTGGGTGCATGTGTCCTGCTCTGCAACACTGCGTGGGTGCGTGTGTCCTGCCCTGCAACACTGAGTGGGTGCATGTGTCCTGCTCTGCAACACTGAGTGGGTGCGTGTGTCCTGCTCTGCAACACTGAGTGGGTGCGTGTGTCCTGCTCTGCAACACTGACGTGAAATGCTGTGTGGGTGAAGCCCACCTGTTGTGATGTATAGGGCTCCCACCTTCAATAATAAATGAGCGAAAATCGCTTACCAACTGGCAGACCAGCCTAAAAATACAAGCAGAGTTCAACGTTCATATTCACTATAAGCATAGCCAAGTGGTGGATGCAAAAAGTTCTGTGAAATATATTTGAGATATCATGTGTGGATTTTATGTTTTATATTTTTAATTCGAAAAAATTGTTTCATTTATATTCTATTTCACGAAAATTCTACCATAGCAATAGAAGTATGCGCAATTCCTTAATTACAAGCACTGTAAAATTACACATGTCGGAAAATCGAATTTTTCTTAGTCATGATATAATACACCTCTGACTAACAACAATACACTCGATCTTCAAAATTAAATGCACAAACTTCATTTACACCTTACACAAACCCGTTATAAAATACTCAGAACTATTGCTATGCTTGACCCTGAATCCATTTGATATTGTTCTATTGAAGGGAATAGTCCTCACTATTGTGCGAAATTAAGGCGAAAAAATATGCTGGGCTTAATTGCCTATGCTGCAGGAGGCTAACAGGAAATTGCCTTCACGCGCCTCACAAAGCACTCTGCAGCGGACCTGCGTACACTCGCCCTGAATAATTTACGGACCAGCAAATACTTGACTTTTAGCCCCGAAATTTGAAGAAATTTGTACGCAAACTTCCTTCCGCTCTACTCAATTCACAGTCGAAGACTGCAATCGTAATTTCAGCGGATGTAGGTGCGTTGTCATTGACGCCCTGTTGTTCGAATGTTTTAAAAACCTTGTGACGGAGAGAAAGAACTTGAAGTCTTTAAATTTGGGACTCTAAAAATCTGAGATATCTTCGAAGACAAAATTATGAGATCTACGATGAATCGGTGCAGCTTAGTTTCGTTATGTACAGTCATACACAATTTGGACGCTGCTTTTCAATAACTAGTGGAATAAGAAAATTTGGGACGCAAAAGTCATCATATTTAACTTATTTCAGCATATCACAATTATTTTGCTATTCGCGTCTAGAGATCAATGAAAGTTGATTAGATTGTGCTTACACCTCCAACCTTTTTATGTCGAAAAACTTCCTTCATCAAACATAATGATGTATACCAAATAATGCATAGATTTTGGTCGCATATTGCTTTGGATATTTTTTGTTTCAATGCGTAAAAAACATTTGAAGTTTGTGAAACATTTTTTGTATCACTGAAGAAGTTATGACAATGGCAGCCTCATGATGCTCAAGACTGCCTGGAGATGCCTGGAAAACCCATCAATATTGTGTGCAGCGCCTGAAACATTGAGGGTTTTTCATCCCTGATATCGGTACCAGCCTTCGTCATATTTGGGCTATTCTTTCCTGCATTAACATTAACGCTCGGTCCTCAATACATTGACATCGTCATCAAGTCTAGATTACCCAATAGCGATATCTTATCAGCATCAACTTTCGGTCTTAGATACATACAAATGTATGCATATATGATGATGGTACCATGTCATCGTCATCAACGTTCTGTAATACAATGGTAATTCAACCAGAATCAGTCATTGTTCCACGGCAGTTTTCTGGTAGCAGTTTCGGATGATCGGTGCACTGATAGATTATCATACAGAAGTTATTAAAATAGAGTCTTGGTTCGAAGATTTCTCGCCAAGATGTGTCTCTAAAGGACCCTTCGCAGGCCTACCTCCGTGCACATCTGCCCTAAATTGAGTAATTCTGTTTGAATGCCGAGTGCGTTGCGGAGGACGATTCGTCGTACATGAATAATTCAGGCGTCTTAGCCTCGAGTGAATGTAGTGCAGGTCGCACGTACCTCGCTAGCGTGTTATGTCCGCCGTGCAGGCAGACCTGGCAGGTCTACCTGTTGTGTTTTTTCGTCGCTTCACTGATAGTTTTAGGTGACAGACCAGTTTTGCAGGCTTCTTGACAAGTGTGCCATTCAGGTCTATTCAGTTTTATAAAGTAAAACATTTTGAAAGCCTTTTTGGTAAAATCTAAATAAAATCATGAACGTTTTCAAGTTGTTAGCAGAATTTCTGAATACTAGTGTTGTTTTTAACAAGCGTGTTGCCTCTCAAAAATTTAGAGCGCTCTGATCGTCTCTGATAGCAAAATGACTCAAAGCACAAAGCTACCAGTATAATGAAATGAATATTTGAACTAGGATGTGATCTTGACAGCAGTTCTTTCTCTCCGAACTCTTGGAATTTTATCCAAAGGTTCTGGCCCCATAAAGCTCAACGCAGAATATTAAGATCATTCTTTTTGACCCAATATCATAAAGTTCAAAAAATAATTCGAGAGGAAAACTGGAAGCTCTTCTTTCTAAACAGACTTTTCTATCGAAAGGAAATACGCTGGTGTGTACCACATCATCTCTTTCTCTGACAAAATAAAAAACATGTTTGTGTGGACTGTCGTGGCTTTTACTCGCATGCCTGAGCTTAATGAATCACTTCCTTGAACGTATATCAGAGTTTTATTTGTTTTTATTTGATCAGAACAGCTAAACCATTTGAGGAATACATACCATGTTTTCTACCATACGAAAGAATTTTCTTCTGAACGGCCTCATTGTTTACACTTTAAAAACATAAAAATATGCGAGCATTTTATGTAAACGTCTTGAAAGGTTCTCTGAATCTGATAACTACAATTCAAGAAAATGAATCCACTTCTACCATTCTCAGCATCGCAAACGGAAACTCTTTGCTGCAGTAATGAGCCTCATTTACACGGCTGCAATAATAATAAGAACCGCTCTTCGCAGAAATGTTTATTCGCATTCTGGTCTTTAGTTAAAACTGGACTTGCAAATATCGGCTCTACAGATTTTTGTGAATGTGAACTTTTTGATCGTAGAGATGTGCTTCATGAATGAAAATGCTGAAAAATCGATGAATGCTTTAGTGAGTGATTAATAGCCCATTGTCAAATATTTGATCGATCTTTTGAAAACTTTGTGATATGTAGGCACTAAGAAGTGCGCCTAAAATCTAGCACTTAGACTCTTGTAATCATCTTAATTCATACGCTCAATGACAGGATATGATCATTTTCAAAGTTGTCATGGCAACCAGCTTAATATGTGTGTCATAAACGTACGTTTTTGATGTTGTTCGCAATTTGAACAACTTTTTATCGCTCGTGTAATAATAAATGACATGGGTTATTTGTAGAACCTTATGTGTTCAGGGGGAGCTGGGGTGTCTGTGGGAGTTGTCTGATCTGTGAGGGCTTAGAGATCATCAGAATTTGAGAAATCAGCAAGAATTTGGTGAACAAGGTCTATTCAACAGTGTGTGGTAGACGAGTAATTAACGGAAGTCTGGTGACGAATAGGAAATGGATGATGTGTGAGCGTAATGTGATCAGCAAGAGCTATATGATCAGTAGAAGTTGGATGATCAGTAAGCGAGATGTGATGCTGCTGAGTCTATCATTGCTGCCACAAACGCCATTGCAGCGAATTCTGAGGGAGAAAGGTAAACAGCGGAAACTGAGACATTGGTACAGATTGAGCAATTTGCAGTAGGTAAGGAGTAGAAGCAGTGATTGTTCCTCTCTAATCCTGTCATGGAGTAAATAAAAAGTGAAGACCATCGCTTGCTGAAGGGGAGAGCGACAGAGACGCCCTCGAGATATAATATCGAGTCTTGTTCTGGTTAAAATGTATGCTTGGAAACTGACTGAAATCCTCGGCGTTGATTCCATGTGTCTAGTCTTCATTCGAAATATCAAAACTTGCACTCATATGAGCATCTTTGAAATATATCATTGAACTATGGCCAATGTTTTACTGCATTTCATTCAAGCACATTAGAGTAGCGCGATCAAAAATTATATTTATTCTTAGTAACGAAGAATATCATTATCATGCTGAAGTTGGCATGGGACTTGGGTATCATCCAAGGGAATCCTATTACCTTATTCTATTCTATTCTATTCATTTTTCAGCACCAAGAGAAATTATCGAGGTTCAGTTACAGTCTTAAGACGAAATAAAACACGGTAATGAACATGCAATAACATCCTTCTATGCACAAACCTCAGAAACCTGCACCATGATTCCTGATTGTGAGTGAGATTGCACTATTCACATTCACATTTTTTTCTTTATAGCGCAGAACAAATTTATCAGAAGTCAGTTTCTTTAAATTTGGCTTTCGTGGCTTATCACAGGAATTTTCATATGGGTTACTCAATGTTTTCAATCCCTTGTAATATTTTCTTAATTTTCAATTTTATTCGTACGCATACGATTGTAGTTTACATAAATGATGTTAAAGATTCAAGGGCACTTACACTCACCTGAGGTCATCACGAGCAGTTCGCATGATCTCGGAATTATTTCATTAAATTTTATCCCGATTTCGTGAGCTGCGAAAACAAAAATAGACAACAACCTTTACATTACTAAATGTGCTTGAATGTAGTATTATAGTACTGTAGAAACAGTGGAATGATTTCAATAAGAGAAGCTACTTTTAATAAATAGTTTTTTGAAAGTGTGTACTCGCATTTGTTTCTCAGGTGCGGGATCTGCAAAAAACTTTCAAGCGGAGTGGTATGCTACATACACCAATGGCTCCCACACTGAGGTACACGTACCACTAGTGATATATGAGAGCTTTACAGGTGGCACGAGGGTACTTTCGGGGTTATATGCGTAATTCAGTTGTTGGCAACTTAAACTTCTAAAGTTGGCCACGGTAGGGACAGTACATTGCCACGACCAGTTATCCACTTGAATCCGTATAAATGTGTCCTTTTACTTGGTTTGATTTGAATTTGTTGATTGTTTTCTTAGTCCGTAGACTGAATTGATTTTTTTACTTACCTAATGTGATATTGAGCTTTATTGATTGATGAGTAATTATTGGAATTTATTAGAATTTTTGTATTTATTCAATACTTTTTATTGCTTGCACTTGTTTGTATATGTGACTGTTTGGTAATACAACCACACTTTTCCGCAAGATTTGATTATATACCAAAGCGAAAGTATGACCCGACATACATCAAGTAAGGTTTCATTGAAATCGATCGCAGAGAAAAGATCTCTTCAGTGTGTGGTCTACAGTAAAACACTTTCCAATGCAGCTTTAAGTTCCATCGTACTCACAGAAACTCCACCTCACAGAGGTTCGATTGTTGTCCCGGGAAAATACAACGAGGCGTCTCGTTCAACTGAGAGAATACATTTTTAAGTCTCTGAACCAAATAAACCTGTCGTTTCAAGGGCTCAACTGTACTCTCTGAGTCCCCATCAAAGCTGGGCATGTTTGTCATGAAATTGAATCTTCGGATGAAGAATTTGAACAGTAAATGCGGCTACGGAATGTTTGAACTCGTGACTAGTCTTGAGATCGAGCCCAATCATGAATTTTCCGCTAGATCCTCCATCACCTTCCACTGCTCACGACTGAATTGAAGCATTTCCTCCCTGACGTGACATGGTTTGCCTGCATCCCCAATACATTTTCCGTTAATCCAGCCGATCTGCCTGTCGGGACTGGGGGACAAAAGGCACCCATAGATATCCAGCCTCATGGGATAGCAAAAGTGAAGCACAAAAAATGATGTTCTATTAATTTTTGGGAGAACATGGCCTCATGATACCCAATACTAGCTCGTCGCACTGTCTCCCAGCTTTTGATTTGCTTCTCTATGTTGGAGTGAGAGTCGTGGTGATCATCAAGTTAAAGAACAGGAACAGCCTTGCTGCTCTTGGCCAGGATTTTTGATGTGCTGTAGCTAAAGGGATGCCATTCATCGACCAGTTGGTGGAGAAAAATGTGCTGCACTCTCCACATTGAATTTTATGAATGGTTTGTGTTCTTTTTTGTTGGCTCATTTGTGTATGGTAATTATGAATAAATTTTCATCTGATCGAAATGTTTTCTTTTAGAACCATTTGGTACAAAGTGATTGTATGGAATCTTCACATGGTACTCAATCAGAAAAAGCTAATGAACCATTGCTATAAACGAACATACATAACTCGAATCTTTTATTATTCTAGAAAAAGAACAGAAAAGCGTAGCGAAGCAAAGCAAATCACTGCTAAAAATAAAGCAAGGAAATAAATCTAAGCTCAGACCTTAGTCTAGCGTTCACAAATCAAGCATGCAGGTCCGAGCTCTTGAATTTCACGTCCATTTTTTAAACTGGACTCCAACCTCGCCTGCAAGACGACACCTCGCCGGAGTTCCCTCCCTTCTCTCTTCCTCCAATTCGGAGGAGCGAGTTTGGATTTACGATTCTTCATTTTACTTATGTAAAGTAAGTGGCTTTAAGAAATGATTGTAATGTTGTTTCTTGCATTTTCATGTTTCTGTCAGACCTGCGCACAACTAACTGCAGAAAATCTCCACATTGGAGCACAGCAAATGTTTTAAATATTCATCGTATTGCACACAGCACCCAAGTAGCTGCACAAAGGCTGCAGGCTCTGTTTACGGCTTTCTGTGAGCTCAAGGAGGCTCAATATTTTGAGTAGGTCCATTAAAAATGAACTTTCTGGCTCTCAGCGTCTGTCTGTTCAGGTAAGTGTTGCTTGCAACTCTAAATGGGACAACAATGCCAATTCCCATGGGATAACTCTGAGTTTGTTTTCAGCCTTCGTACGTAGGAGTGAACAAAGGAATGGAGGTACATTTTTAGAAGTAATGTTGAAGTAATAGTAGAAATAAGGTTGCACTTTCTAAATTGTTCGTTTTGAGAGATATTTTAATTAGATGAAGTATGGTAACATGATATCACAATAGTTTCATTATAATTCGTATGATGAAGCAAAAAATGGGGTAATAGTTTATTGTATGGATATATTTTTGACACTGGACACTGTTTTACTTTTCTCCGATATTTCATCGAAAATACAGAATCAACGTATGTGAATTACATTTCTTCATCAGAGGATGAAAATATAAGCCTTATTAAACAACCTCATTATTTTAGCATAGAAGTGATATATGTAAGACGCCACTCAGGGATAGCCAAAATGGTATTTCATTATCATCAGAAGTGCATTAAAAAAGACTTTGATTTACGTGACGAATT
This sequence comes from Trinorchestia longiramus, assembly GCA_006783055.1. Taxonomy (NCBI): domain Eukaryota; kingdom Metazoa; phylum Arthropoda; class Malacostraca; order Amphipoda; family Talitridae; genus Trinorchestia; species Trinorchestia longiramus. The sequence goes on from VCRD01000370.1 coordinate 247,261, forward strand.
ATCTAATCATACGTCACAATAAATCCAAAACGAATTTTAACGTGGAGAGTAGAACCATATTTTCCATCATGTTTTATTTTCAATTTTTTCACTGAATACTACTTGCCCAAAAAAATCTATGGCATGCTTCACAACGGAATGACAGAGAATAATATTAATCTCACATTATTACAAATATCAATATTTAAAATGTACCGTACAGCTAGGTCATTAGGCAAATATTTCATTATTGTGTGGATTCATATTTCACGCTTTAAGAACACTATACAAGTTCTGAGAATGATCTCGCTCACACGACCACATAAAATTATAAAAGTATGTTCCTGAATATCAAGAAAGGAATCTGCAGCTCGCCTCTAGTCGCCTAAAAAATAACGGTTCCTTCACACATGAATATTTGAATGGACGAGTCATTAATGTCTCATCGAACAGTCTCGTCTAAAATCTCAAATTTATTAAAGGAGACAGCCAAGGCCTCGGTTCAGGATTCATATTTCGCTCCTTTTTTATGTTTTCAAGTAAGTCCTCTTTGAAATCATGCTCTGTTTAGAACTGAAAAACAAAATTCAGGAAAAATAAACAAGTCCATAAGAAGTTGTGTATGAAGAATATATTTCAATTCAAATATAATGCAAGTAGAACATTGCAGACATTTGAAGCAAATTTCATCTGCATACATGTACAAAAAACTGTAACATGCACCCTGTGCTATGTACACCAGCCCTCTTGTCGGCCCTCAAACAATGCTGGAGCTGATACTTTCGAAGAAAACAATTTAGAGTTTGTGAGCCCGTTGTCACAACTAGAATTTTGTGGAATCATGAGGCGTGTTCCTAGGAATCAATTATATTTAAATACGATGTAAAATCATTGCATAGCATTATGGAACGTTCATCGTACGTAAAGTTCACGATTGTTCATGAAATGATGCATTATCTGCACTAACTTCCAAATGAAAAAGAATTAGTTGAAAGTATTATCTAGTGTCATGCAATATTTCATGGAGAGCAGCATGCAGCAAATTTAAAACCAATATAAATTAAAATTGATTCCACAGTCTTATCTCAAATAAAAATACTCGTTCATATCGGAATACATACAAGTAGCTACGACACAACTGATATTATGAACAATATTATTGAGCTGATAAACGTTATGTGTTTGGATTATTACGTCTAAAGCTTGTTTTCCCACACAAAGATTTCAAAGTATGTATTGTTCAAGCTCATTTGACATAGTGAGAAAGTTTCACACAACCTCTAAGCACTGCATTAGACAGATAAGGTTTAACTATGTCTGCTATCTGGTCACTAGTAACAAAAACTACATCAAACAAATCTATCTCCCATGAAACAAGCATTCGAATAACTTGAACCAGCGTTGCATTCAGAAAAGAAAACCTACTGCGAAATATTGAGGCTTGTGTCAGATTTTTTGTCTTATCGCATGTAATAGTTGGCTGCTACCGCATGCTCAAAATTGCTCTGTAATAAGGTGGAAGATTTAATAGCTTCACTTGCCTGTTATGTTGCCTCATAAACAATGCCGCAGTAACGAGTCGTGAATGCTTAGAGAGATTCATATTTTAACCTGCATGGAGTAGTACACAGATAAAATGAATTATATATTTATTCACAAGGATTAGCCAAACCAGTTGAACAGCCTTTGAAATTTATGAAATATTGATTAACATCGGGTTAGTCTTATATCAACACGTCTAACATTCTTGATCTGTTTTAGCATGAACTTCCACAATTTCTGGAAACAAGAAGCAAAATCTGCTCCTGCTCTTTCGGAGACAAGAGCGGGATACACAAATATCAATTTTATTAATTAAAAACTAGATATTTCCGGTGAAAATTTTACGGCTTAGATTTGAATAATTTGATATTATTATAGAGGTGAATGTATTGATGATTCACGTTAAATTATTCTGTTTTAAATGTATATTTTTCATTAATATATGCAGAAATTCATTCTGTATCAGATCTACCAATAACATGACCTAGATAGTACTTGTGGAAATTCCACGGTTCAAAAGAAATAAAATGAAGGATCTATGAAATTTAATACATTTTTCACTTTTACCCGTAGTACTATCAGAACCTAAATATTTTTCATGAATATTTACCAAACTTCCATTCTGTATCTTATGTGCCGATAACATGGCCGTGTAGGAGAATAAGGCCAATAATGCAAAAAGATGAAGTATGTTATAGTAATCTTTGGTATTCACAATACAATGATTATAATATATGTGTACCCGTTCTGATTTCAATTCAATAATTTTTCTTCCGTAATGTATAGGAAGTAAAGGGACGGACACACAGAGAGGGACAGAGAGAGATGGAGATACACTGTGTATTATATATGTAGATGTCCTACAGATGTGAAATATTATTAAAATCTGAATATTGTGGAAACCGGTAAATGGTTTCGACTGTACATTCAAATTCTTCATAGTAATTTTTTATGACAAGATCTATTACAAAAATTATGACTGACAATGAAATCTGCCGAACTATTAACATAAAGCATTACGATTAATGGAACTTGCTTGACTGCAATTGGCCGAAGTAACCTCGCGACCAGGTTTACTGAGCCCTCACTGGCCCTCCTACATTACACCACAGTGAGAACAATGTCCTCAGGAATAAGCGCTTAGTTTTGCAGTCTCCTAACTTAAACATGCTTTATAGGGGGAAATTCCAAACCTAATCTGGTCTCTAAAGATAACATACCTTTGTAGATTAACTTACGAATTCTTTTAGACTTTATACCCGTCTATCCTCCAACAGATGTTTTGCGGAAAAAGCATGGATTTTCTGACCATAATATTGTAATTTATGAAGCTAACAGTTATGAGTTTTTGTCAACACTGAGTTTTGTCGTAGCCAACTGAGGTGTTCTATTGCTCGAGGAGCTGTAATTGAATAGCTGTTCACCCCTAATTGCTCAAAAACTTGTTCGTTTACACTTGCTTGTTGCTTATTCCCCAAATAATAGTCGTGATCAAACTTTTACCAGTTACTCAGAATTTGCCAATGCCATGGAATGCAATATTGGCACTCTTCAGACGGCTTAAATATTTGTTATTTGTCTGGCGGGAGATCTGGTGATGCAGGCTACTGCAACAACTTTCTGATCATCTGCGGAAAGACATTGATGAGGTTAGGTGAAAAGATTGATGAGGTTAGGTTCATGCGAAACAGTGCTAATCCATTTTATGGCATTGGAATAAGAGCACTTATAACTTTTTTGAAACGCTTTCTGTTTTAAAGGATTACTAGAATATATTTTGAAACAAAACTAAATTATTTTGTGTAATCGTGTTTTACACGACCATGCATGCAGTACACACATATAAAATAATAAGCAAGTCTACGGATTTTAGTCCTAGCATTTAGTTTACTTTCTCATTACCTCCCATGTGCTCAATGAGCGCCTACGGACGTGGTCGAAAGTTCACAGATTATACTAACTGTATTTAACTTATTTTTCATTACAATAAACCATTCGGGTTTAGCACTATAGATAGCAAATAATGCAAATTAATATGATACTGAACGTTAGTATTGCAATGATTGCATTGATCAATTTATTTTCAGTACTAAGTTCTCATATGTTAATGCGAGAAAATGCTGATTAACTACACCATAACCACAGAACAGCTAAAAAAGAGTAAATATCTAGCTAAAGTTGTATGTAGGTAGGAATATCTAGCTAAAGTTGTATGTAGGTAGGAATATCTAGCTGAAGTTGTATGTGGGTAAGAATATCTAGCCAAAGTTGTACGTAGATAGGAATATCTAGCTGAAGTTGTACGTAGGTAGGAATATCGAGCTGAAGTTGTATGTAGGTAGGAACATTTAGAAGGTAATATTTGCATATGAGTTTGACTGTCATCATATAATCAATGGAAGCCAGCAAAGTAAGCAAAAAATTAAATGTTCCATCCTATTTTCAGATAGTTAATGTCTACAAATCAGACTTGAAAGGCGCCATTGACAGAAAGGCAAGATTATTGAAAGCCTGCGAAAGTGAACCTGTATCAAATTTTTCCCCTTCCCGAAGGATTGATTTAGTGAATCCAAAGGCAAAAAAAAAGCGAAGAAAAAGCAACTGTGTTATATAAAATACAATACTTATAATTACCTAGGATGTCCATTAGAGAACCCTATCAACGGATGTGATAAACGAATGATTGAGTACCGAAAAGCTTTTAACTTTCAGTAATTATCGTGCGTAAGAAAAGGACTGACTGTCAAACAGACACATTGATTAAATGTATCGGTTTCTTGGAACTCTTCTTCGTTACGTGGACTAATGAATCAATCGGAAAAAAATTTGCAAAAAGTTTTCTCTCATTTTTAGAATCCCTCGTACATCGTTCTCGTCAGAAGTATGTGTTTAAATAAAGGAGATCGATGTGAGTGTGTGTACCGATGCCTGATCTCTCCCATCACACCTCCACCTGCTTGAATAACTCACAGTCCTTTATACAGTAAGCGACAAAATTATTCGTGCATCCACCAATGTTAAATACTTTTAGTGGTCTTTTCTAATTTACTTCTCATATGATTCCAAACTTTTTATATGAAGAATTCAAACCTTTTCAGAACATCGAAAAAGGTCTACTTTCTCATTTTAACATAATCATTATTATGCATATGTCTCGTCAAACTTTTGTTTCTCTCTCTGATCCTTCGCCGGGTTTATGTAAAATAATATCTGTAATGCAGGCCTCTTTTTAATGAAGAGGTTGAATAATTAATAATGTTATTGAATACTTATTGAGAGCATTAAAAACTTATACACTTCACTGCTACTCGACACTCATACTAAACTCTGCGGCCCTGTATAAAAATGCAATTCATAATTTGTTTCTGTTTTGGCTTCGCTGAAACAAGCGTTAAAAGGTGAATTCTTTGTAACTGCTGGAGCGAAAGTCACTTTACACTTTTATAATAAATACTATTACAGTAAAACATAATCAAATAAAAAAGCGGATTATGTATCAAACTAGTGTACCCAGCCGTCAAAAATGACGGCAGAGATTTTGTGATAATACCCGTGCCATCAAAAATGATGGCAAATACTGTTGGAAAGATATTAAATGAAATTACATATAAGATTGCAATGTAATATAATTAGTTTTATATATATTTACAAAGGACAAATGTTTTAATTTAGTATTTTTTTAATGACAGCATTCCTAGTGAAATCTAAGACACTTAGTTTTCTACTGCTGCAATTGACTCTGCAATTCGTGTCATATTCGGGTACAATGTACCCGAATCATTGGGCAATACCCCGCCGAACTCGGTATCCACGATACGGACTCGAGTATATAAGGCTCTGGTTCTCTCTATTTTTTCAAAGTGACACAAAACATGTAAATAAATTTATAATTAAAGAAATATATGAATAAATATATATACAAACATACGACGGTCATTCTTAGTATTAGATGAAAGAGGGAAGAGTTTTACTTAGTTTTTATTTTATATCTAGTATACCGATTAAAGGTTCATATTATTACTCATAAACTTTTCACTATTCTCAATAATCCCCAAAATGTCAAAATATAGTAAAGAACTGCGAGCAAGAATAGTGGAAAGCTATTTCACACTTAATGGATTTTACGTTGCAGTGCAGAGGGACTTCATGACAACATTTAATCAACGAACAAGTCCTTCCAGACACTGCATTATTGCAATGATTTCAAGATTCAGAGAATCCGGATCAGCAGCTGATAAGGGACGCTCTGGTAGGCCGAGAGCAGTACGAAATGTGCATGCTATTCAGCGTGTTTCAAACAGCATTCAACAAGAGCAACGAGCATAGACTAGGAAACGTTTCAGTAAACTAGGAATTTCTCGAAGTCCTCTACGTCGCATCCTGACAAAAGACGCTACTGCATCTACATAAAATTCATCTAACCCATGAGTTTATTTATGCAGACTATCAGAAAGGAAAAGACTTTACGCATGTATTTCTGGATCTGGCAAATGATGAGACCTTTATCTCACACCTAATCATGTCTGATGAGGCACATTTCCGTATCAGCAGATACATAAATAAACAAAACTGCCGATTTTGGTGTGCTGGAGACCCTAGGATAATTCATGAACAACCACTTCATGCAGAGAAGGTTACTCTCTGGTGCGGTATAAAAGTGCAAGAATAATTGGCCAGTACTTTTTCGAAGACGATGAAAGAGTGGCGATGATAGTAACAGGAAACAACTACAGAAAAATGTTCCAGGAATATTTATTGCCACAACTGAAAGATTTGGAAATGCATAATATGTGGTTTCAACAAGATGGAGCAACACCGTACACATCAAGAGAAACTATAGCAATACTAAGAGCTGCCTTCCCTGGCAAATTAATTTCACTTTCTGGTGACGTTTCGTGGCCACCATGGTCGCATGATTTGACCCCTTCAAACTTTTTCTTTCAGGATGCCTTAAATAAAGGGTTTACATCAATAGGCCTAATACTCTACCAGAGTTTAAAAGTAACAATTGAAGAAATCAAAAGAGTAACTCCAAGTGTTTTGGAACATGTGATGAAAAGTACTGTGAAAAGAATGCACACTTGTTTGAACAGTAATGGACAACATTTGGCAGATATCATGTTCAAATAATAAAACTTTTGTTAAAAACTAATACAACTTCAAAATTTCCTCTTTTATTTCACATGTAACCCACTTTTTTGGCTCTATTAGATTTTCTTTTAATAGTATTTGAGAGGGTGAAGTGACTTTTGCCCCACCTGTTATTTGTAGCAAAGAATTAAACTCTTATATTTTTTGGTTTTCTTCAAACGATAAAAAAAAAGTTCAATAACATTCAATCTCAAAAAATTCTGAAGCATGGTATCGTGACTTCTTCAGGGATGACTAAGCCAACTGAAAAACAAGTAACAAACAATCTGCGATTAGTCCGTGGAATGTTGACATCCTGACATTTTTCGTTCTAGCGCTCCACAATCGAATCCAAATTACTGAAGAAATTAAATTTTCCTCCAAGTATCGAGTCAATTGCAACAATTCCTGCCCAACTTTATTTTCGATTCCGGGGGTCGAATTTTTCTCATAGTTTGTTTAAAAAAGTATTGCGAGCAGACAATCAATCTGATGGCAGTGTCTACCTTCTGTGAAATCATGTACTATAAAAAATGTTTTCTTTAAATTTTCCTGAAAAATAAGAGTTTGATGATGTTCAGAAAAATTCTAGAACCTACCTAAAATATTTATCATAGCGTGTGTTCTAGCCATGTATGTCCCACAGAATAAACTCGAGCTCTTCCATACATGGTTTTCTTGGCCAAAACCGTAGAAGTTCAGCTAAAAATTAAGACAAATTTGTAAGTGCGTAATTATTACTTGCCACTAACAAACTTTGCAAGATATTGTTGTCATGCTCAGGTGGAAGAGAAAATTGCATTACGATTATTGAAGTCGTTCCAATGAAAAAGTCATCTTAGTCTAATTAGCAGGCATCCAAAACCTGATCAAATACATGTTCTTGGCTCCTAATTGTGGATCAGACAAAACACAATACTACCAATTTGTGTACTCAGTCATTCAGAGTCTGGAGGGGGATAGGACGGCACATTCTAATGTGGCATCCTACATGTATGTCGTAACTACATTCGACAACACGCTGGTACTCCTCAACACCTGAGACAAACGTTGTCATTAGTGCTACAAGTCAAAGCACATTCATGCTCATTAAGGCTCATGTGCATTAACGTGTAGCACTAATGGGTAATGACTAAACTTGTAGCGTTATAATGATTTGTAGCACTTTAACTGAGCACATTACTGCTCAGTTAGAGTCATTGGGAGGGAGCTCGTGGTTTGAAGTTAATGGGTTGAAGCTCGTGGATTAAAGATGGTGAGACTTTATCTTGTACTCGAATTCAGTGGTTGAAGGCTGTATACGAGGCATTCACACCCGTTTGAATGGCGGAGATTTAGAAATAGCAACTTTTCTTGAATAAATAGTTATCAGACGCTGGAACTAGTCTAAGAGACCTTCAATGGCTTATTTTGCATGAGGATTATCACAACGAATAAACTTACACCCAATCTGCCTTGTTTTATCCTCTCGCTGTCATTAACAAAAGATTAATAGAGTGTATATTACATATGTACTCCAACTTGAATAAAATTTACTAATTTCTTCCTCAATTGTGTATTTTTTTGTTAAATTACTATATTATATAGTGCATAAAATAAGTTAAAACATATTAGTTAGAATGATATTAGTATTATTGCTATTAAACTTCCTTCATCATCAAAATGTTTTCTTTCTCCTAATGATTTTCATCGAAAGTTTTTATGTTCGAACAATCTGAGCTCAAGTCACAGTGCGAACGGTTGAGGACGCACTATCAAGAGTTGCTCTGGTACAAGTAATGGCCTCGACGTTTCTGTCATTGCTCTGTAAAACAATCTGATGACATTTCACTACTATATCTTGGATACGAACGTGTACACAGTTTCTGTCATTGCTCTCCATCTCCGTCTCTCTATCTGTGTGTGTCCGTCCTATTACTTCCAATCTATTACTGAAGAAAAATTATTGAACTGAAATCAGAACGGATATGCATGTATTATAAGCATTGTATTGAAGATACAAAAAGCGCCGGATCACTATAAAATACTCCATTTTTTCTGTAATAAGCTTTCTTTTATTCCAGGGCCATATTATCGGTAGATATGATACAGAATGGAAGTTCTGTACACATTAATGAAAAGTATTCATTCAAAACACAGTAATTCTTCGTAAATCTTTAATATATTTAGCTTTACAATAATTCAAATCAGTGAAATCTAAATGGTGGAATTTCCACGGAAACTGTCTAGTCCACTTATATAATACATAATGTATCTCTATCTCTGTCTCTCTATCAGTGTGTGTGTCCGTCCCATTGCTTCCTATCTATTACTGAAGAAAAATATTGAATTGAAATCAGAACGGGTATACATGTATTATAAGCATTGTGCAGGGTGGGGCAATCAAATGCCCGTGTTTTGAAAGGCTATTTGGAAAAGTAAAACAATACGTGCAGAATTATTTGTTGTTTTATTCGAATTAGTATACAATGCCGTTTGTGCGTTCACTTTTTGAAGATGCAATCAGGAAGATGGTGGCCATCTATGGCGATGTACTGTTGAAGGCGATGTCTGAAGTTTTCGGTTGCTCTTCGGTACATCTCAAGGGTCATAGCAGCGATTTCCTTCCGAATTTGCATCTTCAATTCTTCCAAATCGTGTGGCCAACTTCTGAACACTTTCTCCTTCAGATATCCCCACAGGAAGATCGTAAATGCTCAAATCAAGTGAGCGTGGGGGCCACTCAACATCACCCCTCCGAGAGACCAGGCGTACCGGGAACATCTGTTCGAATTTGACCATTGCAACTTGAGCAGTGTGGGCTGTTGCTCCATCCTGTTGGAACCAAATGTCTCCCAGATTTGTTTACTTACTCAATTCTTCCAATTTCGGTTCAAAAAAGTTTTCCAATATCGCAAGATAACGTTGAGAGTTGACGGTGACAGCTCTTCCATCCTCCTCAGAGGAATAAGACCCAATTACCCCAAATTTGGAAACTACACACCAAACAGTAACTTTCGGGGAATGGAGCGGTCTCTGGTGAAGTTCTCTTGGGTTGTCTTCGGCCCAATAACGACAATTTTGCTTATTCACACTTCCAGAAAGGTGGAAGTACGCTCGTCACTGCTGTGAAAAGTTGACGGTTCCGGGATGCAGTTCAACATTTCCTGACAGCAAATCCTGCGATTTTCAAAGTCAGTGGGCTTAAATTCTTGAACAACCGTTATTTTGTATGGATGCAATGCTTCCGTTCTAATGCAAGTTCTAATACAAGTGAATGCTTCCGGGCGGAGCGTCGTGGATACTGTTCGAGAGCTTCTTGAACTAAGGCCACATTTTCCGGTGTTCTTGCCGGTTTTGATCCTCCACTACCCCTAGGTCTTTTTGTGGAACCAGTATCTTCCAATGCTTCAACCGAACGCCTGATTGCCGTGCCATCAGGGATGCGACCATGACGTGGAATGTTGAATTGTAAGCTTAAGGCTCGCTGAGTGGCGTCGACAAAATGGCCATTTTCGAGATACGTGCGCGCTGCAAAGCCGCGATGTTCACTTGTCCAAGGCATGGCTGCTAGTGAAAACGGCCGAATTTGATGGTTACAACGAAACCACACACATCTTACCATAACCCCACCACATGTGTTGCAAGTGCCTTTCAAAAGTCGAGCATTTGACTTGCCCCACCCTGTATTATAGATACTAAAGGCCCCGGATTACAATAAAATACTCTATTTTTCCATTAGTCGCCTTCTTCTCCTACACGGCCATGTTATCGGTAAATGAAATGCAGAATGTAAGTTTTGTAAATATTCTTAAAAATATTAATTAAAAAGACAATAATTCGTCATAAATCTTTAACACATTCGTCTCTATAATAATTTCAAATAAGTAATTTCAAATATAAACCGTGGAATTTCCATGGGAACTATCTGGTCTCATAATAGCACTTTGCTGCTGTATCTTAGATACGAACATGTACACAGTTTCTGTCACTGCTCTGTACGATCACCTCATGATAACCCTTCACTACAGTATCTTGGATACGAACACACACAACCTCATTTAGACTTCGTGAGCCCACATTTTTGTATTGATAGAACTTCATTTAGATCACATCTATCATTTGAGAAAATCTGAAATACTTCGTAAATAGATGTTTTTCTATTCAAAGTTTACTTAGAAAATAATTCGGTGTGAATAATTCCAAAAATACTTTCAACAGAGATGGTTTTTTTCGCATGAACTGAACAATATTGTTGCACTAGATAGTTCCCATGGAAATTCCATGGTTTAGATTTACCGATTTTGATATTATTATAAGGAGAGATATATTAAAAATAAACGATAAACTATTGTGTTTTAAATTGATATTTGTCATAAATATATACAGAACTTCAATACTGTTCCCCGTTATTAGCCTTTTTCTTTTACATGACCATGTTATCTACTGATGAAATGGCCGTGTAGGAGAAGAAGACTAATAACCGGAAAAAAATAACGTATTTTATATCAATCCGGCGCCTTTGGTATCCACAATACAGTGCTTATAATATAAGTACACCTGTTTTCATCTCAGTTTAATAATTTTTCTTCAGTAATAGATGAGAAGAAATAGAAACGGAAACACACAGATAGGGAGATAGAGACAAAGGTGGAGATCCACTGTGTATTATTTAAGTAGATCAAGTATATTTAGTGCCTGGGAGAATTTCGTCTGACCTTTGTGTGCCTGCCTATAAATTTTAGAGGTCTTTTCGAATAATTTATTCTAAGTACCTTCACGAATCATTGCATAGCTTGAATAATATAACAGTAACGTTCCTTTCAACCACAGGCAGCACTAAAAATAATACTCCAGTTTAAGTTTCATTGAGCAAAAGTAGAATAATTTGCATGACTATCTATGTAACTTTTCAACTGAAGGTTCATTCCTAAAATTTTCGTTTTTATGATATACAATACAATGAGTCATAGGTGGCATGAAAAGTTTCATATGAAACTGATGATGTTAGAATTGGATTTTTTTCAATGCATCGAACGACAACTACATAAAGCAGACTTGTATCCTTCCTTCTTTTTGTTCTCACAATAACCTACTCCATTTTATTTTTTTGTCCTTGCAGTGCATTACCCGCTGCAATTTATCAACTGCAAGAGATCTGAGACACGACCTCCATGCCCCTTGATTTATTTTGTGAGACCTTCACAAGTTAACTTTTTTTAGCATCGTAACTTCTCAAAAAATCGATGTTCGTTGTATTATAAAGTTGACTTTGATTCATCACGAAGCCAATGTGCGTTGTACAATTTCATTGCTCATCGCAATTGACGATGACTTTATTCGGTGCAGTTAAAATACATAATTCTCACAGCTAATTGCAAAAATACTAGTCTTGACAAAGTTTTACATCTTTGAAAAGCTCATACTGACGGTCTAATGCCAAAAAAGAACTGTTCAATCCCTATTTCACTTATTGTGTAGTACATACGGCTTCTGTTACCTTATTTATTTTTGATATTCTAAATAACGACCTCAATAGCATGATGCAACTTCATTTCAGTTGTTTTTGGTGTTGCAGCGTGCCTACCAGTCAGACAGCAGGCAGACACGTTATTCTATTTAAATCTGCACAACCAGGGAAACTTGTGGGCGTTTGCCAGAGTTAGTTTTAATGAGTAACTGATTTCATAATTGATGATTATTGGGTCCAATATGGAAGTAATTTTAAGGTTCGACGTATTCTATCATTTGGTAACTAATTACATTAAGCACGAGAACGACATCGAATGGTGACTGACATTATTTCGCCATTACTTTCTAATTCTGAAATGGCATGCAACCTTTTAATGTACACAACTGTCAAAGATTTACTGATTTGAAACACCATTTTATTTTGATACAAGTGCTAAGTGTTGCCGCTAAATTTTTTACCCACGCAAATTTCCCTTTTCAACTATTTTCGTGCTGAACATTTGTACTTGTCCATCATACCTTGATAAGTTGTTAACCAATAAATAAGAGTCGTTGAAATTAATCACCCATAAACAGATTTCTAGATTAACTACGCCAGAGTTCGAGCATCGCACAAATTGCGGCATCACTAACGAGGGATTTTTAAGGGGCTTTAGAAAAGCGGTGCATGTTATCAAAACTGAGAGGCAATTTGCTTTTGTTAGGGAGGCTGAATATCATCTGATGGTCGCTACAATGACTGCTCAGGACAATTCGCGTCTGATCTAGTAAGCTGGCTGTCGATGCAGATTACGAAGCATCATTCACAATCAGAGGATATTATTGAGCGCAGTCAAAAGCAGCATTCAATACGAATATAATTCAGTACAAGCTGACAAAAACACAGTCCGTTCCTGCTCTAACTTGTGCTAAGGAGAAACTTCCAAATATCTAATTTAGTCTCGTATTTTCTTGTACAATTCTATGTCAAATTATTTTGTCTAACAGCTAAACACAAACTAGCTGAGAATTTTGAATTAGCGCACGAAAAATTATACTTTGCTAACAGACCCACGTTTTTCACAATTTTTAAAACTCCATCATTTCCATCGTCCAACTAAACTTCATTGGCGTGCTAAACGTGCTACAGTATTTCCTGTCAACTCCAAATGTGTGTATATTCGACTGGACTCCAATACTAGAATGCTGCAACACTGCAATGCTGTAAAACTGCAATGCTGCAAGACGACAATGCTTCAACACTGCAATGCTGCAACACTACAATGCTTCAATACTGCAGTGCTGCAACACTGCAATGCTTCAACGCTGCAATGCTGCAACACTGCAATGCTGTTACACTGCAATGCTTTAACACTGCAATGCTGCAACACTACAATGCTTCAACACTGCAATGCTGCAACACTGCAATGCTGCAACACTGCAATGCTGCTACACTGCAATGCTGCTACACTGACTACTATCTTGCAACACTGTAACACTTCTGTGATGATGGCTGAGGTGCGCCTTGTAGGTGCCCATCACCAGCACGGAGCTCCACGAGTGGTGGCTCCACAAATCAGCCTGCCTGACCCAGAGCATGGGGGCTGAGAAGTCAACTGTAACCAAACACAAAATCATGACCGTAGCTATAATAGGCTCTTCCCGTTTTTGATACCTCATTTGAGTTTAATAAATACGTTGGCTCACGGTGACTGGCCTGATGATTTAAAAGAACATGTTTCTAGGTAGTGTTTGAATTTTTTGTTGCATCTTTGTTTTTATTGGAGTTTTTAATTCGCGTATATTCTAACATTCAGATGAACAGTTTCCAGCAGCGGTTATGCGTCTGAGAATACATGTTTTATTCCACTGAGGGTATAGTTTTACTGTTATTGTTTAATTTACTGAGCATTTGTATTTGTTTTCATAGTATTGCGTCTCCAAGTTATTAGATCAACTTGTTTAAAAGTGAACATCACCTATTTTTTCTGTCATTTGTAACTTGCTGACATCATAGCTGTGCTAACTTCATTACTTAATTTTCTGTGTCACGCTGTCGCTTCTTTTTTCCTCGACATGGCATTTCCTGCTTTTGTCTTTCGCTGAACCTGCTTGCCTTGCACACACCGTGCTTCCAATGGCCTAGTCTCTTTCTCAAGTAACAACGCCAATTCCATCATTTGCTTTCACTGTTCTCTACTGACACGGGCCCACAGCACACGCACAGATACTTGACTTTTGTTCAGTGTTGTGCCTGTGTTTCTGCATGCTATTATTGGGCTGAATGGACTGGCTCCATTCATCCAGCCTGAGTCGCGTCTAGCCAGCGCTTGCCTGGCAGTTGGGCGGAATATCGAGTTCTCCAGGAGTATTTGCCATATTTTGTTTTAGGCTTGACTGAGCGACAATGGCATCCCAGTCGATGGGGTAAGACACACATAGAAAAATATTTTTGCACAGAATGACATTTTTCACCCTTAATTCATAGTTGTATGTATGAAGCTTCTTGCTTCCGTTAGTTGCTTCTTGAAGCTTCTTTTGTACTGCTAAAAGATTTTTGGAAATAATTGATAATTTTTGTAACATTCCAGAATGACCTCTAGCTCAGCTTTATGAGAATTATATTTCTATTTTAAAGAAAATCGAGCTGGTTGTCTTTACAAAATACAACCTTTATTTACCATATGTTAATTCCTATCGTAAATTTTAACCTTTATTTACGATAGGTTAATTCTATTGCTGTATAGCAATATTCCTATAGGTAGCAAGTCCACCCTCAATGTCAGTACCTACACACCCACCTGGGTTGCATGCAATACTTGTTGTATGAGATATCATTATATATAGTGCTACATCATATACTGGGTAACGCACATTAATCGTTGTAAAAACGCTCACATACACGTCAAATGAATTAGTCATAAAGATCATTGTAAGTCGAAGAGCATTACGCTGTCATATTTAGACACCGTCATTTATACTCGTAGAAATCGAAGTTATAAACTTCATGCTGTCACGTTTCAACTTGTAGCTAAATTTAGCGATAGTTAATTTATGACAGGAGTGAAACCATTAGTTAACAATTCGAATTAGTTCAAAACACTTCCCAGCTTATACTTAGGGTAGTGTGGGGGCAAGTCGGACATGGGGGCGACCCGTACAGTCGCGATTGACAAAAAACAAATGGCGGTATGATGACGTCACGCACGCTGAGGATGAAGAAGATCCATCCAAACAGTCCGCCATATTTGTTGACGGCGCTGCTCCGCCGCTGTTCGTGC
>VCRD01000370.1:264387-281066 GCA_006783055.1 Trinorchestia longiramus
AATTTAAAAAAAATACTATCTTAACTAGGAAAGCCACTTGGGTGGATGCCATAGTTAACACAATATTTGAAGTTGATTTTGTACCCATTGCAGTTGCTCTGACATCGAAACCTGAATTTTGGCAAATATAATGCCACTAGTAGTGCGACTTGCCCCCACATCACCCTAATACTTATATTTTTGTTTGTACTCGTATATAACTTTTCTCCCACAAGACCAGTGTTTTATAAAGGGGACTCTGACTTCGTTTGCATCATGGAAGTTTCCATTCCTTTTCGAAAGTATTCTGTATGCAAACTACCAAAATGAAGTTTGGTGTATGGCAGATGCAATACGGAGAGTCATCCTATCAATCTGCACTCAGCTACCTGGATGAAGACACTAGACTGACCAAAATAAAAAGGTCTCCTGTGACTGTCACAACCACTGTCAAGTTTTCAATAATCTACGAGATTGTTATTGAATTGTTCAGTTTAATAATTTCGTTGCCGCTTTTTTGATTACGTTGGTGGCTGCTGCTCATGGTATTTTACCAAGCAGTTTATCTTGATAATAAGTGACAGAACATTATTTTTATTACCCATCTTTGAGCATTGCACAAATTGCAAGAGCCCAGTCAATGCCTAAGTATTCTATAGATATTGAGGGATTTATCTTTTCATTATTATAAAAATAGATAAATACTTTACTTTAATAATGTTTTCAATCAACGAAAATTTGAAGCCATGAACTACAATTTCAAATTTTAACGACTTAGGAAATGGTACGGTATTTAATGTGGAAAATTAACTATTATAAGTTATAGCTGTTAAACAATTGCAATTAAACAGACGATACTTTCAAAACTGCACGTACCTTGTTTATGCATGTATCTACGCTGGTGGATAAGAATTGCACAAAAACGTGTACTGAGACCAGTTTTAATAAAGTAAAGACTTCTAACGTAGATTTAGAGCGTAAATGTTAAGACCGAACACCAGCCTAACAGACCGTGCTAAAAAATCTTGGCAGTTGTATATTTTTGTTCAATTTCCAATGGACAATCAGTATTAGTCAACTTTGAACACAATAAAAAAATTACTTTTACATGTCGGTTGGGCTTCATCAGCCCACACGCTTCTGAGGCTTCCGGTGATTGGTCCCCTGTGCTCCATTACGTTTGTGGGGAAAATAAAGTCGACTTCGCTTTGCCAGCATCAGGAACAAAGCGAACAAATATATTGTTGTGCAATTAACACTATGACCAGCACTATTTTGTGCAGATAGGAGAATATTGCATTTTTATTTACAGCTGTGAATGACTGCAACGTCTCTCAATGCTATCCGTTTGTGCTGGGATTTGGAGGTGTGCAGCTGGGTGGTGAACAAAGACAAATAAAACAAAATTTATTCTTTACAAGAAAGTTGAAGGGCTATAAAGCGTTTCACACTTTATTTACGAATATCTTTTAATAAAAACGGCAAGTTGGACAGAGCCTGTCTTATTGATTGCGCAGCAAGTTTGTAGGCCGGTGAGAAATAACAATGAAGGCATAGAAAAATTGTTTATTTTGAACACCACATCAAACACAAGTTGTGATTTTTTTCAACTGTGTGGCTAAAATCTTGAAAGTATAGCAATAACAGTGAGACGTAAACTGACAATTTGTGATTTGCTAGCCGGTCGCTCATTATGATGTAATATGATTAAAGGTGTTAAAATTTAAATTACTATTGGAATCAGAGAAGAACTTCACTGCTTTGATAGATTGAGAACTGCATTCGAAAGAAAGGCACTTAACAATATTAACGAAAAGTTGACGAGAGCTCTTAAAGAATTATGATTTGATATGATATGAGGCAGAAACAAAATGTAAACAATGAAAAAACGATTTGCACATTTACATGCACAGTAAAGTGACATACATGAGTATACAGTATATAAGTAAATGCACGTCTACAAAATGTAGAGTTGACTGAAAAAATCATACACACTTCAGGAAAATAAACATACACATAAATATGTATTTGAATCCGAAATACATTCAGACAGAACAACATTAACGCAGGTTTCCTTTGGCTCCCACAATTACAAAAGGATGTTCAGAGTGCTGGACATAAGTTTCCGAACATTTACGTGTACAGTGAACCACTGTTTGGGCAACGTTGACCTAAGTATTTAGTGGAATTGCAGCAATTTCATCTGCAATACATGACATCTTTCAATGGCCCCCATACTCATGTATAACTTTAAAAATGTTTAAATCATCGACTATCATATGTTGAAAAAATAAAATAAACTGAATTTCTCTTTGATCGTTTCCATTGGTTGCATTAAATTATTGTAGGATGTAACATTTTCATTGAGTTGTTGTAAGAATGTGTCAAACGCTTGTACTGTTCCCTATCGTTTGATGTGCACATTGTGCGATAGACTTCTGCTTCTAACGTCTGGACTAAACATGTAATTTGTCCCATATATATATATATATATATATATATATATATATATATATATATATATATATATATATATATGTATGATATGTATTGATCGAATATTAAATGATCTAACTTCTCGAGCTAAATATCGTAGTATTCAAATTCCGCTGCTGGTCGTAAATTACTCATATTAAAGAGTAGTAATTTTTTAATTTTTTAATTTTCACTTTGAGCGCTTTTTGTCTCAATGACTTGCACTAAGTTTGAGCGCAACCGAAAAATTGATTCCAGATACATAGAGACGTATCGGTTTATCATAATTCTCCTTACTTATCCATATTTATCGAACACCAGCAAAAAGTGCAAAACAATGAAACTGCTGCAAAATAAATATTTCTTGATAGAAATAAAAAGTATTGTAGTAAACTTCCCACTTACGTAAAAAGACTTTGTAGAGATTCATTGATCAACTAAAACACACCTCATAGTTAATTGTAATCCACTTCCTTCCCCTCCTCCTCCGTACGCTAAAGGTAAATAAGAACGACTTTCAATGAAAATAAAATGAATGTAAATTCATTGTCACGTAAATACAAATCTTAGGACAGTTCTATAAATTTTCTTGCAATATGTCACGTTCGATGTAAAACACAGTAAACTAAAAATAAAATTTATATTGGATGTTGACTGAACTGAATATATAGTTTAAAACAAGCATTGGTCAGTGAGTAAACAAAGAAAATAAACTTCTGAAGTCTAGAAAACATTCTTTTTCGTAATCCTTGTCTGTCTTTAAACTGAAAGAACAATCGGAAAAGGAGAACAGCTAAGTCTATGATCACTGAACGAGATGATTTGTTAAAAGCTTTCCTGTGCACTTACTCGGGCAGCTCAAAGAATGTGGCTGCCTGAGTACAGGAAGTCAATGCGACCTACCTACTGAGCACAGCTTGCTGGTATACACAGAAGTGAGTTCCGCAGCATAGTATGAAGGCAAGTTAAAAGAAGAAATGAACCTAATGGGGAATGGTTGGCAAGAAATCTCATAAAAAAAATCCATTGTCGCAGTTTTTGCTTAGTAAATTGTTGAGTCACACTATTCCATTAAGTCGCCAACAATCTTACGAATCAGTTTAATCATCATGATGATTTACATGATTTTTTACTACTTTCAATGATTTTTTTTCAGATCACCCTGTTGAAAAGTCTTCTTTCATTAAAACATCAACTGAGTTTGATGTGAGAAACTCCCTTAGTTCCATCTGTTGTATCAAATTTATATGCAAACTTGGATGGGAGCTGCAAAAATGAAGAGATAATGGTGTGAGTGTTGACTAATTTTCTAGATTTGATGATTTGGATTTGGTTTATATATAGAGAGGATCATTCGGTTCCATTCAAATACAAAAATTAAACACCAAGGTTTACAAGACAGTGACGAAAATAAATTTGCTTTATGCATTCTCTGTCGAACGATTGAAATATCTACGTAAAAATAAAACTGATGTTTTGCGTTGTGGAAGCCTTTTTTAATAATCTGTAATGAATGTCACGACTTAATGTTATAGCATTTTAGGTTCCAGAAAAATTTCCAAGTACGTGAATTATTTACCAGCATCAATTTACGAGCATATTTGTACCAGACATTTTACTTCTTTCAAGAACATTAAATTACGAGTATATTTATATCAGGCATGTCTGCTTCCTTTACAAGCATCGATTTACAAGTAGATTTGTACTCGTTGTTGTTCTTCTTCTTACGCTGTTGTTTCTTAAAACATCAATGCTGACACTTATTTGCATCGAATTTCCTTGCTATTTTTTTTAAATTTATTCCATGACTGCCACGGCGGTTTTTCCTACTCAGAGTAAGATCGCCATCACAATGCAAAGGAAGCTCCATGCACAAAAAATAATAGAGCTTTGGCTTCGTTCAGCTTGTTTTTTGGTCTTGAGAGAGTGAAAAAGATTCCATCCAACCAGAATATCTTGTCCTGGCTTCGCTGTATCGTCGCCGAGCTCATCACTAGGCCTAGCATAGGCCTACACAGCACCAGCGTTGCAATTGACGCCTGCTGATCACCTCGTACGTGACGCGAGGTCCCAGATGTTAGGTAAGTTTCTCCCAGAAATCCCAAGCTTTCCTGGTCGTCACGTTTTTCTTGGATGGCCACTTTCCCGGCATCCTCATTTTCTTTTTAGAAAGTTTCGTGAGACGGGTTCTTGAACTCCGAGCTCAACGTGGTAGTTTCAATAAACAGCTTTCCTTCCGAGAGCAAGGGGTTACCTGAATGTGTCTTCCGAACTCGTTCTTTCAACAATAACATCGTCTCATGTGAATTTGAAATAAATTCTGTCAGATATAACGCATCCAAATTTCTAACCATCAACTAAATACATAAATTTAAGTTAATGAGTAGCTTTTGTTTTCTATTTACTTCATTCACTTCAGTCAAGGCTTAAACTCGTTCCTGCTTCATGTCCATAAGTCAAAAATCTTCATGTCTCCTGCATGTGCTGCAATTTGAGTTCAACAGAAACTGCGTACATTAAGTAACGTTCATCAATACTAAATTCATCTTAGAAATGGAGACACGTTTCATACGAGGCTTATTTTGACATTGCTTGAACATATTTCTGCTGAATTATTTTATTGAAAGGACTAATCTTGGCCATCGATGAAAGATTCATGAATTTCTTAAATTTTTAAGTCCTTATAAATGGTCACCAAAGTGCTGGAGCTTTTCACCTTTTACGGATTGATGAATATCATAGCAGTAATCTAAGTTGAGTCATAATAATTTTACAAATAATTGTAGTATTATTTTTGCACCCAGTCCTTGCAAAAAGGTGATGAGTTTCAGGAAGAACGATTGCTATTTAGCTAATCAAAATTTGACTTTTGAATAAGAATTTATGCACTAGTATGGCAATTTATAAATGAATGATGGCCGACGGTGTAATTAATCACAAAATAATTTTATTAGTAAAACGAATTACAATGCAAAATACATTTACACGTACAGTGACACATTTAAATAACGAAGGATGCCACATCGAGAGGAACTTCGTTCTTCATTTTAATCCACAACAAATCTGCTCTGCTCGCTTGTGTTTGACGTCGGTGATGCACGGCTGCATCTGGAAGCAGGCTTGAGTATCCCTTGTGATCATTCAAGTACAAAGGCCGTTTTGTCTTACCATAATTTAATCCGTTTATCTAATAAAAACTACATATTTTCAATAAACGGCCATAGCACCCGGAAGTCCTGAATGGCGGAGGTTTATTGCTGCCCTATGTACCACCGGAGGTCTGAAGGAGACTAAGTAAGTAACTTTCTAATAAAATAATGAGTTTAATGAACAGACCAGTAAATAATGCCAGCGACCACAAGAATGACATTTTAGTCTAAGTCGTTTAAGCATCCATGAGGCTTCTTGGGAACTTGCATGGACAGCATGAATGTGCGAAGGTGTTTTGATGTACACCAGTTTCCATAATTATCAAATAGAGACAACTCGCCCTTGGAAACAATAAATTGGTCCACGAATATCTTAAAAATTCCTGAAAAAGTACAGATTAAAGTAAGGGTGCAGCTCCCCAAAAATAATTTTAAAAAATCATGTTTATGCTAAAAATATTTTGAACTGCTGGGATATTCACTCTGCAATTTAATTAATTTACGAAGATTAAGGTAACAATTTTTCTTGACTGCTCTTGCTATGGCTGGTCTTTTCTGCCACTCTGCGTCATCGAAAACGAACATCCATCAGCTATTGTCTCACTAAAAAAATACTTGTCATAACTCGAGTCTGATTGCAATCTCGCACTGCAATTCATTTACTCGTAAAATGACAAATTCCAGTGAACTCTAAAATTAAACCGATAATTAGGTTATACGTGAGCACTTCCGATGTTGCCAAGAAAATTATCGACGCGGCATTTGAGAATGTGAAGGGGTGGGAAAATTAACTCCGTTGCTCTTCGTGTCAAATGCTTCACTAGATTCACGCTCAGAACACATCAATGTTTGACACTGCCGGCCGTTTAGATGAAAACTCTGAAAAAACGACTTTCGTCAAGACGATTTGAAAAATTGAAATAATTTCGAAATTATGTTGTTGATTTTTAAGCTCTTGCCGGGGTAGTACAGTCTAATATTCTGTACGTTAGTGGGTTTCAGCGTCCATGCTCAGTATTATGCACCAATGTGTTCGTAGTAATGTTTTACAGACGAATTTATTGATGAACACCACTCGAATTGATAATTTTAGAATTCCCTGTGTGTCGTCACTGGCAGCAATAAACTCCTTATAAGACTTCTCCATTGATGAGATACATAAAGTAAAAATACATGCTTTCAATTCTATAGTCCGACTCAAATGAATTTTATTCATTGTCTTTTATATTTACTCCTCTTTATGTGTGTGTCTCTCCACATTTGTTGTAAAAATCGTTCATTACTAAGATGCCATGGTAAGACAATCTCAGCCGCCTTTCTTTAGTTAAGTTCGTGTCATAAGCTTCCAAATTTATTTTAAAATACCTAATTTGATGAACACAATGAATTTCCACCACTAATTTGTTGACATATGATATTATATTTGATATTTGTAGGCCCTATTTCCTTACATAATCGAGGGAGAACTTTATAATCCCCGTCCAGCCAATTAAAGTTCAGTCAATACCTTTCATAAAGCTGTTACAACATAGAACATATTACTTATGGTTTTGAATTGGATTGTGGTGTCCTAAGTACCTTCTTATGGTTCCTATGTACCTTCAATGCGTTCGAATAGAACACAACCACGTATGATTTTTTCGACGATATTTTTATGTGATACATGCATAGCAAACTTTATTTTTATTTCACCCGTTTCGTAGGATGTTTGTTGAAACCACAAGACTTCAGGAAGATAGCTGATTTATATGGATCACAATTTTCATCTATTTGACTGAAATCAAGCGTGTCTTTACATTTACGTTCAACCTGCTGAAGTCGATGAAATTGATGTTTTTTTCATTACTTAATACGATGAGCATGATCGATGTGGTTCTTATTCAAATTTCTCAATTACATAAAAAGAAAACATTGACGATATTAGCGAAGAAAAATACTGGAAAAATACTCAAAACTACTAATACTCAGCCCCACCTTAGCTCTACCATGCCTTCCCTGTACAATACCTGGACGGTGAAATTCGAGTGTGATCAGGGCACTCCTTTATGTTTCTCGACAACTCACATGATATTTGCATCCTGACAAACCTACAGCTCAGATCAGAGTTGTGTTCGGCCTAAGGATCAGCAGCCAGAGTCCAGGCTCTGGCAGAGGAGGCGGACTATCGGAAGTACCGCTATTGAAAGCATTTCAATTCCAAAGGCCATTTCATGTTGCTATTGAGAAACCTGACGACGGAATTGCCGGTGTGCATCTTCTCATTTTTCATTGACAAGTCGTATAGAATTCGAAAAACATTCCATGTTTTAAAATTTTAGATAAACTTTCTATTGAAAGTAGTGAAAAAACGTTAGTTGTAACTGACAAGAAACTATTATTTCCGTACTTGTTATCAGCCTATATGTTGGGTCTGTGAGAGAATTTCTTTGAAAACATCGGAAGTAAACAACTCGTTTTAAGAGCATTCGAGCTTCGTTGCATAAGTTGCAAAGCCCTGCAAGGCTCCTCATCTCGTTACGTGTATCCCGGATACACTTAACAAGACCAACAAGACGGAGTTGTAGGGGTAAAGTTCACGCTAGATAAACATTAAATCGAGGGAGGAATGAGAAGGAATTTGTCAACCTGGTATACCTACACAGGTACGACGTTTCCATGACGTTCCCGAGCAAATAATTTAATTGGTTTATTCTTGCCATTCAGGTATAAAATAAGGGAGACATTCGGATGCAATCCTAACGAGTGTTATGCGTCAAAGAGTGTTTTACTTGTAAAATATTTTTAAGACATTATTATGGGCTGAAACTTATTTCTATCGCTGCTTCTGAAGAAGTTTAAAAAAATAAACATGGATGAACATGCACGTACATTTTGCATATGAATGTTTTCTGAGTAGTAAAATCGAATTCAACGAGTTCGAATAAATGTTCAATGTTATTAGTGAAACGAAATTAAATTCAATTTTTCCTTACTATTTATTTTCATGAGCCTGAAAATACGATGAATTTATTGCACAGAAATTTCCTTCTACAAATACACTCCCTGAGCTAAATTCCGCACTCAAGCGGTAATTTGTGTCACTTTCTACAACATACTAAAATCTGCAAAAATAACAAATTATTTACGACTTTTTTAGAAAGTTTACACAATACTGTTGTATTATTTATGATATTGTTCGTTTTTTACCCTGCAAAATCTTCTGATAGCAATTATCCGTTTTGTTAGTGACGTAGAGATTGATTACAGACATCGTATGCAAACTGAGTGACAAAGACGCGTGAGAGCCGGGTTCAATCTCCCCTCCCTGCTGGTCGATGTACCTATAAGAGAGGAAGTGGAAACGAGCTTTCTTCGTCTCTAACTTTATGTCAACATGATATCGCTAGCGAAAGAACTCATAAACATCTCCTTTTGTGTCTGCGGCATTTCTTTTGTCAAACCTCAACCTTTCATACCGAGACCGAGATTGAAAATGCCTTGCCCATTTTCCTAGTAATATTTTTACATGAACTCACGTTCGAGCGTGCAACATCGGACACTGATGTGATATTTCCCTGCATTCTCTCCACGAGAGTCCCTAATCTCTGAATTACCTTCATGTGATGTAAATTCTCCCTTTCACTCTGCAAAATTTCAACAAAATGCAAACTCATTGTCCTCCAACAGTTCACAAAGCCTCAAAATAATCATGGCCTTGCGTTCGGAGAATTCGTAGCGTCAGATCTGTTTCCTTTCAAGTCTTCTGACAGCAGCAGGGTGTCTCTGTCGTTAGTCTCGTGTCTCAAGAAACAGCCCCCTCAGAAAAAAAACAATTATAACAGAAGAAGGGCTTATGCAAAAGCGACATCCTAATCTACTCAGCTGTGCCGAGACAGCTAGGCGACTGCTGGTGTTGCTCTCACAGTGCAGTGGTGTGATGTTCCTGTTAGTGGGGTTGTGGTTGTGTTGTTCTTTCAATTGTGATTCTGTGGTCGAGTTGCTGTTGAAAATATGGTGCTATGGTTGCGTTGTCTGTAAATTATGGTGATATGAGTCTGTTGCCTTTAAATTGTGGTGATGAGGTTGCGCTGCCTTTTAATTTTGATGCTGGAGTTGTGTTGCCCTTCAAATTATGCTGCTGTGGATTTGTAGTTATTTTAGTTGTGTACAAACATTTCCATGTTCACACGGTAAATTTATGACGTTTGTGAATTACATAAACTAATTATACATGAATTTATATATTATGATATTAAAAACTACGTCCTAAAAACACATGCAGTTGTTGGAGCGAGTCGCTATTTTTGATGAACCTCATGCTCTCCTCCTCTATTGATTATTTTTTGACTGGGACCTAATCACACGATTCCCAGTTGATATTCACGTGAGCGCCTCTTACAAGTCAGTAGAATCTGCGTTTTGGTGACTGGAACACTTATCCTCTGCCTGATGTGACGTATGCTTTTTACCTTGATTGACAGGACACAAATATGGACGCAAAGTGACTGCACCAATGAAATCAGAAATCTTCACTGCGGCATTTATATTGCTCCGTGCAATAGTGTCGTTATCATACGTAAGAAGTAATCGAAACTTCAGAAATTATTCTTTTGATGTATCAGCTTTTGATTAGTAAAAAATAATTAATAGAATTCCTACAGAGTAGTCACAAAAATAATTTCATACCCACAAAACTTTCTACTATCCCCATTTCTCCCTCGCTTAGTGGTAGGTTTTAGGAGAAGATTATTGAGTATAACTTGAAGAAAGAGACTTTCTAGTTATTCTGATTTCTGAAGTTTTTTATAAACCTAGGAGGGTAAGAATTACTCACTCCTACTAAATAGCGTGATAAAAACACAGTGATATTAAGACAATAATAAAAAAAATTAATCCGCTAAATTTTAATAACACAATGTTGACGATGATACGCTCATAATTGGACACATGTGTTTATTACTTCAAAATGGTCAAAATTTCCTTCGAACTGATCTCTGCATAGCTCTAGCCTTGTCTTGGTGTGGTTTGTTATCTTTTTGACCTATTCACTCACGTCGGCTGCGACGTCCTCCACAAGACGCTTCAACTCGGTCAAAATGTCACTGATGCTCCTTGCGAGACGAAATGATATGAAATGTGAAATTTCATGCATTTTTATATGAAAGTCTGACCTCCGTGATAGCATAGATACACATGTGGTATTAAAATATAGCCAATGCATATTTTTCACGAATTATTATTTCAATGCCACCGTCTCTAGATCATATTTCGTTTCTTCACTCATGGTGATGAATTGTTCTACTGGTAAGAAGTATTGAAATCTGTAGGATGCTGGGATGTGGAGTACTGGATCAATACACATGTTTCATCCGAGTCATCTTCAGTTTTAAGGGGGATAACAAATTTATCCCTCATGATGTGAGTTGAAGGTAATTTTTTGATCTACGCTGAATTGTTATTGCTGAAAAATGTATTTCTAAGATGAAATTCATATCCTCACTAGAACTGCTAAAAAAGAAATACAAAATGAGAATACGACTTATGTTAAGCATTATGATGCCAACAGTGTGATGAATGATTCCATTGTGACATTCATATCTGTAAACATTCAAATAAGAAACAAATACTGTAGTACACGCACACAAGATCACCCTTTAACATCTGGCAAATTATTTTCATCTCTGAAGCAGAGTTTTTCTTTCTATACATCCTGAAAATATTTGATTTTAAAGCAAAAATTAAAGGAACTTATTTGAATCTTTAAACCCGGTTTCCCGTCGATTCAAATAATAGCACCCACCTAATAATTTGGGCTCATTTACGTGTCAAATACGAAAATTATATCAATTCATCCTAAATTATACGATTTTCTTCGGCTTGGGTGCAAAAATACATCGGCTCAACAAAGTAATGTATAATATATCTGAATAAATATTTTTCAGGCAATATATTTGGGAACACAGAAACAAGTTAACAGGAGGTTCCAAAAGAAGAACAAGCAATTTTTTTCTTTGAAATTTTCCTCTGACCGATGACATCGTTTCCTCGAAACTCCTGTCGTTCTGGCACAAAAATGGGCTTGGATTTTTGTACTCCAGTCATCGAAACTGCGTTACTAAGCTGTCACTGTTGAGATGAAGAGGCATTATAGCTTTGAGGCCGTAGGACAAGTCTGATTTGGTGCAATAAATCATTCCCATTTTGTAGAACAGAGCGTTTCTTTTAAAAAAAAAGAATTTCATATTGTCGATGTTTAAATTTAGGCCAAAATATCTCAGATTCGGTATTACAAAGCCATGCATCTGAATCATGATATAGTAAATCACTTTAGTTTTGGTATGATATAGCATAATGTCTTAGTCTTAGTGAAACATCTTAGTCTCCTTGGTGCATAACATCTTTACCTCGATCTAGTAAAACTTCTTAGTCCCGATGTCGGGTAACATCGAAGTTTCAATGTCACATAACATTTTAACCTTGATCCAGGAAAATCTCTTAGTATCATTGTGGAGGTAGAAGCTTCCTAGTGTGTGAAACGAATCAATACGCAAATGTAGCTCGACCTTGAAATACAAATCGTTCTATAAGTTCACGTCCGAGCTCAAACTTTTTGAATAAAGGCAATAAAAACAAGAAACTAGTTAAGGAGTCTAACATGAGAATACCTCCTCGAGTTGCCAAAGTTTGGCGTAGTTTTTGACGTCAATCGTGTCAAATGACTAGGGGGAATCCTTCTCCCCAACGCTCGGAAGTTGTAGGGTACAGAATGTGAGCGTCTTTTAAGAACGTGCTGGTTTGCTGGGTGCGTCCTGGCAATTAAACATCAGTGACAGAATACATCATTTATGATTACGAATCGATTGCATCTTCCATCGTCCGCCATTGAAGTTTAGTCATCAAAGGATTCCAACCGTAAACAACGTATCTCTTATTATCTGTGTTGCAAAGCAGACAGTATTTCTTTCAACAAACTTACTTATTTGCTTTTACCGCACCTACTATTCCATTAGAGTTAGAAATGCGTTTCCTAGTGACTTTGGCTTCTGGATAATATGAAAAGAATATGTTTCCCACGTTTAAACTTTTATGAAAGCTTCTAACTCTAGCACGCTTTTTTCACATAAATCCTCACCTTTTTCTTAGACTCTGTCCACGAGACTCAAGCTTCTTGCGCTCTGAAGAACTTGAGCTGCAAATCTGACCTTAAAATTTGTTGCATCGACGACACCAACTCAATCAGTATTGATGAATTGCACTTCATTCCAGTTTGTGACATGATAATTATTCTGAGCTGGATAGAAACTGGAAAAGAACCCAAAAAAAACGAAGGAACTCTCTACAGATGACATTTCATTCCCTTAATATAGGTATGTGTGTTACAGGCGTATACATTTATTGTATCCCATACACTTAGGACCTGAAGCTAAACAGAACGCATGACTCATATACAAAAACAATAGTCAATCGTAGAAAATAGCAAGTAATTACTTATTCCTCTGACACAACCTTATTTCCAGACTTAAAAGTCTCTTGAGAAGAGTGAGAATCATTTGACCGCTAATCTAAGCAGAAACTACGGCTTAACTGCGCATTCTACTCCATCGTATCTTCAGTTCAAACTGCCCGTCAATATCCTGCACTTTTGGATATGAATGAATTTTGGAAATATCTGTTCAGTCTTAATGTGTGAAGACTTCCGGATACATTTTTTTTTTAATTAATAGAACTTAAGATCCTGGTGTATTCGTAGGAAAATAGCTTCCATAAATTTTCTTCAACTCCATGTTATTGAGAGCGTGAAGCATAGATAAAATGTGCTGTGTCTCAAGTACTGTAATGAAGCTATCTCAAGTCTTGACACTCAATTACCCCAGTAAAGTTCTACTCAAAAACATTCATTACAGATGACCTTGCTTTGGAAGTTTTCTACATTGCATTTTGTTACTATATCGTCAGTGAAGCAATGTAGATCCTGCAAACCCTATGTCATGGACAAATGTATAAACAGTGATAAGAGTTGAAATGCTTCAAATAATTAATGTAACCTCATTACCTGATTGCTTCATAGTAATGAACATATAGTCTCAAGTAAACCAAATTTTAAATCAAAGAGTAAATTGTTAAGTGATAATGTGATATTTTATCGGGGTATTGTGCCCGCCATTTTTTGATCGATACTTTAATGTATTTTGGAGTTGTGGTAATTTGTGGTCGCTTTTAGTCTGGACTCGTGCAGTTGCGGCCGCGTTATTGGCGTGTTTTTGCAGAAATTTTGTGCTGATTGATGAGTTTCCTTGCAAGTGTCTTGATTGCTTGCACTGAAGGCCTTGAAGTTTTCCTCCGAGGAGAGAGAGCTTCACTAATGAACCAACGGGCTAATTTCTTTGGTAATTTGTCACCGACAATTTCTACAGCTCAGTAAACATTGCTTCAATCAAATCGCTTCGTTGAGAAAAGCGATTTTCTATCTGCTGGTTTTATTTTGAGGAGTTTCCTCTGCGTTTCTGGAACATACAATAATGCCTTTGCCATTATGTTGAGGAAGTGGTCACGAGTTTTTATATAGAAACTCATTCTTAAAAGCAGCCTTCAGGTCATCATTCTTTATATCAATCCATAAATACAAAGCTTAAACAAAGTGAACGTGTAGTATTTCAAGAAAAGACATGTCGTTGAATCGGTCTCCATATAAAGTATTAAAAAGGTCTAGTTTGATGTTAATAATTCAAAACAAATAGGAAAACACCTATTTTCCTCGATGGAAGAACGGGTATTAGTATATAAAAAATACCCTAGTGTTGGCGTCTATTTTATTTAAACAAATGCAATTCAAGTTTGATCACTGGATTATTTGACCAATTTGTTATGAGGGAGGAAGAAGACGTAATTTCAGTAAAATTTCTGGGAAGTGCTGCCTTGTGCTCTTATTTTCTGAGGAGGCTGTAAAGAGCGGCCGTGTCTTCTGTCGAGCTATAGGCAGGACTCATGTAACTGGTGATTAGTGTAGTAATTGGTCCACCGAGGCTAGTTACACGTCGCAATGATCGTTACGAGTCTTTTTTGTTGCAGGCTTTCTGACCTTGAGAGGTTGTCAGGTTAACGTTCAAGAAGTCCTTCCAGGACTTGAACTAAATCGAATGTTGACTTTCCTTAAATCAACAAATATTTAGTCACCAAATGAGGTAGTAGTTGTTAGCATCAGTTATCACTTATGGCTTCCCAGTCTCAGAAGATATTCATGGTGAAATTACTTCACAAAACACAAACTTGAGTCGCAGGCTAATATTAACGCTTGTAATTTGTCGAGCATGATATTGATAACATTTTCCAACGATTCCTCTTCAAAAACTCGATACATCTAGCACTGACTTTGAAGACGGTGGCATCATGCTGCTTCAGAATGTCTTTTAATCAGAGTACCGATATCTAGAAGAGGTGGTGCACTCATGGCACAGGTTAACAGAACAGGTCACTCTCGTATTTCAGTGAGTTTCATTTCTACAAGGAATCAATTTACCGAACACAGAAAATTCAAATCTAATCGAAGAAGTGAAATGAACCAGGCATGTCAGACCTCTCTTATTCAACTCTAAAAGGTGATATTGTAGCAAAAGCTGTTCTTAGGTCAATCTTATACTCTGGGAGTGGCAGAGGTAAACAAGCAGTTTTGTTGTTTATTTTATTCTCAGAAAAGTAAGAGGTTGTTTTGGCTTCATTTTTGATTTCAACTGACATTTAATGTCAAAGCCTTTGATTTATTTTTTACTGAGGTCCAATGTATTAGGTAGATAAACACTTCATATTCAAGTAAAAAAAATCAAGTTTTCCTCATAGTCGTCAAGCTTATGTACATTAATATTCTGTTTAAAAAACAAAAATTATTTGATTCTTCCACTGCTCTAAAGATTTTTGTTTTACCTTCAGGATAATGAAGAAAATGAAACGATTTATAAAAGTGTCATGTGTTCAAAACACATGTATTTCATACAACTTCATTGAGTAGACAATGAAAACAACATAATTTTCTAAATGAAAAGTTTGTAACGTAAATCAAAATTATTTGGCGAATTAGTAACCAGCTCTTAAAACCAGCAGAATGAATCACGTGTCCTATTTCAGGTATTATAATCAGAATTATCAATAATTATAACGGTATATAAAATTATTATTTGTCTGTTATGAGTATGGTATTTCCTTCAGATGCTCGAGACGTCACCGAGTGGTGGCCTCATGAGGCACTGGAGGGAGACAGAATCGGAGAATTTTATGTACATTTTATCGTTCTGGAAGAATGTTTTTCCCTTTATTTAAACAGCTATCCTTACTGTGACATAGGCTTTACATGTACGTACTTTTCAATTCTAAGTACTAGTACTTTTTGAAAGACTTAGCTCCTCCAGCAATATATTTGTCAACATTTCATTTTCATAAGATTACCGTCATACTTGTGACAGTTTCTGAGATTCTGTGGACTCTCAATAAATTTAGAATTTTTAATTCTGGCTCTCGACTGCAAAGATTCCAACTTTCCCCCATGAAATCCTGAGTTCAAATTCTACTATACTCAACGATTTAATATCAATATGTTATTAATCAGCAGTCAATTTAGTAATTACATCTGTCGTAGGGACAGAAGCCCACCTTCCTTGCTCTAAAATTATACGATAAAAATCTTAGTAAAGTCCGAGTTTAAAGTCCAAAAATCTTTAGGCTCATGTTTGAATAATACAGAGTATGGAGAACAACAACTATTTCCAAGGAGGCTAATGTGTGATGAAAGTTATTATTTTACATGGATAACTTTTATTTCTGTCTCTCACGCATACCTGACTTACATTGCGGCCACACAGTTGTACGTCAGAGATAACTTTGTTGTCTGTCGCTTCCTCTCTGTCCCCTAGCAGGAAATGTTTGTGGGAACCGTACGAGAGGCTAACGCAGTCATCAGCTGCAGTGACCACAACACACGTCAGCAGGTGCAGTGACCACAACACACGTCAGCAGGTGTAGTGACCACAACACACGTCAGCAGGTGTAGTGACCACAACGCACGTCAGCAGGTGCAGTAACCACAACGCACGTCAGCAGGTGTAGTGA
>VCRD01000370.1:282611-293831 GCA_006783055.1 Trinorchestia longiramus
GCATGCATCACGCAACTAATATGTAACTCGGTAAAGGCAGAGCTAACTCGAGCTGCCCGAGTTACGGACATTAAAGTAACTCCAGCCACTCTCAGACACCGTGCCAGTTCGTAGCACGATAAATGGACGATAGTTCGAAGACTAGGCAGTAGTTCGACTAGTCAATAGAAACTTATAGAGCTGGGCTACCCAACACGCGTGTGCGCTCGTTAGCAGTGCGTGAAATCAACTTGATGCCATCTTGCGGTGCAGACTTGGGTCACACTTGAATAACATGTTGCAACAATATTTTCACTACAGAATTTATATTTTACTATCAATCTAAATGAAATGTAAAGTATTTTCATCTTTTATGTTTTATAAGGCATATGTTCAATCGCAACTGAAATTCTAGAGCATGAACTATGTTTCGATTTCGGTCTCAAAATTTGATAGTTTAACCCGTCAAAGCTTAAACGTTTTGTATATTTTATAAGTGAGTGTAGAGCAGTAATGCTCGGGAGAATTCCAGCGCTGGAGAAGCTTCACATGTAGTTAGAAGACGAAAAAACCTTTACGAGCTATGAATACCTTCAAAATATAATAAATAAAAATTAAAAGTGAATTATTATTCATTAATATTTCTGAATATTTGTGGATTCAAATTATTTCATTGAGAAATCAACTTAGTTAATATTTGTTAATCCAAAATAGCTGGAATTTTGCTTTGAGAAGCCGAGTTATTAAATCACTCGTGCTGTATACACAGCAACAGTGGATGGAAATAGCAACAAGAAAATCACTGTTAGATGCCAATCACTCCTCAAGCTGCTACTGGCCAAGGCTTCCATTAAGCAAAGCTTCTTTAGCTGTTCTTTGCTCAGCAAGACGCCCAGCGAACAGCCTGTCAGAAATTAACGGGATAACTTAGCTGAAAGTTCCGCACTTGAGCAAGACCAAAGTTGTGTAGTTCCTCATACCATTAAGGGACGAGCGTTTAAAACCCTCTTGAAAATTCTAAACTATAAAACTATGTAACTAAATAAAAGTTTATTCTTTATGAGTGATAATAAGACGAATTTAGACCAGACTCTCCAAAACTCGTGGCAAAAAGTTAATTCAAGTTTCAGTTTTCAATTTAATTCGAAAAATCTTCAGTGTGCCGGGGACATAGAATGTCTTATTCATCAATGCTTCCTCTCTAATTACAATGGCCTGCATATTGAACAATTAACAAAAATATGGGTGTAACAAGAAAAAAGGTATCCAATAAAAAAATAATAATACAAAACCGTATTGATTAAGAATTCAAATTTTTCATTGTCCGCCCCTTGGATAATTTACAAGCAACAGACCTTGAGGAATTTTATTGAGTATTATTGTACTGCTTGAGGCAGGACAGCCCTGTTACTAATTTCCTTTTTGCTAGTAGTTAAACGTGTATGTTAACAGTTTTTACTAGCTACCTTTGAACGTGTTTTTCGAAACAATTGCGTTTCGTTATTCATTCCAAGAGACTGAAAGGTATATAAAATTGAAAAACGTATAAATAAAATTGTCTTAGTATTCATTGTCCCGCCGAATGTACAACAGAACCCTTGAAAAATAAAAAATTTGTCCCCATAAATTTTATATATAATAACAATTATCTTTCAACTAACAATAGTATTTCATTATCTTAACGAAGACTTCACGCTTTCCATGAAAAACTTCCCCTATAAACAACATTTTCCTACTCATTGCAGCGTTGCTTCACTTCACAACAGAGGTACTCGGTCCACAAGCTGGTGTCAAGTGAGGAAGATTTAGACTCTCTGGCTTTCAAAACATGAATATAAGATTGCTTCAAGTGCACAGCTAACTCCTCGCTACTGTCCTTCTGTCGTCTAACGTCCTTGCAACTTTTTACGGTCCCTGCCGGTGTGGAGATGCCTGTGCGCTTCAGCTGCAAATTTAAGGGAGCATTTCTTTACCTCGGAAGGTCCACTTAAATTATTTTAAATGTGAAAAGAATATTTCTCATCACGCTTCTTCAGCAGTAAGAGATCTAACAGAATTGTTTTAATAGGTAATATGCTGCAGCATTAAATCAATGATTTGCTTCCTTATCTTTAAAAATAGAATAATGGAAGATAATATTTGTTGACATAGGATGATAATTTAATATCATGAATAGAATTTAAAATTTAACTATTTCTGATTAGTTACTTTGAGGTTGTTCAGATATGTTGGCTGTTCAGTGTTTAGTTTAGATACTGACTTCTAATTCACTTATCCAAGGAAATACAATGAACATCGTCTTCGTTGAAGGACATCCTGGAGAAATGACTGCATGTATAGCGCAGTTTCAGCAGCTCCATTCAGGCAGCATTGGTCTCAAGGGCTGATTAATTTCATGGCTATCAAGGAAAGTGCACGTCATAACGAACTTAAAGAGCCTCGTATGTAACCCCTGACGGCATCAAAGTCTTCTTAACATCATCCCTGGTAAATAAAACGTCTTTTAGAGGAAAAAGTTCAACTTTGAAATGGCATCATGTTCGCATGAAAATGCCTGAACTATCCCGAACGCCTAAGTTGTATAAAAATGAGCTTTGGTGACCGTTAAGTAGAAAAGTTCAGGCGAAGTTGGAAAATTGTCGTGAAGCAAGGGGACTAATCGAGGAAGTTGTTTAGCTTGGCCCCTGCTAAATAGGGTCCGCTAGGAGCAGTTGCTTGCTAAAACAGAAGTTTAAGTCGCCCTGGATCTTTACTGAATGGGGATTTCTAGGTACATTAAATTTTACTGCTTTTAATCTGTCTGAATATCTCACTTGATATTGCATAGATCGGGCTGCAGAGACACTTGGTATGTTGGATTAATGGTTAGGCGGTACTGAAGCTTCGAGTTTTTAGGATGCAATTCACACATTTGTTAGTGAAGTCAAAATATCACCGGTGCTTCGTTTTGAATGAATATCA
Organism: Trinorchestia longiramus; assembly: GCA_006783055.1. Lineage (NCBI taxonomy): Eukaryota > Metazoa > Arthropoda > Malacostraca > Amphipoda > Talitridae > Trinorchestia > Trinorchestia longiramus. The sequence goes on from VCRD01000370.1 coordinate 285,552, forward strand.
ACTTTCAAAACATTTGCTCAATAAACCATGCGACAATCCACACAACGACCCAGTAATCGTATAATGTCGATTATATATCAAATCGTTCAAATTATTTGTGTTCTTCCCTATTACCTTCAAGTTCATCTCAAGATGAGGTACATAAAAACAGTGCATTCTTCCCTGTAAGAGGCATCTCGGTAATCGTGTTGCCAGGGCTTAACTGTTTTTAACCGAGTGTGTCTTGTGACTTGGGTAATAATGTAAAAAAGCTTCAGCATCGTCTAGTAGTGTTAATGGCGTTCACGATTTTAAATAGTGAAGTAGGATTTTCCTGAGATAAGAAGTATTAAGGAACACTGTCGACTTACAAGGTCTCATATGAATTGTGCTTCCAATTGGTGTGTGGTTGAATGAAGTCATACAAGGCACTTGGTCTCCGATATGCTGAAATACACTTGATATATAGGTAGATACTTCGTTATGTAGGGCTTTTAAATAGTCTCACAGACTGCTTATATGCTTATTAAATCAAATTGCATGTAGCACACGGTTCTTATTAAGTAAACTTGAAGCTAGGACACGGTTTCTATTAAATAAAGTGAGAACTAACGCATGACTCATATTAAATAACAATGGAGCTAGCATACAGTTCTCATTAGATAAACTTCAAGCAGTTCTTATTTAATTATCTTGGAACTAACAAACAGTTCTTATTTAATATACCTAAAGCTGGCACACGGTTTCATTTGATTAACTGTAAGTCTCTCCACTGTTATTGCTGAATGAATTTACTTTTGAGTGCTGATCGTTTAGAAAAAGTCGTGCGCAGACGAGGCACAGGTCATATCTTCCCGAGTCTTGCAACTGACAATTTGTAACAAGCAGTGGATGGAGTCAGGAGCTTTCTGTTGCCTTACAACCTTGCAACACGCAGATTGCAATCAAATGATGCTGCAGGGAAGAACTTCTGCCGTTAGAAACGAATACAAAAATATTGTTGAGCTTTTTTTCTTCAAATTCATTACTTAACAACGATTAAAAATAAAATATCGCACAATGTCGTAGAGTATGGTAGCTGAAGATTTTTTACAAATCATGAGTTAACAACGAGAGTATAATTTTTTTATCACAATACTTTCTTTATTCAGTGAAAAGAAACACTTCAAGTGACCTTCTTTGTTGTAGAGTTTCTACTGCAGGGCTGCATGAGACAAAACTTCAACTTATGAGATGCTAAATTGCTTTGGCTAAAACTTTCAAAGTTGACCATTACACGCATGACTCAAATTAACGAGCATATTTATGAACACTGGAAATGCATCTTAAAAATGTGGAAATGCAAAGGTAACTCAATAAAACTCCGAATTTCCACATTATTTTCAAATATCAAACAACATCGGGACGAAAAGACCGATGCAGGTACAGTTGACGAAATTCAATTCGCTTTAGCAGAACACAAAACGAATAAAAAGCTCGTTTGATGTTCAACATCAAACAGGATTCGTAAAGATAGTTTTTTCCTGTATTACCCTCTGAACTTTGCAAGCGTTGACTCGATCGAATACATAATAATAAAAATCCCCTCAGTGGCCCTCACTCAACCTTCCCTCTTTTTCTTGGGCATTCCTTGTTTTGAGTCCAACATATATAATTTAAAATTTAAAATGTCCCCGTCATTCCCGTCGTTCAGAGAAGTCCCCGTCCCCGTCGATTTACGTTTCTCTGAAATTCCCTTCAAAAAATATTTATTTCTTTCCTAGCCAACCTGATTCCAGTTATTCATTTGAGTGAGCAAGCACGAGAAACTGTATTTGTTTCTCCTTTAAATACGCCACGTGTGAGAATGAAATCAATCAAACATGAATATAAGTAATAAATCTTTAGACATGAGTATAGCAATCAAATTTTAAATGTGACTTGACTAACGTCGTACGAAGGCACACCAAAATACAGCATGAGGATGTACTCCATTACATCTTTCGTATTTATCATAAATAAACCATTGAAAATGAATCATAATCACAAATTGCGGTTTATTTGTGGTCCACACCGCAGAAAAAGTGATGTCTGGAAGAAATATCAAGTTTAAGGTTGCGTGATGCAATATCATTTTTTTCTGAACGCAGCTTCCAGCTGTTAGGTTATGGATTTGAGATGAGGCTCCTTGCAAATTATATCTTATCCAATACAATTTTTAGTTTATCCAATGCTTGATGTCCTCCACAGGGTGTTTAACCCAAAGAACTGGCCATTTTAGATGTAAATCTTGTATTTCACACACGCATTTCACCATGCATTCAAGTACAGCTACAACATGGGTTAACTGATCCATAGTTTTCAAAGTGTGAAAGTCTAGTATAATTTGGGGGCATTTTTTTAGTCCCATATTCAATGTTCGTTCTTGAAGAGGAAAATCATCTCGCGTAGAATACAAGATATTCTGCTTATTTCATATCATGTTTCTTTAAGTTAGAATATAACTAAGGTCTCATAAGGAATGCAACATGACTTAAGAAGTGTTGAGTTAAGGGTATAAAATAGGATAGAATGGAATATGGCAACAGGAACGAGCTCTTTGGACCATTCCTGGACTGCTACCCAAGCGCCATGCCGCAAGCGTAAAGACAGTAATTGTAGTAGTACTAACATTAAAACTACCACTATCATAACCAAGAGTTAGACAGTTAGAGTAGAGGTACCAAAGGTACGAAACGAGTATCACGATATCTAGGTCATGCAAAGCATCATTCATGCCAGCCTCACTTCATTCAAAATTAACACTTCGTCTTTTTCAAATTGTCAATTGTAAAAATTATTTTTCCTTCGCTTCGTCTAATTTTCATACATTTTTCATATCAGTTCGAAATTGGAAGAAACGAGGCGCATGCATCAGTATACTCACGCTGGAAAACATGCAGTAAAATCTTAACCGCATATCGTGCGAAGGAATATCACGTCAAGTGTGTGATCTTCATGTAATATCACACACTTGAGATTTGCACGACCAACCTAAATGAAAAAATAAATAAGGCGTAAACTACCTTCTGAATGACGGCAAACAGCATATGCAAGCGCCCCAATACTCTAATACAACAGAAAGCTTCAATGTGCCCACGTAATCTTTTCCAGAAAAGCTAAGGATATGTGGGAGTAAGCATCAAAAAAATAATTTTATACCAAATGGCTTTGTAGCAGTTTTTTGTACAACACTGTATATATCTCCAAGACACGGAGGATGACCATATAAAAGAAAGCTCCGCGTAAAGAAAAGAAGCTACGTTGCCGGCCCCACACCCTCTAAACCCGATGCTAAAATCCTCCAATGTGTAGTTGCTGCAGCGAATACCTGCCTGCAGCTGTGCAGCCTAACGCATGAACCTATAACAAAGTTCAGTCTTCAGGTGCATCAATAATTTCCATAGCAACGAAACGTGTATGTTTGAATTGGCGTCTTTCATTGAATGTCTTATCCAATGCAACTAAATGTCACTAAAAAATATAAATAGCTGAATCATGCAAGGACAAAATACTTCAGCTATCAATTGAGCATCTTCAACCCCAAGAAAATTGTGCCTACACCTCATTAACTAAGTTCAACTTCATCAGCCCCGATTTTGAAACATTTCATAAACAACCTTCATCAGCATGACCTTCAACTTCATACATATGAAAAAGTTTAGGTCAAAGTATTCCGATTATCGAGCATGTATATACAATTTTCCTCGCAGTACGAACAGCTTGAGAGAATTTTTCACAAGATTTTATTGGAAAAAAAATGTTTCAAGCCCGTATGTCAAAAACAAACACTTGTCCTGGCCATATTTTTTATTAGTGATAATAATTACACTTATTTTATTCTCCATAATATATCACATTTGGGCGCAGATTATTTATTGCTATGGGAATTTAACTTGATAATCGTACAAAATTTAACACTCTATGAACAGAGGGACACATATTTTGTAGTGCCAACTATGGTAAGTTCATGATAACTACTTTTCAGCAGTCACATGAACTATATAAGATAATGAGTATATTTTCAAATTATCATTGATTAATATGCACTGCAGACATCACCGGATGCGCTGATCTCTCTCTGCTCGGCAATGTAGATTTTAAAACTCGCTTCACTGTTGTTAATTAGTCATATATTTTCGTCCGCCTTGATTCTCTTGTTGGAATGCACGTTCTGGTATGAACGCTTAGGATGACAGAAAGCTCACCTGCAATGCATAACGAGGGATATGAACTAGCCCTCTCTCATTAAATAACTAAAATATTTTTGCTTTAGTGGCAAAGAGGGGAAATGAAGCCTTTCCTCCCTTCTCCAAAGCTGAACATTTACGAAGGTGCTGTGTAATTACATAAAATGGATGCTGAGGACTCAAATTTGTATATTACTACATACGTATCCTCAAACTTTTTCATTATATTTTTGGCTGGTTCTAACGATTAAAATGCGTGTTTTCTATAGGTAATCGTATTCTCTCATAGAAAATCTTGATCTATACGAGTAATTAATGTAAGCATACTTATAAGTTTGATTCTTTAAGTCATTTAATTGTCATTCAGGAATATCTAGTTATAAAAATTTAAGCACGAAGATACCAGTAGAGTTTATATGATGGCAACTCGTTTTTACGTTATAGTGTGTCCAATTAACATGACTTTCAATGTACATGAGTGTTTTGTATTTTCAATTGCCGTTATTTTTTAATACTTGACAACTATTAACCTGCTGCAATGAACCATCAGAAGGTAATCCCGTATATATGTTTATGTATCACATTTTCTGGTATCAATTTCGTTTGTCATTCCACGACAAATCCAAGGTAATAATGTCATGACATAAGATGCTTGACATTGAGTCTTCATAGATGCATCAGAATCAAGAACAGAGAATTATGGATTTCATGAGACACCACAATTTCGTTTTGTTTGTTTATGTTGGGCGAGAGCGACCCCAGCAGCAGCTCTTTTATGACGCTTCATCTGGCGACTGCTGCCCATGTCGCTGGCACGCGTACATTTTTCACGTCGCTTCACGTACGTTTTTTAGTCGCTTGTAATCTCAAAATGAATAATTTTGGGGAGTATTTCTTGAGAGTTTTTTGACAGTCTGAGTGAAGCAAGTACTGTTGAACGGCTGAAGGAACGGTACAATGACTTAAAAGATTGGAAAATGTAATTTCTCAGAGATGTCTAATTAAATATTTTGTTTCTCAAAGTAGACTCAAACTCAATGAGTTTATTGCATAGGGTCAAAGTAAAATTTTAATAATATGACTGTGATGAAAATATTATACCTAAAATATTCTTTTCATAATTGCCTAATTTCCTGTGCATATTGTGGAAAATCTATGGAGCTAATTTTTTAATAATTCGTTCCAGTCCCAATGAATATGATAAAACAGTTTTACAATACCTGCACAGCAGAAACAGAAATTAAATTTTGAAATGCTTAAAGCGTTACACATTTTTTCTATCCGTTGCTGTTTTGATCATTTACTAAAGTTTTTTCTTAATTGTCGTTGTTTAAAAGCAGTCTCTTATAAATAATTTTGGTCACCTGTGAACAACAAATGAAAAATATTTTAAAATGGAACTTTAGAAAACTTCATCAGCATCTGGTTACTCTCATCAAGATATTACTGGACTTGATCATCGTGGACTTTATTTAGTCACACATGAATACGCAGGCAGAGTTGCTGAGTGAGAGACAGACTCCACAACTTCACAAGAAGATTCTTCACGCGTTTCGGTCAAAGAGTTGAAATACTATTTAAAAAATAGGAATAGCAGCGAGCTAAGGACTTTTCGCTTTTTCTCGTCTTTTGCACATCCTAATAATAGTTTGGGTGGTCTATCGCCGTTAAGATTTTTTAGTTAAAGTTTCAACACGACGAGAAAAGTGACAAGTCTTCTCTCGATGGCTTCAAAGTGCTAACAAGTTATTCTGATCTCCCAATTTTGTACTTTTACCAGTCAGTAAATCAGGCTGCTGCTCCACTAATTATGCACTCTACTGAAATTTACGCACATGTCCGTTGTCATTCTGATTTGCATTTACAAACAAGTCATGATAACAACTCTACAATATGGCAGCAAGATTGCCCTGTATCCAAGAGACATTCAACATGCAAAATTTTTAGTTCAATAACGCCTACCAAATCAAACAACGCAAAAAACTCAATTGATTGGCTGGCACCTGGAAAATGGGGGTTCTGTGAAGCCTGCCAGCGCCACACAGACGCAGGCACAATATTCTCATCGTGTTCTGCTCCTCGCTTTAGAAAATATTCTGCTGCGAGACTGACTTCATGTCTGGCCTTCAATTTTTTTAAGTGAGAGTAAAACTGTTTTTTCTTTCTGGCCTCTGATTGGATCTCTCGTAATGTTATCGTTACGGTAAATTTTTCTGTTTTGTCTGGGGATTGTAATGGGAATTTAAGGATTTGTTTTTATATCACTATCTGTAGATCATACTGTAGCACTACGCAACAAAGCGGACCTTGTTAAACAAGTTACTCACTTTGTGAACAGAGAAACTGGGTGAATGTACGGGCGAGTTTGTGTTCCGGTGCAACACGCAGCGTGAAGCAGCGAAGTGTAGGTTTTACTTCTAACATAACAAAATATTCGTCCACAAAAAGAGTTTCATTTCGCAGAACCACGTACCTTGAAGTCGAAAATGTATTGTATTTACCAACTGTCAACACTGCTGATATTGTTTCCTTGATATCATCGAAATCCGAGCATCAGTGCAGACGTCGAGCGTCTCGAATTTCAATACCTCAAGTAAATATGGGAACGTCGGGAAAATTTAGAACAAAATGAAATTTCGAGCGCTAGAGTTTATTCGTACAGCAGGATAAATGGTGGCTGGTCAGGTGATTTAACCTCAGAACAGCTCCTTTTTTAAGGTTTCTTTTTTGATTTCATAATTACTTTCAGTCATTTTGTGAGGCCAGCTTGTAGGTTGCGGAACATGCAAGCAGCAATAATTGACTACAATAACAATGACAATCGACGTTTGTCTTGTTGTATGAGACAGATGTTAGAAGCACAAACTTCAGAGGCGCTGCAGAGCAAAGACTGGCGTGTGTGCCGTCACTGCAGTTTCATGTACTTGTCATTTCAGATATAAACCTAGAATATTGTTTCACCTAACATTCATTTTAGTATGATTTTTATTAGTATTCGTTGCTCGTACTGAATTTTATAAACAATTCGATGTTTTCTACATGCTCCTACTCCGTCTAATTTAATTTATTTCTTATGCCTTAAAAAACTTTGATGACAAATTTGGGCTTTGATTAAAATAATGTTTCTTATCTTTAGCCTTTTGCCTCACAAATCTGAACTTTGCAGTGTAAGCAAGAGGTTGCTGGAGTGTGAGCTAACAGCTCCCTAGACTGCTGATTATTTTAAAAGAGAAGGGAACCAAAGCAACATTCGTTCTGGCCTGATCACTTCAAGGGATGGTGCGGCACTTGAAGTTTTTTATTATGACAGCCCCGGCGATTTTTATTTCCTGTTTCAATCTAAAGCCTGTCTTCCAACTGGAAGGAAGAGACATTAAGGTCTCTTGCATGACATATATGGTAAAAGTATTCATTAATTTATTGTGCTCGCTACTTGATTAACAATCTCTAACACAGCAAAAAATATCATACAATGGATTTTTTTGAATATTTTGAGTTAATTTAATTATCTAGGTTCAAAACAATAATTTTTCAGGTAAATTGAACGATTTACTTTTTGTCAAACGCACACAAAATGTGAGTAATTAATTCCCACGAACAATGCTACTGTAAGATAGCCATTCTTTCTTCCGTGCAAGAATCCTTCGAAAAGAGAGAATTAAGTAAGACTTAACCCAAATCATATATATATATATATATATATATATATATATATATATATATATATATATATATATATAGATTTTTAAAGAGTTATTTTTAACTAATCGTGTTACCGTATAATAAATTTCTCAGTAAACAACAAAGAAAACAGTCTGAGTTTGGGCGTCAAAAAGCCTACAAATGTTAAAGTGTACCAAATTTTTTCGCGAGACTACAATGTTTTTAACAATAAGTTGAGACGAACAAACATCCCCGTGTGCTACTAACTACTCCTGGTAGGCGTAGAACTACTCCTGGTCAACGTAGAACTACTCCTAGTGAGCGTAGAACTACTCCTGGTTAACGTATAACTACTCCTGGTGATCGTAGAACTACTCCTAGTGAGCGTAGAACTACTCCTAGTGAGCGTAGAACTACTCCTAGTGAGCGT
>VCRD01000370.1:293864-304631 GCA_006783055.1 Trinorchestia longiramus
CTGGTGAGCGTAGAACTACTCCTGGTGAGCGTAGAACTACTCCTGGTGAGCGTAGAACTACTCCTGGTGAGCGTAGAACTACTCCTGGTGAGCGTAGAACTACTCCTAGTGAGCGTAGAACTACTCCTGGTCAGTGTAGAACTACTCCTAGTGAGCGTAGAACAATTAATAAGATGCTACTAACACAGAGCCCGTCAGAGCACCTGAATATTACATCGCGCGTCAATCAGACGTTATGAGTAAAAAACATACAAAATTGACGAGCTCAGAGCAAGTTTAATTTTAATTTTACGTACATAGCATAAATTGAACTCAGCACTTCCGAGAAAGTGACTGATATAACGTTTGTCTTGTTCTCACCACAACATTCAGTTAAAAATTGATAAAACAGATATTCTACAGGAAAAACGATTTCTCAAAGTATTCATTGATGTTCAGAAACAAATAGTTTGCAACGGTAAAACGTCTCACAGGAAATTTCTGTGAAAAAAAATTCTTTCATGCAATGATAGTAGAAGCTGATTTTAATTTTCATGTTGTAAATTTACTTAGCGTCATTTTTCACCTCTGCAATACACAAATAACTCGATAAATCTCTATAAATTCTGTTGGTAATTTTAAGACAGCACCGACCAATACATTTATTTCCTCATGCCTCATTACATCAACATAATAATGCAAGGTCAGCAACAAATCTGAGTTAGCTTTATTGGATTTTATGAGTGTTGCGTATCACAGATACACACTAAGATGCTAACTTTACGAACAGATGCCAAATGCTGCAACAGTGTCGGAAGTTTCAACTTACTGAAACAGGAAAACGACTTTTAGAAATTACATTTTCTATTAATGTTAACAATAATTTGAAGGGTTATTCAAATACAGAGATGCTCAATAATTGAATACGATATAAAATTTGATACGATATAAATAAATTAAAAAAAAAAAAGATTGTTTGTTTTTTGTTTGATAAATCAGAAACTTTCTCATCACAAAATGTATGATTTTATTCGCCATTCTCGACACGTTATTTTTCTATCGAATAATTGTTTCGTGTTGGTACACAGATACATGTTGCTTTATGAGTTTTATCATCTTGAGTGCTTGTTTTTCAGAGTTTACGTAAATGAGAATACTGCAGCAGTAAATGAAGTGCTAAGCAGGAAATTACGAGGAGATACGCAAACAAGGGGAAATACGAAATATTTATGAAATGAGATAAAAGAAAAGTGTTAAAAAAGGTCAGAAAATAAGTAAGAAGAACTATAATTGATATCTCTCTGGAATTAGGATACTTTATTTCAAATTAAACGAAGAATGAATAAGAAGATGTTACAGATTAGGACGAAGACAGATAACTCACACAATCTAATGCTAAGAATGACCGTCGTGTGTTTATATATATATTTATTTATTATATGTTTCATGTCACGCTCTTACAAGATAGGAACAAATTTTCACTGGCGGTCTTAGTTTCAGTTCACTGGTAAATTAATACACTCATTTTCGCTGTACAAGTGCACTATAATAAGTCACTTTCAAAAAAATTAGAGAGAGCCAGAGCCTTATATACTCGAGTCCGTATCGTGGATACTGAGTTCGGCGGGGTATTGCATATTACAATATACATACACAAGCTCGCAGTTGCTTTCAGTAATGCTGAATTTCTGTATCTAGTATATGACACGAATGACTATAACTACTTCTATTGTGGCTCAAAAATACTGTATTCTAAGTGTTTATTACTGTCACAAGAAAAAAAAGTTACCTCTGAAATAAGCTTAAGCATGGAAACTCCACTCGAACGAAAAAAAGACTGAATCGAGGGCGAAAAAGAAGAGCGAGAGAAATTACATGTAATTTTATTTTATATCTTTCCAACAGTATTTGCTATCATTTTTGATGACACGGGTACACTAATATATTAGATACCAATTTTGTAACGAATACATAGAGTTTGATAGCAATAATTCTATGATTACTGGACGGCATATTAAGCTCTAGATCTTTTCGTAATATGAGTAAAAATTGACTGCTTCAATCGGGAATTTTTAAATTTTTTATTTGATTATAAATTGAGCTCATAAATACCTAGTTACACCGAGCATATGATGTTTCATTAAATCTGTAGATCGTTCTGACCAACTTTGTTATTTGAGTGATAGTTTTGCAGCAAATGGCCTCCCGAATGGCTCTATATTGGATCTTTCATAAATAACTTCAGAAGGAGCATGCTTCTCAATCTTTCTTATATAACCGTTTCAAAAAATAAACTTTCTGCCTCTCTCCATTGGGTGGGACAACAAACGATCAAAATTCTAACAGTATATAAGCATGATATATACATCGATCTCAGAAGAGGTTTTATCAAACAATGTAACATGTCCTCGTAAAATGTTTTAATATTAAGGACAATCCCCCAAGAAGCCTTTTCTTCGCTGTTATTTGCAAGCTTTCTGACAAACATTGCGTGTGTGAACACCAGGGCTCAGCTGCATCAGCTCTGAGTATTCTTTTGGCAGAGCATTGCGACAGGAGTTCCAGTAACTTCATTCCAAGAAACTCCTCCTTCTCACTCTGCTGATCAATTTCATGTAAAGAAATGCTGCAGGTTTGTATGCAGGATTTCGGAATTTTTGCTTCAGTGTATGATGTCAAAAAAAATTCTTTTTTGGGGTCTTTTAACATTGGAATGATGAACATGCTCTGAATGATGATCAAGCAGACGTTCTCTGCAACTAATTTACATTAAAAGTAATTTCTGTTTTTTCATATCTTCATTGTATATCATTATGGATGTTTATCATAATTGCGATGGATATAGCAACGTTCAGTTTCTTCTCTCGTTTATAGATCTTCTCAGATGTTTTTCCTGTCAGCACACTCAGTGTACAGAACACGAACGAGACGTCGCAGGGTCAGCAAAAAATTTGTCAGCACCTCAGGCAGTTTCGTAGCGATGTATTCTGACACTAATGTTTTGTGCCTGAAGGTTGATTTACAGGTAAATTAACAACATACCCCATGACTTTCGCCTAGCATCAAGAGAATGCGTTCTGTGGCATAATACATGCATTAGTCGCAGAATAAAAAGTTAATGAATTCTTTTGCTTCCGTGGTCAAACTAATTACGACACAAAAGTGTTAAATTTCTGTTTCTCAAAACGATTGTTTAATTATCATGGGAAGCATTTGCCAAGCCGAGGAGTATGGAACCCTGGAAGAGTCTCGCTTTTGATTACATACATACCCTGTTCAAGTGAATGCGACCAATGTGATAAAGATGCGATGAATCACTTAAATTTGAGTAAATTTTCCAAAAAGAAAACACTACAGACAAATAAAGACTTAAGTCGTTCAAGTTTGGATAATAAATGCCTTTAGTTCCCGATCAATTTTCGTCAGTTCTACACAACGATATCTAGAGGGCCAAAAACTTAACTCATGTGATTAAGAAGCAAATAATGATACTACTTCAATCTAAAACTATTAGATTTAAACTAGAAAGACTACGAGACTTGACTCTTAAATACACCGTGTATCACGAATGACACAAAGAGAATTTTACATATAATTATGAAGTTCTTTATAAAAGATGTCTCCAATGCTCATAATAACATTATTGACGCACACTTAGAGAATATTTCGCTTTTTGCAGTAAGTTTGTTTGCGTCAGTATGTGCTCGTGCAAGTCTGTGTGTGCTGGCGCCACACTGGACTGCATCATCGCAGCACAACGCTGATGTTTTGTGCTCGCTTTAATAGGACAGTTATTGAAGCTTTCTTTTCTGTGTGTTCGATTGAAATAGGTGCTTGAGGTCGAATTAAAACTGACTGAGGTACAAATTAATCTATTTTATGACATACTACGCTATTAGTCGGTTAGTATAACGATTCTTTTTCTTTGTCGTTAAAAAAAGATTCAGCAGATATGAATTAATAATTATGACCTCATAATACAACAAAAGTTGAAATAAATTGAGTTTTTGCCCAAATTTATTAGGAGTCGGTAGAAATTAAGCAAAATGAGCAAGTCCAACCTCTGACAATATTACTGAATTAACCAAATATTTACTGCAAAATACGTCATTAGTAGGCCATTAGTTTCAAACTTACAGCTTTACATTCATAAAATTTCAATTTCCTCAATGCTTCACAAACTTAAAGTAATCTTGTTGCAATTCTGCAGGAACTACAAAATGACACAAGATTTGTGTTCTACTAACAGGGCTCACCAACGGCTTCGTTCGATGTTCGTCTACGTCGTGTTGACAAGCTGCAACTCCTGCAGTTGCAATTAGCGCCTCAAGTTTGATTAGTAGTCCAGTCTATGCTCGAGTGCACGGCACTGGATATCTTTAGAATTTTTGTATGGAAACTGAACCAGCTGTGAGCAGCCCTGGTATTATAACAGGCGTGTACAATTGGCACTATACGTGAACGTATGATATACTAATTCGTGATAAGAAATATCATTCAAGTTGTGCCTTTTTTAGCTCTACATCCACAATTTATCATGGCTAACATAATTTTCTGACACGTTTCTCATACTTGCATATTGGTTTCCAAATTTCATCAAGTTGAGGCTATGTACGTACTCAAGAATAAGAAACAGTCAAAAATCATTGTAAATTATTCACTCTATCGAGAACCAGCAGTGTGACAAGACAACAATTTTGGCCAGAAAATAAATGAATATTTCAGCAACCTTCACTGACACGTGTTAATAATGGGTTTGAATGGACAGAGATCATAATAAAAATTTCACTCATGACTATATGCAGCTCCGCACTATATTAGCAGCTGTAACATTACCCACACGATTTGAAGTTCAGGCACAAGCTTTTCAAGAAGTTCACATCATTCTGACTTTGATTCTTTACTGCAAATCTTTATGTGAGTCCTGATGCCTAAATAACATAATTGAATTATGAATAAATACTCAACTGGACAAATTGAGTCCAACACATGAGGGTTTTGGTCAAGATTTCTTGTTCTTCTAAGAGCGAGAGGCTAGACGATGCTTCTGGGAAATATCCCTTACCTCCCAGGTTTCCTACAAGAAAACTCAACACAATAGAAGCCTAGGCAAAGCACCCAGACTATCATTGCAGTAAACATCTGCTATTCTTGCGCGAAGAACATCAGGCTGTGGATGCATTTTTGGTTGCCGTGGAGTAACTTAGGGATTTCAGCCAAACGGCATTAATGCTCTCATATACGTATCGTGAAACTTGTCGATAATTCCTAATGATAATGATTATTCATTAATTTCAATTTCAAAGGGACACAAAGTTCACTATTTCGAAGCAATATATACGAAAAAAAAAAAGAAAACAAAGCTCATTTTCCACATAAAATGGTTGATGTAAAAAAGGACGTGATAAACATCCAGGGTTAATTTTGTTGGCTGCGATACGGAGGATAGAGAAAACAAAGGCCTAATAAACATACAGGGTTAGTTTTATCATTAGCAATAGGAAGGTCGTTATTCACCGTTATTGCTGCTGCAGGCGACAATCATTTAGGTGCAATATGATACTATGATACAATACTGACCATCGCCGGATGTAAATCACAAGACAAATACGACCTTAGTATCATAGTTATCGACGATAAAGCTGTTATAATACGGTGGTTCTTAGTTTATTTCAAAAGGTGACTCTTAATTTATAAATATTGACAAGAGCTATGGCACCTCTTGAAATGACATTCTAAAATCGGACCCCGTAGTGATAAGATCTCTGGACACGCAAGCCTCTGTTTGAGTGAGTGCAGGGCAAGCAAAATCCTAGCATTTACTTCTAGAAGTGCTGGTGAGTAGAAGCTTTTTCATGTGCAAACAACAGTTGTCTTCACATGCTAGAATGAAATAAAAATTCTAATTTTAAAGAAAATTTGATTTTTTTCAACTTCCACAGCGTAATCACCGATGTCCTCTAAAGGTTCAAAGCTGCCTCGATCGATTTCATAATCAGTTTTCAGAAATTCATGACTTACAGTTTTTAATTGCTGGGCTCATTGTTTACGTCTTCCAAACCATAATATTGAACACTCAAATCATTTCCCTGGAAATCAATACACGTAGAAAGTTCGTAAAGCTTCGATTTTTGTGCAGACCAAGGCAAACAAAAATACCGAATTTTAAGTAGAAGTTTGTACTTGCATCTTCATCACGACATTTTTTCATCGTGTCCTACTAACTTGTTTCATTTGCTTATCGAAGTTCTCGAACTCCAATGGAAACTAATTGAAAACATTCTCACTGAACAGCCATTCCATGAGTCTCGAAAAATCTTAGTTTCATGCCTCCTTCCTTTGTTTTGACCTATTTTTGTTATTCCGGATGATTTTCTCAGCTACTTCTCAACCTTGGCAATGCGTTCATATGGCTATTCTATGCATTGTCCAGGTCTAGAATTTCTTAGGAAATATGCCACCGTCAAGAAACGTTTCAAGCTTTAAGATTTACAAAGCTTCTTTTACCGTATTAGACCTTCATTCGGAACTCCTAATTAATTCAATTGTCTTAACTGTGCAAGACAATCTCATTTAAGCTTCAAGATGTAGCCGAGCTGCACGAAAATCCTGTCCCTTTTTCCATTCATCTGAATTCCACGTGGAAATTTGCTTAGGTCTTTTGAACACAGTCGACCGGTCGTTTGTTTCTTCTAACAGAGGCGGAATCGTGCCACAATGCCTTTTATTGAGCGGACCGTTTAGTTCCACATCCAGCCCATTATTTGTTGGACTAATGAAGGTAGAATTAAACTCATTTCTCAGTCTCAGTATCTATTTAACGTAGTGCAAAAAAATAGACCCATCATCGACCGGCGCCGCCACAAAGAGTCTCGAGGAGAGGCTTCGACCCTCGCCAGCACTGTGGGACTGTCAGACCCAGAGACGCACTTCAACTCTTGTTTTAAATTACGGCCCGACTTCTATGGCCACTGAAACAGAGAACAATTTATGCGAAAAATACTAACTTGGCCTTTGCATTCGTGGTTCTGTAGGTTGATTGGAGTGTTTTAGTGATTGTTTTTGTATATTTATTATTTCTGCTCTGTTCAGTACAATTTAGATTCGAATATTAATTATCATTGCAAGGTATGATGTATGCACGGAGCATAGCTTATGCAGCATTATAGCTAGGAACATATTCTCACATCTGAATTTTAACATTAGTATGAATTTGCATTTGTTCGTGTTGAAACTGAAATTACAGCCCTGGATCACCACGTTCAAAACTGAACAAACATATTATTTTAATTGAAAAAAAACTGTTTGAATGTTCTGTCATGAAAGCGTATGTGACATAAATAGTGGTCGGTGATGTTTTTTGTGTGCAGCAACTGCCATGACAAAACTCTAGCCTAAACTGCATCAAATTTAGCTAAATTCGGCGCATGTGGAATTGTTTAAAAACACAGACATAGAAAAATGTCTACGGTATCAGGTCGATGAGTTTAACTACCAGAAATGATGATATGAAGGAGGAAGTTTAGCTCACTTCATGTCTAAATCATCCTTTTTAGGGTGATGATAACCTTCTCTGCAAAAAGCAAGATGGCACACATTGTTGTGCTATTAATTGTGTTGCATAGTGTCGTAAGTATATACATAAGTATGCGCAAAACAACAGCGATGAATAATTGTAAACTGTTCTAAGAAATGCTTGAAAATTCACTGAAAATTTTCAGGCAAATGAGAAAAATGGCTCAGAAATTTAATAGTATGAATGAAAAATATATGTTGAATTCAAGAACTGAAAATTTACGAAGGGACTTATGATAATGAGCTTCAGGATAAATTAAATTACGTTCAGAACTTCCCGATATTTCCTAAGCACGTTGAACACACACGCATTTGTCAAAAAACTTATGAAGGTAGTCATTTAATGAAAAGATAATATTCCCTCAAAAAATAGACTTCTCAGCTTTTTCTCCCGTTTTTAGTACATGCATTGCTTAGTCTTTCAGTCTTTCCACAGAGCGTTGAACTGGTTACGCTACCTAAATTACTTAACACAACTTACTCGTTTCTTTCCTAACTCTCATGGATGAACTGTTGAACCTGTTGTTCTGCCTAAATTAAAACTTGCTCATCTGCACTTCACCATTCATATTGGTTACTCATGCTGGCCCCTGCAGCAACAACACTGAACACACTTTGTCAGTCAGCCCTTCATCTAAATCACTGTTTATCTCTTCCACCACCACTTTCATTGAACATCAATCAACATGATAATTTTAACCGAGCGTTGTTAATTCATTCCATGTATATATATTCTTATGACCTTGTGACTTCACAAGCCTCTCTTTGTCAATGACCGCTCTTCTCGCCTGTTCATCTTTTCATATTCTACTTCTTCTTTTTGTGAAGCCGTGATTCCAAGCACACTCCTCCAAACTTCATAAGCAATTTTCCTATTCACCGACACACTCAGGCCTCTGAATCATTCTGAGGCATCCTTCAGAAAGCAATTAACCTTTTAAAATTTCGCATGACTAGACGCAACGATGCAACACCTCGGACAGATAAAACTTCATGTAGTTGTTCAGGGAATAAAAAGAACAAAACTAAAATGATCGTAGAGAGTGCATTGCTGTGCATAGTTTCAAGGGACAAAAGTCTGCATGAATAGAAATGGTTCACGAACGCAGATATATGAGCACTGTTTCAGTTTTGATTTATAATTAGGCATGATCGAGGTCTCAACATGTGCTTCTAGTACATGTTCTGGTTTCAGTTATTGACTCACTAAAGTTGAGGTGATTTTGTGTAATGAGTTTCTGAGTTAAGTAGTTGGCTGAATAATTTTTCCACTATTAGATCATTAATACTTTCATGGGCTAGTGATTAGTTTAAATTTTTCATATATTTATATTATTTCATGATATTTAGATTCCAAGAAATACTCCGTAATGAGAACTGGAACTAATTTTCTGGCAGCGTTAAAATCTTGGTTACCAATTTTCATTTTTTCAGAGTGCGCAAAAGACGAATTAAGTTGGTATTTGGCCCTAGATTCATTTCTCTTAAAGTGTACTTGTTCATGCAATACGAGTGCAGGTAACACGGGAGTGGAGGGCATAAAATGTTCGTTCAGAGTATACTTATTGTTAATTTAAGTGCTTTGAAAAGATCCCACTTTCGCTTTCACATGTACTTAATTTAACGACCTATGCAGTTGAGGACTTTATGTACTACAGCCCTTGCTGCTCCCAAAGTTTCATGCTTTTCCTGATTCCAGCTTCCAAAACTCTGTATGGCCAGGAGCTATTTGTTTCATAACATTTGTTTTCTCGACTGCTTTATGGCAATTCAAGATTTGTTCGATCTTATCTTGAAGCCTCGGGGCTACATGGACAATTTTTCGTAGAGTTGTATTATTTCAACGCGTCACCAGCTTGGTCGACCGTCACTGGTGAGCGAGTCTGCTTGCGAGCGGAAAGACCCGGGTTCGAATCCCGCTGCCGACATGGTTGACGCGGCTAGAAATACAGCATGGGACTTGGGTAAACAACCGAATAATTATCGAAGTAATTATCCGACCCAAGAATGGGCCAGAAAGTTCGTTCCTATAGCCTCATTCTATTCTATTCTATTCTATTCTAAATCACTGCTCTTCCAACACGGTGCTGAGCCCGGTCACTTGATAACCTTTTACCATCCCTAAATTATTTACTACATCATCCCTGGCTTAAACATCTTTCCGAGTTTGCACATCCCCCCTGGCTTGCACATCTTCCTTTGCTTGCACATCTTCCTTGGCTTGCCTCTCTTTCCTGGTTTGAACATCTTCCCTGGCTTGCCACTTTTTCCTGTCCTGACTCATAAAACATTGGAAAGAATGTCTTTACCAAGATGCTTCACCGTTGACTTCTACACATAATGTGATCCATATTCTATTCGCCAATCGATTACTTTTAACACAGACTCATGATTCTTTATGATTCTACTAATTGCCCTAAGACCCAAAATTTGTTATAATTAATTCATCCTAAATTATTTTGGCCCCTCAATAATCACAGTTATTTTTGTCCCTAGGTGCAGTATCAACTGAGAAAATATTTTTCAGAATGATAATTTACGTGTTCACTCAATTAAAAATACGCTGTGGTGAAAGGTTTTGAAAGCTCTGATAACAAATAATTTACCGTCATATTTCATAATATACTCATAACTGCTTTCATGAATTTTATGCCCCCATGAACCGAATTTTCAGCCCATATTCTTGTGTGCTGACGACCAATATTACAACTAAAATAAAACTTACTTGTACGAGAAAATAATTCTACGACAAAACTCAGAGACAGAAAGACAGTTCGTGATTACAGGTCTGTGCCTGTTTCTCTGCCTCAACTTCACGCTCACACCAAAATAAGGATGACAAAAGCAAGCGGGCCAAAATGCAGCTTGTTGCGGCGACTGTTATTCTTGGTATTGTCAGGACATTTTCGAGTTTCACGGCCGCAGAGCAATGCAAAGGAATGAGAACAAAAGGCGTCTGTCTTCTGAAAATGAACTCCTTTGTATAGTACATTTCTTCACAGCCGGTCCATAAAATGTGTCACGTTGTGATAGTTAAGCAGGGTGTAAACTGCCCAAAAGTTTTCCTCATTACATGTGTCATTTTGTTTCAATTTAGTACGTTTTCTATCTGAAATAATGAGTTTACACAGGGAAAGGTCGAGTGTGAAATCATGTATATATATATACATGATATATATATATATATATATATATATATATATATATATATAT
>VCRD01000370.1:311682-321932 GCA_006783055.1 Trinorchestia longiramus
AACCTACTAAAAGCTGCAGAAAATTGGCAACTATGCGCTTGGCCTCTTTCTCGGAGCCCAACGGAAGTAAATCTGCTGACGGCGCTTGGATTTAGAAGCCTCATAAGTTTTGCCGCACTCCATTAATTATATTAACCTTACTTTCATGCAACGTTCTGAGTTCGAGACGCAATTCAGTTCGTTAAAAAGTTCTAGACACTGTTGCAATGTTTTTAATTTCAGTGTACGGAAACGGAATGCACGAACGTGACGCGAATATTCTCCTCTATTTAGCCTTAAAATATAGAGTCTAGCGAAGAATAACTGAAGAGATCACTAGTCTGAGTCTCGAGGTGTCCAAGTCAAGATTTGTGTAGTAGTGATACACATTGCGGGTACTCTGCTGAGCACACACTGTCGGTACACACACTCATCGCTGGCCTGGTACGAATATCATTAAGAGAAAATAACATGAACTTTCGTGAGTTACAGAAACAAGATAATACAGTCTTGTGTAATCAGTAAATAACAGCGATGTCGTACAGGTATTCTGAATACCTACCCACAGTACTTTAGTAAAAAATTACTTGAAAAAATTTCTCCGTCGTAAAGTTTCATTGTGAATGAAATTGACATCTTCACTTCGACTTCTAAATCATAAAAAATTATATTGCAAAATTTGTTTTACTCGTATTCGATAGTCGTGTGCATTCCATTCTTACGTAATCAAATATCAATGCCCATAGTTGGGATTTCTTTTCAATGCCATATATGCTATTAACTCTATATCTATTCCCTCCTGATACAAAAAAAAACGAAATTAATGAAGTTTGGAAGATTAAACTAATTTACTTTATTATATAAACCTGGCCATGTGATGTTTGTAGCTCTGCACTGGTTGCGTATCAATGATACCATTGATCAAAGAAGCTCGTTCAGTGTGCAATGAATGGAAGTCTCTGGAGGCACACCGAGGGCGTTCCATTAGTTACTTGCAACACAACCGTCCCTATAGATGAAACAACATCGATGACCTGTTACTTTTAGGAATAAGACTAAATCTTTCATGTACGAGAATGGACGTAAAACTTAAGAGGTAAACAATCATGTGACGAGTTTATTAGATAAAAAAGTTTCAACTGACTTTAACTGTTTTATCGGTAGCCTCATTGCACACCGAGACATATTATGGAAACCTGTTTTAAAGCGTACGAATAGAAGGATATTTTCCCGTTACTGCGGGAAAAAATAAGGCTACTATTCGTGAGCTTACAGCTGTTTTTTGTTAGTGCAAAAAACATAACAAAATGACCGTAGAATATGTGTAACATACAGTGTAATGATGTGAAAAAGTTATTTTATTATTCTTTCCCTCATGGCAAATACAAAACATCACTAACAGATCGTCAAGTCTAATTTATTACACAAACTTCTATCATTTCTCCCAATAAAAGTAATTTAATTTCACTATTATGGAGTAATAACAGGAATTTTCATATGCAAAAACTTACGAAACTCTCGGTCGTCTTTTTGGGTAGTGGAAACATTCGAGTTTTTGTCGCCCAGGAACAGAGGTCATGGTGGACGGTGCTCCGGAAGCTCGATAATGAACGCCTTCCCCTGGTCAGGATCCAGAGTGAGTTGTGGACGCTGGCAAGGAAGTAACTCCTGAACGCTGACATGTCAGTCAGCGCTGCCCCTGAATTTAGCGGAGATAAAATGGTATTTTCAGAGGGAATGGAAATGGGCAAGGAATTTTGAAGAAAGATTGGGAGGATGTGTGTTTGGTAATTCCGTAATAAATTCAAGGAACGTTGTTGTGCACAAATATTTCGAGTGAAATAGTACAACATTCCCTCGCTTAAAATAGATCGAGGTGTTAGGCGTACAAAACACTTCCTTCAGATGTGTAAATTTTAGAAACTTATGATCGTCCCTCATTGCCTTGACGAAGTCCAAACTGCTTAAATTTAAATGTTTTTACGTTTCCTTAAGCGAAGAGAAATATATTACTAAATGAAATCAATGCATTCGTTTTTCATTTGTAATTCTACGGAATACATTCCAGTTATTACACCTCTGATGTTTTTTGTAAAACTGGAAAGAGATAGAAACATACGTTTTATTTTAAAATACGTGTGCACTAGTTTTGAATGTATGACAGAAATGGCAGCACTGTACGACACACACACAACTCTAGCGTCAGCAGCGAGAGTGAGGACTGTTTTTGAGGCTTAAAATGGCGAATATTTTTCATTACAAGAACATGGGGCAACGATTTGATTTTTCTATTTGAGTGGTATGACAACGATTGAAATTCATCGCCAGTTAAGTGAGACATGTAAGGATGATATCATGGTCTAATGTGCGTTCGTGGGGGCGACAGTTCAAGGAAAGCAGAACGTTAACCTCGAGATCAGACGAGTGCAGAAATATTTTAAAACAAAATGCATGTTTCTATCTGTTTCCAGCCCTGAGAAAACATCGGAGGTGAATGCACTCGTACTCATTGCACTTAGTCGGTTGCATGGAGCTAAAGTTAGGCAAGTATATCATTCCATTATTCTAATTCTAGTTTCTATATTTACATCATTCAGTTTCTCTTAAAAAGGACTTGATATGTTTCACATCTTAAAAGACATTGTTCATTATTTGCTCAAAAAACCTCGTTAAAAAAATCTGCCCACGATGAATCAAGAAATATAATCACGATGCTCGATAAATAATGTAAATACTTTCTTTTAACGTAAGGGGGAAAACTGAGTCTGACTTGTTCCAGAATTTCCATCCATATTCAGTTTATAACTTCAAAGGAAGCTGAAATTTAATTTTTTAAACTTCCTATCCAATCAAAAAACCAGCGCAACTTGTATGTATCTCTATGATACTAATCCTCTAATAAGAAACTTCTGTGACACAGGTACGTGTATAGAAACACATGCATATTGAGTAACTGCGATGACGCAGTCAAATACTGTCAATACTTGAATCACCAGGGCAGGTAGAGTAAAATATTTTCAATACTTGAATCGCCAGGCAGACACAATCAGAAATTATAGATACTTAATTCATTGAGGCACGTTTGTGATAAAAACTTGTCTATCCTGAAAGTTGCTACGTAATGCTGCCAACGAGGGATAGTACAGACATCTCCAGTGTTTCATAGCTACCGCCGCTTCTTATGATCATGCTGCAGTACCATCATCTCACCAGGCCACTATAGAAATAATGTCAGGATTCTCGTTCCAGCAGTAGTACAAAGAGCCATAATCTGGGAATTTGTTAAGTTCATAATACCGTTCAAGACTTTCGACGCCTGGGCGGCTTCCAGTAAATAGAAGAACGAATTTCCCATTTCGTGGTTCCGGTAAGAAGTTTGTTTTCTCGAGAAACCAATCAGAATCTACCGAGGTTTCATCGATCGCTTTCATTCAATTGTCCCATCAATTTCAATCCTTGGAACCAAAGCTTCAAAAATTCTCAAAGAAAAGTTGCTGCCAAAGTTGAAGCCCTACAGCGAAACTGAGTTCGTGTTTGCAACGTGCGCTGGTCTCGACATCGGCACGCAAACTTTGGTTCACGTAAACTTTGCTCATTATACATGGATTTTGTGTGAGGAACTATTTCATATTTAAAGATGCTGTAATTTCATGAGATGATACCCAAGCTGTGTAATTAGTTATGCAGTAATATATTTAGTATTACTACGTAATCAATTTATGCAATGAGTAATTTAGTAAACAGCATAAATTTTCTAAGCTTGTTGACAACACTGACAGAGTACACAACGTTCATTTTGAAAGTTTCAGTGCACATGTAAACAAGCAGCTACCACTTCTGCGATTTACCAGTACTCTTAGCTCATGAATTTACTGTGCAATGCCATGCTGCAGAAACTGCCACGGAAATCTCTCAGTTCACGTACATCAAGGCTGCAAAAATCTATGCAAAATTCAAGTCAATACTGTGGAAAGTGGCAGAAACATTTGTCGCGCTGTTTCAAGCCTCTTTACAAACAGAGGTTCCATTCGAAATAAAGAGGTTGCGTGCCTGTTGCTCGCCTACGTAATGGAATACAAAGGAAAGCTAATTGCCAAGCGTGTTTGTTATACTCAAGTACACAGAGTTGCTACACTGAGGGTAAACAACACTGCTACTACACCAAAAGTGTCATCTTTTCAATGATATTTGCTTTATCATCGACATGGAAAAAAGGATTATAATTGTCGCTAAATTACATTTTAGTGAGAATGAATAGTAATATCAATAACTAATGTAGAATAAAAAGCTCATAATTTAAACCTCTCGAGTCGTATTCGTGGAGCGCAACATGCTGCTAATGACGCTCGTCTAAGCACGTCATCAGTCTCAGCTAGTTCCAGCCTTAACTTGGTGACTGCAAGTCCACTTAACTTTGAATTAATTCCTTGCAGTTTCCTTTTCGTAGCTATACCGTTTACTACACAGTGAGCCTTATTGCATTTTTGTTCGGTGACCAGTAAGAGCACTGTCTAATCAAAAATATGACGATCAAATTTTCAGGAGTAGAATTACGACATGAAAAATTATAATTTTTGGGGGAAAGAATTTGTAGTGTTTGAAGACATGTCAGAAAATTTTGAGGCACCAAAACTGATAAAAATTACACAAATCAGTGAAAGAGTATTAGTAGCAGAATAAAAATCTATCCTACTCGTACTCACAACGTTCGTGGTCTGCAACCAAGTTTGGTTTAAAATATTATGATCAGTTACGGAGCACAATTATTGCTTCAAACATTTGTACTCGAATTGAAATGAAACGTTAGAATTAAGATGGGATGTACAGTCATAGTCATTGCTTTCTTGCGCCCCTGTTGATATTCTTCAGGAAACTTGGGTGGCTAGCAGAGTATACTGCCGAATTTCAGTTTCAGCTAATTCGATACATATACGGCAGATGATAGACTTGTACTTTTTTGACTCAATTTCCAGGTTTCAATGTTTTATAAATTTATAACTGAGGTTACCCTGAAAGTTTGAGGGTAAAGGCTAAACAAAACAAAACACTGTCGGTTGTACTCCCCCAAATGATAAAAAATATATGCAATTCAAAATGTCTGTTTTCTTCAAATCTTCCCTTATTTATTTGAGTTTGAATCAATGTATACTCTTAAATTTTAAATTAAGTGACCATAACGAGCACTTAGAATTTTCTTATGCTATAAACTTTTTCAAAATGAAATTTTCCTTATAAATCTGTTTCAGTTTTTATTTTGAACCAATTAAAGATATTTCAAATAAAGATTTACATCCCTGCTCATCATCTGCGGAATATAATGTACTTTTAAATTTACTTATCATTTTTCTCCCTAGGTCGAGTCTCAAATCATCAGACAACTAATTCACAGCGGAATCATTTTTCAACAACAAACGAAAACGCATCCTTTCACCTCCAGCCTTGGGCCGTATGCAAATGTATGTAGTTGTGGATGATGTACATCAGGACACAATGGTCACCACTGACCATAGTGTCCTGGCGGTCACCAACACCACTGGCAGTCTGACTGGAGTGTGCAGAAGTGGGATGTGGTTTTTGAGTGCACCTTTTGTGTCGGATGACATTGTGAAATAGCGTAGGATACACTAAGCTGTGGCAACAGGATTAAGGGAGCGCAATGGGCAGATGACGTTCTATGTCGTATAAAAAGTGAACGTTTATTGGTGTTTATTGGTGAACGTTTATATCACCAGCTTGGTCGACTGGTAAGCGAGTCTGCTTTCGAGCGGAAAGACCCGGATTCGAATCCCGCTGCCGACATGGTTGACGCGGCTAGAAATACGGCATGAGACTTGGGTAAACAACCGAATAATTATCGAAGTAATTATCCGACCCAAGAATGGGCCAAAAGGTTCGTTCCCATAGCCTCATTCTGTTCTATTCTATTCTGTTCACCTCCGTAGATTTCATGGGAGATGTCCAGTATTTTCGGGACTTTTATTTCTTGGAGTAACTGTGAAGGTAGATTTAACGATCGTTTTTCAGAGACGATGGTATATCAAATTTGAAAGAATTGATTTTATCTTTGTATGTGAATTAAAAGAAGCTACAATGATATTGGTTGAAAAAAATGTATATTTTTTGAAGCGATCGTCACGTTATGAAAATAAAATGACAGATTTTTAACTTGTTTCATATCCTTCATAATGGGAAAGATACATTATCTCATCATTCGTTGTTATCTTAGAAATTACTCTCGGTAAGACATTACTTATTGTTCTTCATTTGATATTACTTATTACCTTAGCCAATGAAGAAAAAATACTCTGATTTTTTACAACTTTTCAAAAATATGGGCAGCGTATTACTCGGTTGTTCAGACCCCACGACACAAAAGCTAGATGATCCAAAACTTTTTATGGAATTGAGTGAATAAAATGACAGATATCTTGTTTCGTCACATGAAATAAAGACTCTCTTGATGGATAAAAATACAAATATTCCGATTGTCTTATTATCACTAGATAATTACGTCTGTGATGCTTGAGAAACCAAACATTCTGACTGTCTCCGTCGCTGGCAGGGACAATGCATTTAATGAAAAGCAAGAGACGGATCCCGTCGTCAAAAAAGCTCACAAACAACATCTTTTTTCTGAGACGTATTCTTCTGTCCAGTTAAACAAGGGAATGCCAATTTCCGTCCACGCCATATCCGCCAATATTTCCTTAGAACTGTGGGACCACACTTGGAGCAATGGCATGATAAGTGACATTTATGATGCCATAACTCCGTACAGGGCTGGCGAGACAGGCCTCTTGTTGGCCGCAATATTTGCTCGCTTTATCTCGTTGTCAAACCTTCGTTGCGTTCGTGTCGGATTCGTTATTTAGATGTTCAGATTTTTCATTTCGCAATGAATTTTACTTTCTTTGACACTTATTTGTTAGTTTACTATTTATGTCGTTGCCTTGCTGCTTATTTTTCTTTGGTATTTATAAATTCTGAAAACTTTGTACATGTTTCTTGTCGTCTATTTAAAACAAAAAACATACTTTGCATGATCACGCCTAATTTGTCCAACAGTGTGGTATAATTTTTTTATAAAACTTGTGGAATTTTTATTTACTTGTCTTTTACATTCATGATTTGTTCCAGTAGTTTCACCATGTATCACTTCCTGTTCTAAGAAGATTGTTTATTTATCACAAATCATCTTTTTGCTCTCTCTTTCCTTAATTTAAATGAGTAGTTAAACGCTGTTGCATTTTTTATTAATTCTTTCAGCAATGCACTAAACTCATTTTATTTCACGTCTGAAAAGAATGTAATGCAATTTAAATTCGAACGTTTATTTGACTGAGCCTCGGATTGGGAAAAACGAGATAAGTTAGCTGTTCTGAAATTGCATAGAAAATAAGAAATACTATAGTTATTCATGAACAACAAATGCTCTGAAATTAAAATGGTTTGATTTGCAATTCAATATTTTAAAAGTAAAATGATAAATGAATTTTAAATCTTTTTTACCCTTCAAAATATAATTTTTTAGTCTAGGTTACAGGCGTACAGAAGGGCTCGTTCCTAAGATTCTAAGTTGATTTACAGAGTAACTTACCAGCTTCCCTCATATTAAGTTGTGCGTATTGCAACACGTGAGGCCCTCACCTATTATTTTAATTGGGCACAGTGTGCGGGGCAGTACATGAAGTCCACTCAAACACTGCATGAATAATAGTATCTCAGGTCCATTAAACGAGTGAGTCGGTTAGTAAGTTCTTCCAATTGCAGCAAATGACAATATTTCAGAGGTACATAACTTTTACAATAATGTTATTAGACATTACTGCCATGAAATTTCAGATTCCCGCTCATCAAATTTTGATTTTCGTATATAGGAATTGCAATGGAAGTATATAGAATTTCCATACATAAAAAAGAATTATTAAGGAAACACTGCTGAAACTGCAGCGCATTTAAAAATATCCGAGTTATCTCGAAGCAGCGGCAGAGTTTGAAGTCATTCTTGAGAGGGCAAGATTGCTTGTAATTCTTGCACGGGCACACACGGCTTGACGCGTAAGCAACGTGTTTCGCAGTCTAAGACATGCATTTCTTCCTGCTTTTCCCAAACTCAGAGCAGGTTTCAAGTGGCGTTCGTAAGAGATCATCTTCTACGGAAACTATTTTAATCCGATGGTAATTTATTCATGTTATGCAAGCCAAGTTTACTCAGATGGGAAGGAGACCTCAAGAAACAATTAAATTTTCTGAAAAACTTTAACCGAACTTCAACTTCACCGTCTTGGCCAGGAGAAAGGAGTTGTGTTGTTGCAGAAAGCTTGTTGTGGTTCTTTAAACAGAAAAAAATAACCTTCAGGTCAAAGAAAATGTGTTCCAATTTGTTGACGATAAAGTTCGTAGTAAAAGTTAATAGAATCAGACTAATGCTTTTAGTTTCGAGATAAAATTCGTACTCCTCGTCCACTGGGAGTACTTGATGATGATAATACAAGATCAGTGGTGTGTGTTTACGCTGTGCGCTGCACGCTGTGCGCTGCACGCTGTGCGCTGCACGCTGTGTGTTGTACGTTGAACGTCGCGCGCTGAACAAAGTTGAAGATAACATAAAGCGCACAAGTTAACGTAGTTGAAATGAACATAAAGAGAACAAGTTAACGTAGTTGAAATGAACATAACGAACACAAGTTAACGTAGTTGAAATGAACATAACGAACACAAGTTAACGTAGTTGAAATGAACATAAAGAGAACAAGTTAACGTAGTTGAAATGAACATAACGAGCACAAGTTGACATAGTTGAAGTTAACGTAAAGTTTTGAGTCAAAGTCACATAGCATGGCGGCAGAAGCAATAGTTGGAATTAGATCATGGAATGGGAGCAATGTTTATTCAGCAACATTAACAAGAAAGTGTACAAATATATGAAACAAGCGTCAAAATTTGACTCGTATATATATATATATATATATATATATATATATATATGAATGAATAAAGTTAGGTGGGGTTAACTGCCTTGCTGTTATTTAACCTTATATGTGTCTCAACGTTGTATAACCTTGTATATGCCACGGTGTTGCTTAACCTTGTATATGCCACGGTATTGTTTAACCTTGTATATGTCACGGTGTTGTTTAACCTTGTATATGTCACGGTGTTGTTTAATAATATTATTATGTCGTCATTATAGTAGCGTTAGTTACTTCTACTGTAGTCCTGCGTTTGTGATTAAAATTCTCTTGACTAATGTGAAAAAAAGACAGCCAGCGATGGCCGCTGGAGTACTTGAGTGCGTCGACCACAGTGCTTCAGTACTGAAACCTCATGTACTCATTTTTTCCTGTAGGTATACTACTGCACCAAACTAATATCTATTGAGTAATTTTATCCAGTTTAATAATATTATATATTAACTAATTTATGACGGTGCTACTTACAGATTTGGAGCATTCCAGCCAGACGAATATCAGATATATTGTTTTAAATTATATAGGAAGAAACTAATAAATAATAACACGGCAGATGACATTGGAAGCTGTGGCAGACCCAAGCATAAATTTTTCATCGAAATGTCAGCGCAAAGTCCGGGCTGGAAGCAAATATCTCAGCTGGGAACATTCAGCAGCCGCGGCAGGTATTGCTAGAGGTGTCACTTTTGACGGCGTAATTTGAAACTAAGTCTTGCGTGAAATCTTACTTAAACACCACTTCTATATTGAAACTCAGAAAACATCCTGCTCACCGTTCACATTATAAAGTAGACGGCTATGAAAAAAGAGCATACTCTAAAAATAGCTTCCAGCTCCTTTCAGGATGAACTTTAGAGGCCTCTTGCCTCGTGTGAAAGTAAAAGCGATTGCGTTGAAAAAAATGTGGATCAATGAAAAATACGACGCATGACTTGGATAGCAGGATCCTGAATATATCATACTAGACAGTTCCCGTAGAAATTCCACAATTTAGATTTGACTAATTTTAAATAATTATAGATGAATGTATTAAAGATTTACGATGAATTGTTGTCTTTGAAACTAATAAAGTTCATGAATACATCCAGAACTTCCATTCTGTATCTTGGCCGTGTAGGAGATGGCTAATAATGGAAAAAATGGCGTATTTTATAGTAATCCGGTGGCTTTGGTATCCACAATACAATGCTTGTAATTCATGCATAAACGTTCTGATTTCAGTTCAATAATTTTTCTCCAGTAATAGAGAGGAAGTAATGGGACGGACACACACGCAGATACAGAGAGAGAGAAACAGAG
>VCRD01000371.1:0-47760 GCA_006783055.1 Trinorchestia longiramus
TGTTTACTCATGCGTTATTCGTTTGTTTACTCATGCATCATTCGTTTGTTTACTCATGCGTTATTCGTTTGTTTACTCATGCATCATTCGTTTGTTTACTCATGCGTCATTCATTTGTTTACTCATGCATCATTTCTTTGTTTACTCGTGTCATTTCTTCGTTTACTCATGCGTCATTCATTTGTTTACTCATGCATCATTTCTTTGTTTACTCGTGTCATTTCTTCGTTTACTCATGCGTCATTCGTTCACCATTCATACGAGCATTATTCATACGAGCATTATTCATTTGTTTACCATTCATGCTAGCATGATTCATTTACACATACATCATTCACTACTGGCATGTGCTGACTCACGTGTTCACAGGCTGAGTGAGGTGCTGAAGAGGGCAGCAGAGAGAGGTGTGTTGGTGTTTGTGTTGCTCTACAAGGAGGTTGAGGTTGCGCTGGGACTCAACTCGCTCTACTCAAAACACGCCCTCGACAGGATGCACCCTAACATCAAGGTAATAACTCCCTTGTATTTTCTTCTAGTCATTTTTGTATTTATCTTGCCTAGCAAATTATCACAGTATGTACAGTTTGGTTTGTTTGTTCTGTGGCACATGAAGTTATCAGTTGACTATTCTCACCCAGCACGGCTCTGCATTATGGTGATGAGCAGTGCTGAGTGTACACGTTTATATTTTCTTGATATTCCTACCTGTCCGTTACTGTGACGTGTATGCAGGTGTTAAGACACCCAGACCACGGCGGGGGAGGGACCTTGTATTGGGCCCACCACGAGAAAATTGTCGTCGTGGACCAGCAACTCGCCTTCGTCAGTGGGATTGACCTCTGCTACGGACGCTGGGACGACTTCAAACATAGACTCGTATGTCCCTAGTTGTGTGCGTGTGCTGGTGTGTGAAACTTGTCTGTCAACTCGTGCTTTGTTGCTCTATTATAAGTCTCTTCGTGAGTTGCCACAACAAATTTGGAGAAAAATAGATGGTTTGATCACCTTGCGCCATTTATGATTTTGTAAATAGTAGAAGTTTTAACTTAATAAAATAGGGATAATTTACTTACAATGACGTTGACTCGAGAACTCTAATTTGGTTCCCTGTTCGAGGTACAGGGTGTTCTCAAAAAATGTATGCATTTTTAAAAGGCTGTAGTTTGAATAATACTGGTATTCATAAAATTGTATATAAGGTGAGTAAAAACGTATTCTGGTTCTAAAATAAAACTATAGATCTTGCTCTTTCGGATTAGATCCGTCCCACTTTCCTAGCACCTTTTAAAAATGTATACATTTTTTGGGACACCCTGTACGTGTGCATATCTCAATGTTCCTGTAGCATGTATACTTACTGAACTTATTTCAAGTTGACCAGCTCGTCATCTTGATATTATTTAATCTCAGTCTGGATATTCAATGAACTTTTAAAGTTTTCAAGAGACATACACGTGTGTCAGAAAGATAAACTTGATGCTGAATTATGGAAGCCTCTTATACCAATACGGACCACCGCTGTGACGTATGCATTTAATAAGTGCAATGATGCTTCACTGGTTAGTATTATTGCACCACACAGAGGTGTAGCATTTCACTGATCGCTAATACAGGGTCTGGCAGAATGATCTGACACATTGGTAAGTTCAGTTCAGTCAAAATAACGCAAAACACCGAAAAATATGGTTTTATTTTCGAAATGTATGTATGTATACATAATGCCATTTTATTTGATTTTGTTATCAATAGACAACATAAATGTTACAGGATACCATCGCGCTTCCATTAATGAAACCTACAAACGTGTCTCATCATTTTGCCTCCCCCTGTATTTAATGAATTGTGGACAGCTTCATGTTAACCCTTTAACGACCAAATTATTTTCTGACTGATCAAAATGTTACTTAAATTACCATTCATCTTTACTCCTTTTTATGTAATTTTACCGTAATTTTAAACAAAACATTTAGAATATGAGACTAAAGGAAATGATTGTCTCTGGGCTCACATATTCTCATCTGGCATTAATGGGTTAAGTGTGGTGGCAGGTAGACCTGGGTCACGCTGGCATGCAGAAGCAAGAGGAGCCTGAGCAAAGCTTGAGTCCGGAACCCAAAGATCATCGCAGCAGCCACTCCAGCATCGCTCACCTCGTGACAGGGGCTCAGGTAAAACTTTACTTCTTCCCTCGCTGGATATTCTTAACTCATTCATGCCCAGCATCCAGAAAAATGGACACAGAAAAAGTGGGTTTTGATGAAATAATTTGTATCTGTAAAAGCCTTTTCTTGCGTTAGTTTTATTTGCGCTGCAGTTTCTCTTTCTCTTAAGTAACAACTTCTCTTTCTTTTCCGTTATATTTTGTCGTTTTCTTCCATTATAGTTTCTTTCTCTTCTGTTACAGTTTCTACTTCTCTTACATTACAGTTTCTCTTTCTCTGCCGTTAGTTTCTTTTTCTCTTCCGTTACAGTTTTTCTTTCTCTTGCATTACATTTTAAGGGCAAACTTTAACGTAAAAGAATGATTTTACGCAGTTAGATTATTTCACATTGCGGAATTTTTTTCAGTCCATTATTTTGAACGCCATTCTTTTTCCCATTTTTTGGGTCATGCAGTCGCTTCTATGATTGTGTAGTGTTTTGTTTTCAAGCAACTGCATCCCACACCAATGTCTGAATAAATATTTGGAAGTTGCGGAATATCTGCGCTATTGTAGCTGTGTTCTATCCTTAAAATTTTTTCTACGAAATTGACGCTATGCTTAAGGTATCTGGCATAGGTAAACACTATATTTACATACTGTGAATTAAAATGTTGATAGATTTGTGTTTAGAAGGTTAGTATTGTGGTCGCCATTCTGTACTTTACTAAGAAAGTTCCTAGAGTCATCTCCGAGTTACGTTTAAGCTTTTTCCAGTATTACATGTACTGAACAAAAAATTATCGAATCCTACCAAAAACTTCCTACATCTCAAGTCTTCCCACGTGCTTTGTATAGCCATTGTTTTGTGTCAAGTTTGGTGGTGTAGGCTGGTGTGTTCTTAGTTGTTTTGTTACCTCTAGGTGATGATGAGCACCGTCAACACTGCCGCACCTGCAGAAGGAGACTCAGACTTTTCCACCCCATCAGACGTCGCAGTTCAGTCGAGCTCTGCAGGCCCCGTGGGCACCTCCTCCCCCTACTCCCCCTTCATGGGGGCCGATGAAGGTCCTTCTTTTAGTACGATCGCTTCTCCCCCCACTGAGGGTCAAGTGGATGACGCCTTTGAGTTGCGAAATAATGACAGCTGTGAGGGTAGGGCAGGTGGGGTTACTAAGGACGTCGCACATCCCCCCTCCAACGCTCTGCGAACCAGTCTCCATATCCCCGACGTTGTCGACCAGGTCATGAAGAGACATCCCAAGACCTACGGTCACCAAAATGCACGCAGGAAAGCAAAGGCCATAAAACGCGATCGACTCAAGCACAATGATCGAGATTCGAGTGAAGGTACTAGTGGTGCTGAAGCCACGTCTGAAGATGAACTTTTCGTTAGCTCGGCCAAGCGTCGACCGCCCTCGTACAGTGACGCTACGGAGTCGCAGTCTGGACAATCCAGGGTTCACTTGATACATGGAAAACCTCGCTCTGCTTCAGACCCTCTGAGGAAACACAAACGCCGCAACGTGCTTTACAAAATAGCTCACAGCGAGCGCAGGAAGAACGGCATGAGGCGCCAGAAGAGCCTTGAATCTTTGGACAGTGAGGGAGACCTGCGTCGCGTGAAGATTGTCAGGACGAGTGGTGTCAAGAGTGATGGTGATGATCTTTCGGGTGACGAGGACAGAGTCGATGGCAGAGGCAAGGACGCCAAAGAAGCTGGCAGCACTAGTCGAACAATGGAGGCTGTACGCCATACAGGACGTGTGCTGGTTGGCGAGATGAGGTACAAAAATATATTTCGTGTAATGACTTACTAAGTATTCCAATACTTTGTGTGTTCTGTTACAAACTGTACCCGCTTTCCATTTTGTTCCCGAGAAAAGCAGACGTGGTTGCGCTCGTAATAACAAACGACGCTGCATAGTAGTCATATTTTTTCGGCAATCCCAAAGAGTGCTATAATTATATTAGTGTCACTTGCTATGAACTTATACCGTTTATTGTGTCTAACTCATCATGACCAAGCAAGGACCAGTAAATATCGACCATGCATTCATTATTATTTACTTAATTTCTAGTTCTCCTGGTTCAAGGACAGTTTTTCGATAATTTGTCATTCCGTTACAATCCTCGTTGATTACAGTAATCTTCGTTTGCATCACTTCCAGTGCTTGATAAGGGTAAGCATATTGAATGTTGGCGTACTTTTCTCGAAGAGTTGGCTGTCATTGCAATTTCATCACGGTCAAAGAATATAAGAGTCCTTTGGCACGAAGTTATGTTATTTGAGTATTGAATATAATTTGAAGTATAATTTAAGTAATGCACAATCACCATTTTTGAATTTCCGTAGCTGCTGCATACTTTGAGTATTGAACAATCACCATTCCTGTGTGTAATTTGTGCATAATTCAAGAACTAAATAATCATCTTCTTGTGATCTTCATTGTCACTAGAGAATGAATTAGGAACGGACGAACAGATAGCTGTTACCTCGTATCTGTTCCGACACGCAGCGAACCGCCGTGTTCAATTTGTGTCTCTAAAGACACACTGTGTCTTAAATATCATGTCTATAAAAACTTAGCTTGTGTAAAATATTTTTAGGCACACTTTCGTTTTTCTGGTAGCTTTTGTGGTGCCTGGTAGTAGGCAGTTGCTGTTGCCATCTTAGGTTTTCAATATTTATGATAAGAACAAATGCATTCAGAAATATGCGTGCTATTTGTCATTATAAGGTAGAAAAGCTTTTGATTTGAGGGATATTTTTTTCTGAATACTCAAATTTCAAAACCAAATTTGCACGTTTGTAAAATTGAAAATTTGACAGCGTCTCAACTCGTTGGACCAGATTCCTGAACTGCATTAAAGTATTTGCAAATTGCTGACGGAGCACTTAACTCGTTGGATCAGAGTCCGTGGCAGCGAAATGAAGAACTGGACGCGACGCAACGTTTCGCGCCTGCATCGGGCAGACAGCATCAATTCGGAGGCAGACCTCGAGCTCGAAGAGATCGCCACCAAGAGCGCCAGCAGGTGGCGCGCGAGGGTGAAGGCGGCACGGAGCAACAGGAAGGGCCAGGAGGAGAAGATGCCTGTGGGATCCGTTCATTACGACCGCGCTCCCACGCTGTACGACTCTCCTTCCATCCACTTGTGGGTAGGGAAGGACTACGTCAACTGGATCACGAAGGACCTCAACAACCCTGACGACCCCTTCACTGACAGCGTTGAGCGCCACCGCACGCCCCGCATGCCCTGGCACGACATAGGTACTGTGTTCCTGTGTTGCTTCTTCTTAACCCATTAACGCCATGACTGTGTTGTTTCTTCTCGATTTAACTGTGTTGCTTCCTTAATATGACTGTTGCTTCTTCTTAATGTGGCTGTGTTGCTTCTTCTTAATATAACTGTTTTATTTCTTCGTGTGTGTTGCTTCTTCTTAGTGTGACTGTTGCTTCTCCTCAATGTAACTGTTGTATCTTCTACGGTGCAAACACTACCAAACAATGGATACATGATAATACAAATACTGCAAACATAATAAATTAATAAGCGAATGACCCTGCTTAATTATGGAAATACTGAAATTCGGGTGTTTCATTGAACTGACGAAAATGGCTACAATTTAATGTTGAATTACTGTAGATGAACTGTTATAATTTATTGAAATAAAATTTCGACTAAGCAATTGAAACAATACTTAAGATAGACAATTTGGAAGAATATCTGAATTTACGTAAGTGAAACACAAAACTATCTGCGCATATTATTCAGATATTAACACAACGATTTATAGAGCTTCCCTGTCAAATCATAGAAAGTAGGAGGGAGGAGACGTACACACTCGGCAAGATTTCAAAAACAATTGAATCCGCTTGTGAGCATGGTTGCCTCATCCAAAACGTTCTCTCGGACTAACTCATATAATTTAAATTTGCGAGTAAAAGTAGGAACGAGTTTATAGTTTCTAATCGTTAACGGCGTGAAATGGACATACAATTAATTTTGAAATATTAATGAAATAAATTACATTATTTCTAGTAGCGGCAGAATTAATAATAAAAAATTATAGTGCTCACCTGTAGCACCACAGCGCAACACATCCATTCAGGACATCATCGCTTACTTTTACCAGATTTGTTATCCAGAACTCCTGCACGTCGTGTGTGTATTCTTCATCTTTGGACGCAACTGAACTGCGTGTGTGGTTCCTTGTCATTTACTGTGTTTTATTACCACCGTTGCACGCACTTGACTCGCAAGTGATTTAATAATTTACTCACACCCTAAGAACAAGCTGCACCTTCTCCTATTCGGACTGCTTCTGTTCGTTGCTTCTACTGTCATACCCACAGCATAATTTTGATCGCGTTCATATACTTAGACTTATTATATTTATTCTCTATTTATTGTCACATAGTTCTTACTTTATTTCATGCTCGCATGTAACCTCACGAAGTACTGTTCCTCTTTGCCATTTCTAGTTCATCTTGAAGCCAACCTTGTCTCTGTTGGGAAAAACCTTCGTTGTTGTTTGCAGCGTTAATAGGTTTTATAGTAGCTCATATTGTTGCTTTCATGCATGATGAGGTTAATGATAAATTTTTGTGAGCTATTCTAAGAATTTTCTTTATTTTAGATCGGTTTATTCTACCGTAATTTAATACGTTGGTCTATTTCTGTTCTAGATCTTTTATTGTAGATCTATTTTTATTGTAGGTGTATTTTGTCATTTATTGTAGGTCTAATTTACAGTTGGTGTATTCATAGGTCTATTCTATTATTGCTCTACGCTATTATTAGCCTGCTCTATTATTTTCATTTTCCATTATATGCCTTTTTGTATGGTAGGTCTTTACGTTGAGGGTCCAGCGGCGCGAGACGTAGCGAGGCACTTCATCCAGCGCTGGAACGCCGTCAAGACTGAGAAAGTCAAGAACAACTGCAAGTACCCGTACCTGCTGCCCTGCACTTACGATCCAGCGGCCTTCCGACAGTCTCTGTCGCTCAACAAACAACGTGTGCGCTGCCAGGTGGTCCGCAGCGTTGGAGAGTGGAGCGGCGCCCAACACGACACCGAGAGCAGCATCTACAACGCCTACCTTAATGCCATCAAGGAGTCCTTGCATTATATTTACATTGAAAATCAGTTCTTCATCAGCAGCAGCGGCGGCGGGTTCAAGCCTGAGGTACAGAACAGGGTGGCTGCTGCGTTGGTGGATCGCATCGTCCAGGCACACAGGAGCAAGACGGTGTTCAGGGTCTTTGTGCTCATGCCTCTCCTGCCTGCCTTTGAGGGGCAGATCGGAACACCTTCTGGTACCGCCATGCAGTTCATCCTCCACTACACCTACGCCTCCATCACCAGGTTAATTCACTTGTTCTCCATGACCCGCTAACTCTACTAAAAGCAAAAGATATTTTAAACGTGCAACTTGTGTTTACTAACATATTTACCAGGCTTTTGCTTTATAAATTAACTTGAAAAATTTACTTCCATAAAAATTTTCTAATTCCTTTTTCTTTACTTCCTGAATGCCGCAGTAAGCGAAAACAATTTTTCTTTAAGTGAAAAATTTTCTCGTCCAGGAAATTTGACAACTGCAGCTTCTTGATATTAAAGATAAGAATTTGAAAATTCAAATGATAGCGAATTTTTTTAGTTCACTGATGAAGTAAAATATGGACAAATGCATGGTACAATAAGTTTGTAAAATATACAGGGTGTTCGTAAAGTCTCTTTAAAATTTAGTAAAGTTATTACAAACATAATTGATGAGATATCTGAATCAGATTTGTTTTATTGTAATCAGTGGTTATCAAAGTTTTTAATCATTTAGCATTTGTGTATTTTAGGCATCCTGTTGATGAAAAAGGTTGAAGTAATGTTGAATATTGAATGTTTAAAAGATATCAGAAATGCAAACTCAGCGAAACTACAGAAATATAGGGTGTGCCAACATAACTTCCTTTTTTCAAAACAGTGTTTTGACATATTGCCATATTGCCCTCGTCTGTGTTGCCATATTCCATGGCACTACAGCTGACATGAGAGCCGTGACGGTCACGCTGCTTGCAACAACTGAGCGCTCTGGACTGTGGTTGCCTGAGTCACTGGGAAGGCCTATGTTAGTTGTCTTGTGTGCGATGCCCTGCAAAAAATATTGCCTGTTAGTGACTTTTTAAAGCAACATCAGCTGAATGTATGCTTCATATTGCAGAATGACCACTTGTTGCTTACAGTGTATGTTTGTACTGTCACGTTGTTATGCATCGCTTCAGACCGTCGTAGAAGTTAGAATATATATTTGCATAATATTACATGTAGGGAGTCTGCCTTTGTTCTACCATCACGTCCGTTATTTCATTCATGGCACAATAAATTTACGGTCAGGGACAGTGTTGGGTAGAGGGAATTGTGGGAGACCAAGAACGTCGCACCAAAGCATCGATAGCGTTAGACAAGTTTTTGTTCAGGCTTTACAAAGTTTTTTGGGGAAGTAGGTAAATATGAAAAAAGCTTACGAAATGAAAATTTCCATATTTTTTACCTTAACTCCTACAGTCGTCTTATCTGTGTGACGGTCTCATGTCGCATTTTCGTTAGCTGATCTGTTCTTAAATGATATGTTGATATGACCAATCAGGACACATTACTAGAACACATTACTAGAATCGGAATTTTCTTTCTTAGAAGTGACCGACTCTTCATTCAAACGAGCTCCTGCATGATTTCATAGACTCTCGTTTTCATTCTTTTGTCATGACTACGTTGGAACTGCTGTTACCAGAACTACAGTTGTATTGCATTTAAGTAAACTATTCTGGACACGAAGTGTTTATTGACTCAGAAGAAATTAACTTTTTGGAGATTGAAGTGAAGTTGCATTCATCTTAATGTGTTTGGGCTTCACTGCTGAGATCGCATTTGTTGTGGCCGTGGTGGTTAAACCAGGAATATAATAATAATGATAATGTGCTTGGGACTCGTGGTAAATCAGCGCAAGGTAGTGTCTGACATTTAGAATTTAACAAACAAATTTCAATTGGGAGTAAGGGCCAATGGAGATGGTAACAGCTCACGGGTGGGGTAAAACGAGAGCTGTTGTTGAGTGGCCAGAATTCTAGTGATAATTTGAAATGAAATATTGAAAGTAGAGGTGGGAGGAAGGTCACAGCCTGAGGTAGTGGGAATCGAGGGTTGTTGAGTGGGCAAAAAACGCAGCGAGAACTTTAGATGAAATTTCCCATTCGTTATGAAATTGACGTAGAATCAACCGAGTGTTCAATACAGTGTGTTTCCATTCAGGATAATTTAAGTTGAATGGTATGCTATGAATAGTTTTAATCGTTTTTGGCTTTCGAGTTGGGTAATACTGTTTCATTATGCTACGTCATGCATTGATAAAGAAAAGGACAAAGATTCTTAGTTAGTGGCGCTTCTTGTTCTACTTATTGCCCATCGTCTGAAGTAAGGAATATTACAAAATACGGTTACGTTTATGCAGTAATCACGAGGTGGCCAAAAATTGAGAACCGGAGTGTGGTGGTGCTGTTTTTTTACATTTTAATACTGACAGCCTACATCTGCGCTCGTTCGAAAACTCTATAAACGTTAAGACGTAAATTTACATTGTAGGGGAGACAACAGCTTTATCCGGATGCTGGAGAGTTGTAATTAAAAGTTCTACCTTAAATTTAATTCCTTGTTCATAAATGTTAAGCGTCCTTGTTTAAGACTCCACTATAAAAGTTGGCCTTCTTGTTAAATACTTCATCATCAAAGTTTACGTCATTTGTAACTATTGTAACGCACATGCATGACAGGGGTGACAACAGCCTCATCAAGACGCTGGAGAGCCGCGGTGTTCACGAGTGGCGCCGCTACATCAGTTTCTGCTCCCTACGCTCCCACGACTGCCTCGACGGCCGCCTCGTCTCCGAGCTCATTTACATCCACTCGAAGCTGCTCATCGTCGATGACCGCCTCGTCATCGCCGGCTCTGCCAACATCAACGACCGCAGCTTCCTAGGCGACCGTGACTCTGAAGTTGCTCTAGTTATCGAGGTGAGGAAGCAGCATATGACACCATCATCATCGAAATGTTTACAATATGAGGCAAGAGTGCCATCCTATATTTTTGTAGTTTTATAACATGTTTACAGCATTTAATGTGTAATAATCTGACCAGCATATAATCTGTGATTGTATCGCAAAAATGGGTGTACTTTTAACTCGTCATTTCGATTTATGAATTTAGTTTGAAAAGTTTCCAGGGCTTTAAAATTTACTGTTAATAGGGATGTTTTTGAATTTCATTATGACCTCTTTTTCTGAGATTTTCTACATCTGACTCGGTTTCAGAACAGAATTTTTTATTTTTCAAATAAAATGTCTTACATTTTCAGGGCCTTTCATCAGTAGTAGTTGCTATTTTTAGCAGTATGTTTTCGAGATATTGTTTATTTTTTACACTAAAGCTATGTTATTTTCGAGGACGAAGAGTTTGAGGACGGCTTGATGAACGGAGCGAGGTACCAGCGCGGCAGGTTCGCCGGTGGCCTGCGCCGCTACCTCTTCAGTGAACACTTGGGTCTCATCGACGCGAGTTCTCCGAAACCCACCACCTTCTTCTCTGGCCCGCCGCCGTACTTCAGTACTGGTAACGACAACAACAACACTCCAACCGCTGCCTCGAACTATGTCAACCCAAAGAGCAACAGCAACTTTAATAAGGGCTACAATAAGTCCCAGAATGAAGAAGCCAAGAAAGATGGACACCAGAGCAAGAAGACGACCAGCTCAGGCAGCGTGAGCGCTGATGAGACTCCGTGCAACAATGGTAAGCCGTCGACGCCTGGGGGAACCACCGCTGCTCTTCTTAGAACAGCGATCATCGCCGTCACTGCAACGGTCGCTCCAGGGAGAGTAAGCTCCCCGACATGGCACACTGGCCCCTCTCTGACTGTCGAAGACATCGAGGACCCAGTCAGTGACAAGTTCTTCATGGAGGTGTGGCAGGCCACGGCCCGCAATAACACTGCCATCTACGATGATGTGAGTATTGATATTCTTCGTGATGCCCACATAGCTACAAACCCTCTTTTGTACTCTATCAATTTAGTGCAGGTAAGATACAAGTATTGTGTCGTTCCTAATATTGTCGACGCAAAACGTATGCGATGATTTCGTTGTGGTTCGTTCGAAATTATTTACTATATTCTGTGTCGCTCATATTGTAGCTACGGTGGTTAGACCGGGAATTTAATAATAATAGTGATATTTTTTCGATGTCACCGGCGTCGCTAATAGTAGGCCTAATGGTAGGAGGACTCCGTGACAGAAAATACTGATGCTCGTGCGTTGGTCGTGTATTGCGTGGTATGGGGCATAGCAGAGGTCGAAGCTTGTATCTGGTTTCCATGCCTAAACTTTTCTACGATTTATTACTTTCGTTGTATGGAGAAAAGTGTTTGGTTATGCCGGACATATTATTCAGAATAAAAACAGGAGTAGATTGTGATACAAGTAAACTTAATGGGTTCCATGGCTCAACTGCGCATCAACCGTTAGCCTTGTTTCTTCTAGTGATGTTTATGCAGTGTTATAGTGTTGTAAGTGCTTAAGATCACTGATACCTCAGAAAATTTAAGCATGCAGAGGGAAAGGCAGAAGCAGAATCTTGGACCTCGAGCATTGTTAGCAGTTGTGAGGAGCTATCTGTTGGAATACCGGAGTAATTATTTGTGCTGTAATATAATATACACTATAGTGCAGACGTGAAGAAGACGTGAACCTCCACATAACACTATCTCTGTTTGACATCACTATTGTTGGGCAAATAAATCAGAAATTAATGTAACTATGAGCCTTTGAACGGTGATTGTAAGCACCATTTTTTAGAAGGCGCTGACTGACCATGGCTAAGTTACTGGATCGACCTTGCTTTTATTTTTCCTTCAAAAATATAAATGTTGCCCTAATGGAAATGATATGGCGATCGCCTACTATTACTAAATCTAAATTGAACTGTTATTAGCGGTCTTGAAACTTTCTGTATTAGTGATTTTAGTGGCGTAGGTATTATATCTATCTCAAGGGAGTGTGGACGGACACTTCAGTTGCACTGCTTAATTGTGTCTGCAGCTATTGCATTTGATGTACATATTTTCTGCTGCTGTAACACTTGATGTGTTTGCAGTTATTTAATGTATTTACTGCCGCTATTACATTTGATGTTTGCATTTATTTGATGTATTTACTGCTGCTGTAAGACTTGTTGTGTTTGCAGTTATTTGATGTATTTGCTGCCGCTGTAACACTTGATGTGTTTACAGACGTTCTCGTGCTACCCCTGTGACGGCGCACGGACTTTCCAAGACGTGGAGCAGCTGCGTTCCGTAGTTCCGCTCGCTGACAAGGATCCTCAGTTGGCACTGCAAAATCTCGCTTCGTTGCAGGTTTGTGAAGCTGTACCTTGTGGTGGAGTGTGTGCAGGTGAAGCTGTTCCTTGTGGTGGAGTGTGTGCAGGTGAAGCTCTTACTGCTGTCGGATGCCTTCCAAAAAATAGGCCGTGTTTGGCGGCCGCCCTAGATCTTATAGCAAAAATAATAAGCGTTGCATTTTTTTGCAGACACTCCTCACAAAACATTCGGAGCATGTTGTAATCAATGATAAGAGGAAATTGCAAAATCAGTAAATAAGTACATGATTAATTTGTCGAAGATGAAGAGTTAATTAATGCATGCCAATTGTAATGCCTTTGCATGTAATCATATCTTCAGATAATTATTATACGAATCGAATGCTTACGAAACATTATAAATTCAAATGACTAGTCACAGACAAAAGGCCGTAGTAGCAGCAGACAATAGGCCGTAGTAGTAGCAGACAATAGGCCGTAGTAGTAGCAGATAAAAGGCCGTAGTAGCAGCAGACAAAAGGCCGTAGTGGTTTCAGCAGTCAAAAGGCTGTAGAAGTAGCAGACAATAGGCCGTAGTAGCGTTTTAAGGAAGTAAATTTTTACTTACTAGGCGGTGGCCGTGCTAGAAATAGCCGTAGCTGCACTTTTAAAAGTATATAACTGTATACATATACAATGTAATAAAAATATCGCTGTTAAATTTGTATTTTAATACCTGGACTGCTGATTTACTTTTTTTTAACGCAAGGCTCACACTCACTTTGCGTCACATGCCTGAATTTTTATTTATTTGTCCTATATATTTTTACTTTCTTTTTGTTACTATTTCCAAATTGTACATGGAGGTACGTGTTCAAATTACCTTGTATTAGATGCTCCTTAAAAGCTTCACAACATGAGATACTTGACATAGAACATTCACTGGGCTGCAAATTAGTGTTTTGATATTCGATTTTTTATTTCATCGATGAATATGGAATCAGTACATTTCGAAACTCTTAGTACGAAAAAAATATTTCATTTTACGTTGTTTCTCCTTTTCATATTGCAAATGAAAATTCCTTGAAATCAGAAATCAGCCCTGTAAAATAATTGATCTAATACTAGGAACGGTTGTAGAATGGTCTGTAGCGCAGTATCTTAATTGCTGTAAGGCGTCAGTGCTTTTAAGTCAATTTGCACCTCATTTGGACCATGACGACCAGGCCATGAAATTTCCGCTGTTTTTTTACTTGTTGAATTCATTATGAGTAGTTAGTACATTTATCACAAGTACCTGTTGAATTTATTACGAATGATTGTTAGATTTATCACTAGTAGTTAATGAATTT
Source organism: Trinorchestia longiramus (assembly GCA_006783055.1). NCBI lineage: Eukaryota > Metazoa > Arthropoda > Malacostraca > Amphipoda > Talitridae > Trinorchestia > Trinorchestia longiramus. Next base: position 13,903 of record VCRD01000371.1, read on the forward strand.
ATCATGCGATTATTTATTCTGATTCATTTCACGTTAAAGAGACTAATTTTCTCCCTGTATTGGAGTTAGTACCTTTTTTGTAAGGTTTGATCTGAGTAATAAATGCCAGCAGCTCTCGCTCGTTTATCCTCACTACATAATCAATTCGTTTTATTCCCTGCGCTGTGTTTTCATGCATTGATGGAATTATTTTAGGTTTGATACGCTTTTTCGTGACTTTCTTGCTTTTGAGTTGAACTTGTTTCGTGAATTTCAGGGACATTTGGTGGAGTTCCCGCTACATTTCCTGGAGCAAGAGGCTTTGAAGCCTGGTCTTGGCACTAAGGAGGCCTTACTCCCCAACGAGATGTGGACTTGAGGCCCCCAACGAGACGTGGACTTGAGGCCCCCAACGAGACGTGGACTTGAGGCCCCCAACGAGACGTGGACTTGAGGCCCCCAACGAGACGTGGACTTGAGACTCCACTTTGCTCCACTTCTGCAACCGTTTTTTTAGGTTCATCTCAATATAGTTTTAGAAAATTGTAAAAATTTTAATTTTGGTTGTGACCAACCACCAAGCTATCGTCTACTTTATATTGTCCTCATCATATTGGCTATTGAAGACTTTAGAATTAATTTCAAACTTCCACCTGTCAGACATTCCCTTCAAACCTTGATCTCGCTGTTGAAACCACGTAGGAAATTAAACTGTACGTCAAATGGTGAAAATTTGTAGTGCTTCACATTCCGACTGCCAGTCTTTCTGGACACAGCTAACACATCCTAGGTGGGTCGAGATGCCTCTAGGTTGGAAACACTTTCCTGCCCCAAACACACATTCCATTGTAACAAATGTCTCCTTTTTTAATGCACTGAAAATTCTAGACGGTTGTTCACTACCGTGCATTCCAGTGGCGTCTGCAATGTGATGCACTGACATCCCACGGATGCTCATCATCATTCCTTGCTGTTTTGAATCACTGTAAATTCAGCTGCTTTGGTAGTTGGACTCCAGTGTAGGTTTTGCTTTGTAGCTTTGTCGGCTTCTGTTCGCTGTCAAGTGACTTTATTAAGATGTTCTGTCATAGCTTCCTTTCTCGTTGTCCCGTCGCTTCTTCCTTTCCTTCTGATTGCGAGATTATATGCAGGTCTTCCACCGGGTCCGTCTACCCAGGCATTCCGGTCACTAGAATTAGGCGTGGATGAGGATAATAAATCATGTGTGATGTACTGAATAATTAGACGAATTCATTTAGTTTCCTTCTGATGGTAATCAACTGTGTCATGTAAAAAATATCTTTATCGGGTGAACTTCTAAATACTATTCATGCGTGTATTATCTGTGATTTACTACTATATGTAAGGTATTTCCTGGATATTATGGGCTCTTGAGCCTCTTCTCGTGAAAACAGAGAGAGAGTTGGCATTATTGTAGACGCTGCTTGTTTTCATGGTCAGAGACGTGCTGAAAGTGACCAAGTTTTGTATTCCCCTCATGCACATTGCATCTGAGCCTCTACATGGTTGTCTGCAACTTTTGAAATCATCACATACTGTGTCATTTAAGAAACTTGGGCTTTAGATAATAATCGTTGAGATTGGGGGTCATATTAACCCTTGACTGCCCAGCGTACCGAATTTGCTACCCTCAATTCGGTACAAATTCGTCATTTTTTCATCTAATATTGCCTAGGGAACCATAAAAAGGTTATGTGTCTGGTTAGAGAGTTATTGGTCATCTTAGAAATAGTTTGGGGAGTAAAGGGTTAATTGTGACGGACAGCATATTGGTCGTTGGTAATGTTTCACATTCTGCTTGTAGGATGTCACGTACTACTTTTGTTTTTCTGTTTGTATGCGTGCAATTCGAGCTGCTGGTGTTGCGTAGTTTGGAGATGTTTCGTACCGAATAGAAACTCGAGAAAGGTTGCATGCTTAACCCACACAATAGTTCACTGTCAGATGTGGGCTTCAGTAATGCAGCTGAAGTGTTGAGTAACTGACTGCTCTCCAGTTACGAATGTGACGTGACATTTGGCTGCCTGTGGTGAGGACACCAAACTGAGAACTCGGATACCTACTCCCATCCCTAAATGATACGAGGTCCCAAGTCAAACAAAAAATGCTTTAGATCAGTACGTCGGTGCTGAGATTGCTTCCATTTAGGCTGCGGGGATTAAGCCAAGTATATAATAATAATAAATATATATTAATAGTGGTATTAATAATTATAATAATAATAATAATGTGTGATTCAGTTATCCCTGAGGATTAGATAAAGTCGACTCGCTTTCGATTACCTGGAGGACGAAAAGTTTCCAGAAGGTCATCCAAGCTACTCACCACTGATTGAACAGCGCCGGTTGTGAGAATCTGTTGTCGGTTTGGCTTTATCAATAGCTAAGCTCAAAGTGATCGTCTTTAGGTTTAGGGGTAGCAATTTTAATGCCAGTGTTTTTTATTTTGGTCCTTATTATTTTGCCCATTGATTTTTTTTTCTCTTTAGAACAAACTATATTCTCTTTAGAACATTGCTCTTATTCAATCGTCTCTTTAGTGGTTCCGTTGGCTAAAGATCTTTTACATTTGCAGTTGATAGTCATCCTATATTTGAATGAGAAACCCATAGCGGTCCATGGGATTTCCCTTTGCCTCAAGTCAGTTTTCGTGAGTTTTGTACGCTGATCTCGTTTGTTAACAGCGATTTAGTTATCAAGTCTTCAAGCGATTCGATAACCAAAATACTCGTATATCGAGCAGCGTGTCAACCAAGTCTACTATGCTTTATTTTACTACTTAATTAGTTACTTTATCGTTCCTACCAGAAAACTTATTACTTTAATGTCATTTTATTGCATGTGCTTTACATTCTAACTTAATGTTACTCTCCAATTAGAGTACATCTTCTGAGCAGTTCTAGTTTTTTCAAGGTTAAAAAATTACTTTTTAGCGGTGGTAACTAACTTTTATCATGTGTTCTAATTTTGGAATTGCAGTAAGCAATTGTAAACACGCTTGTATACAGGACTACTGTCACCTATTTTAATTTTATGGGTCTTATGGAACTTATTCTTCCCATCCATTTACTCCTGCGCAAAGTTGATATTTTGCTCACCTGAGTTCAGTGCTAACCGCTGCTTACTCTGCAGGGATTGTTGCTAGTCTCTTGTGAGTTTAATTCGGAAGTTAAGAGGGCCTTAGTTTTTATTTACTGTTTGCAAGCTCTCGTGTCAATATCTTCAGTACAGGCCTACTTTCTCGTGTTTTCGTTTACTGTTGCTAATTTTGAACGCGTTTTCTGGTAAGAAAGCTCTACATATTTTACTTCGACGTTTAAATATTTCTATTTTCTAAGAGTCGTATGAGTTAAAACGCTGCTAGTTTGACGGTAATTGCTGCTAGCTTTATTTGTAAATTCATTTCCATAGGCAGCTTTAGCTCAAAAACAAATTCATGGCTTTTTTTAGAATTTTTTCAATACCGTGGAGAATAAATACACGTAATGTTGGTCAGGGTTGCGGTCCTTTACATGTATTTTTTTTTATCTAAGCCACAATAGCTTCTTATTTCGCTTCACATGTTTTTTTTATGTGTGAGATGTTGATTTCCGTTTATGTTGCGGTGCATAATACATGCTAGTCCTCGGGAGAATGTTGACGTAGAAGTCATTAATAATGAAGCGCTTGTACATCTATGCATAAATCATGATGGCCTCGTAGCTATCACGAATGTTTTGTCTTACATTAAGTGTACGGGTTTACACGACATTGGAACACAAATACAAACATGAATAGAGAAAAATGGACAAATTCTGGTGGTCTGAGTCGCTTTCGTATGTTGTATGTTGTAGCTTGAATCTTGGGATATCGTTCTGTTTGTTAATTTTATTGCCTTATACTACACAGTATGTCGCTGATGAAGATCGTTCTTCACCGCATCCTGAACACTAAGCCCTTCTACAGACAGCTAGGATTCTTAAGCTCCATCGGAAAAGTTATAGTGATAGTTTCTGTGCCCGTTAGTTTACTTTAAAGCAGGTATCTGCTTTGGTCTTTCTCACCTTCGTTCTGAAAACCGTTTACCGTTTAGTAAACCTCAATTTAATGTCTTCGTTTCCGTTTTTGCTTTAATTTGCCTTTTCATTTTTTTGGGGTACGAACGCCACCGATTTTACCGAATTGGCGGTTTGTGTGGCTCTAGACACCGCAACTTTCCGATCTTCTGTTGCCATCAGAGCTACTTTGTTTATCAAGTTTTAGTGTGATGATGATCTCGGTTGAGGAAGAGCTAGGCTGTATCGTACATCAGATAACATGGACCATATCTTTAGCCATGTACATGATTACTTCTTTGTTTTAACTTGTCTTGATGTGGTGGTCACCTACCTTGTTGAAGTACTTATACACGACTCTGGGGGTAAGACTCTATCTCACGGTCTTAAGCACTTTATTGTACTTTGATTTCAGATTTGTCAAAAGAATTTAAGAGTTTTAGTGTCTATTAGGCAGATTTTCGTGGGGCATCAAAGAAATGGCGACTGAAGTCGTTTAATGTGTTGAAGTAATCAGTGAGGGCTCAGCTATAAAGAGTACACGCCAGAGTGGACACTGTGCATGGACAAATTTTTAGTACTTGAATATTTTTCCTCTGTTGACATTTGTGGAGTGAAAGAACAGAAGTATTGGTGCACTTCGCTATCGTTTTTGTTGTTGTTATTTAAATGCATGCTATGTTTTTAGTGAGCATCTCACTGCGACATGTCCGCCTTTGCAGTTTGAGAGATATTCATCATATTACTGTCTCCACATTATCTGATTATGCTGGAATTTTCACCTATATTTGGGTCAGTTTACTTATGCCACGAGGAAGATCTCTGCAGTGGAAATGAATTTGGGACCACATTTGTGATGAAATAACGAGCTGCTGTTTGTGACATCTCATAGGGATATTATTTATGGAGATCGTTATTACTGTTCTTTGTTCTTAAGATGTGCGCTGTTTAGAATAGAACGTCTTACTGCTATAGAAGTATTTCATGAAAAACATTCCCACAGGACGATGTCAGAGTTCAAGAAACATTAGTAGTTAATTAACCATTTGAGCTTACTTGTGCTGTTCTTTGTGTCTGCATTATGTTTTATGTGAATAGCGTTACCTAGGCTAAGTTTGTACATAAAATTAAAGTTTAATTTTTTCACGTGAACTTAATCGTTTAGTGTCACTATATCCTTGTTGTAATGTACAAATACTTTTCTATGCATTTGATATCATGCATTTACTTACGGAAATGTGGTTTTCATATTGTGAAGAGTGTAAGTAACTACGATGTATTCTTACTGGAACATGAAGTGCGAGGAGAGAGCTTCTTTCATTTAATTTTCCTCCTGGGTCTTATCACAACTCTTATTATTTGTTGAGTTTTGTGGATATTTTGCAATTTCACAACACGAAAGCGGTTTCCTTCATAATTTATGGAAGATGTTAATGAATTGCGACGCACAGTTTATATCTTAACACCTGGAACTTTTTTGTGCGAGTTTGCACGTATGTGAAGTTATTTTGTTCCCGAATTATTTGTTTCTGATATAAGTCTAAAAATTCTTCCGCGTCTAATTTGTTGACCAAATTAAAATAATTTCTGACATAATCATTCCAGAAAGTCAAAAATTAGACGATAATTTCGAAAAAAAATTGCAAAATAATTGCTAAAACAAGAAATTGTAAAGTGTATCACACCAAGCGCAAGTAGGGTAGGAAATTCGGATTGGAAGCACAACACTCACTCAATTTTCTACCAGTTGAAAATTATTTATAATTTATAATCGTCTGCGATTTATACAAAGTTTGGCGAAATTTTGAGACACTGACCATAATATGCGAAAAATTTCATAGGGTATTGTATTTTTCATTGTATTTTTTTCATTGTAAAATCAACCCAATTTAAATCGATTTTTCTCATAATTTAAATGTTAGCGTGTCTTGAGCATGAAAAAGACGTAAACGCAAAGAAAAGAAGAGTTGGCAAATAGTTGGTAAAAAAAGTTTCTCATAACCGCAGATACAAAATATACATTTTGAAGTTCCAGTGCTGTTTCTGATCAAATTTATACCAGTTAAAGTAATTGTCTATAATTGCTGCTTGAGATTTACTCCAAAATTTTCCAGATTCGCGGACCTTAACACGTTAACCGCCATGCCTGATATCAGAGATTTGTCACTACCGCCACGACTTTACCATTTTATGACTTTATCATTTAACCTTCCGTAAATATTTTAAATTAATTTTTGAAAATAATTATTAAAAATTTGGAAATGTACCACCGGTGGTATATGCGGCGGTAAGTGAAATCCTCAAATGTACCACCGGTGGTCCATGTGGCGGTTAACGTGTTAATCAATCAATGCAAAAATATCAAAAAGATACCCTATTTATCTACATCTATCTAGAAATGAAACAAATCTTAGATCAACAGTTATCAGATTTGAAGTCGAAGCCTACTTTGAGTATGAAAAGGATGAAATCGGGAAGATACTAGACAATTGAATAATTGTCAAGGAATTAAATGCATAATTCTTTATACAGTGCAAGAGTCAATTATGAACTTTTGTACCACACTCGATAAAATTTACGTCAGTAACGAAATTTTCTTCTGTTTAGAATAGTCTCACGAGACCTACAGAGGCTTACGAAATTTTGAGACAATGACAAAAACGTGCGAAAAATTTCGTAAGTTAAACGAAATTCCTGCAGAAATTAGCCAAGTTTAAAATCACCAGTTCTTAACACTTGTAAGAATCTCAGCATGTATCGAGTATCACTCCGACGTAGACTCGAAGAAAAATCGTAAGTTGACAAATTATGGGAAAAAATTTGAATGCACCAGGTCTAATACAATACATTTGTAAATTGTGAATCATTTGTACACTATCCCATTAAATTGACGCCAGCTTAGAAATTTTTTGTTGTATGTTATCGTTACTCGAGGTTTACTCCTGCTTTTTTCTGCATCTGTTGTTGGGACTAAATTGAATGTTTTTGCTGAACGTTAATCAATTCCCATTGCTCGGTAAAATGAGACTTCTGTCTTGCGTGGTCACATTATCGAAGCTAGAACCTGCACCATTTGCATTACTATTCGCTGTTAATTTATTTTTGTGAAATAGAGAATATTACTAACAGCAATTATGTAAAATTAGAAAATTTATTAGTTTTTCTTCAATTACGTAGAATGACTTGTTTTAATGCTATTTGAACTACTACCTACGATAAATTTCAAGTTCCTACGTCTTAATTAAAAAATAGAAATGATGTATGCTTGAAAATATTTATCAAAGCTACATGAGCCAATGAAACGTGCATGATTAGTCAATTATCATGAACTCGGTGATCAACAAACAGAAATGTCACATCCTACTGCATCAAAACCAACTGTCATTAGGTATTGTACTGGCTGAGATAGCGGTGCAGCCAATAACTTAATTAAGTATTACAAACCTCAATAATATTTTCGGTACATTCCAAGTTTGATCCGTCGGTTGCTGTGTTATTTAGAGCTATTTTTTTATGCGAAACTTCACAAGTTCGGTTTCCATTATTTCACCAGTGTATAACATAGAATAGAATAGAATAGAATGAGGCTATAGGAACGAACCATCTGGCCCATTCTTGGGTCGGATAATTACTTCGATAATTATTCGTTTGTTTTACCTAAGTCCCATGCCGTATTTCTAGCCGCGTCAACCATGTCGGCAGCGGGATTCGAACCCGGGTCTTCCCGCTCGCAAGCAGATTCGCTAACCAGTCGACCAAGTTCGTCTTCCTTGAAGATGTAGGGCCTCGGAAATATCGTAATTAATTTAGAATGATCTTGGAGTCGATACAAAAATATGATGAATTTTAGTAATATTTTAGAGTTAATTTCATACGTATTTCACGTTATTTGAAACTAGTATTTTAAAGTTAAAAATTCAATCGTAGTTGCAACTTCAAATTGTAACCCTCGTCTATAAAAGATCATTGTCAACCACGAGCCTTGAGGCTTAGTTCCCAACAGTTCAGTCTCAGCTATCGCCCAGTTAGCAGCAATTCTATTAGCGCTTTCAGTCTCCCTCTGACGGGTTTCAGTTTCAGGTTTCAGTTTCAGTTTCGGTTCAGTTCAGTTGCAGTCCAGTTCAGTTTCAGTTCCAGTCTCGGTTTACAGATTTCACGCGCCCAATAATAAATCTGCAAGCTACGAAACCGATCGTATCTCTTCCTTCGAAGAACACCCCCCACCAAAAACAACGACAACAGAAAAATAACTTGTTCCCCTAAATTGGTGACCCCTGTGAAGAAATACCCTCTTTTAAAACATTCATATGAAGCTCAAGAAACAACCCCAGTGAAGAAACATTTTCTTGCAAAAAGTTCAGATCAAGCTCAAGAAACAGCCCCAGCGAAGAACAACAACTCCATTGATGAACACTTCCCTGTGAAACTCGATCCTTCTCCAGCCAACGGCCGAAAGTCATAAAACGATCAAGAAATTCCTTCGAAGCCAGACACCCCCTGGATAAGATTATTGTACTGCACCACCGCTCCAGCTCAGCCTCAGTCAGGCTGGCTTCAATTAGCCTCTGCTGGCCTCTGATCAAACTCCACAACAAACTCCGCCAGGCTTCCAGCGAACGTTAGGGAAGTAAACTAATCGTAAACATTTTTTACCGTGCTGTGTTCGTGTCTACTTTCTGTGCTTTCTTTTCCCTGTTACTCTATTTACCCTTCTCTATATTGAGCTATATTTTTTTCCTCTAATCATCATTCTCTATTGAGGCTAGTTCCCTTATTGCTCATATTTAATTTCGCTTCATGAATTTCGTAACCTCACTCATGATGACTATACTTTTTGATAAGGATTATGACATCTGATTATGATTATTCCATTTGATCATACTGATGGCGCACGTTCATATCGTACGTGCAGCCATATGCTGTACATAAACTCTTGAGACTGACTGCTGCCTAAAAATTTGAAACCCGTCAGAGAGGAATCCGCCTCATTTATTGAGGAAATTAATTAATCATGCATTTTAAAACTGAAACGTTCATTGATATTAAACTCAAGGCAATTAAAGTTGCGCCTCATTTTTTATCAATGCTGGTATCATCTAGTACTTTAGCTACCCTGAGATTTCATATCGTCTTTGTTCCGAAGAAGGAACCTGACAAACGTCGTCCATGCAATTCAGCTCATATATCTCGAATACGTGGGGAACGCTAACTGTATCGAATTCCGTGCCATAAAACAGCTCATTCTAATGACCGCACTCACCCTCATTAACTTCACGAGCTCTGTCTCCGCACGGGCATGCTCAAGTTCTCAACATTTATGCTAATGTTCGTAAATATTGATATTGTTCCTCCTGAGTTGTGCATAATCACGTCGTAGCTAAAGAGTTAACTTGGATTGAAGCAGCCGAGCTCCCTTTTAGAGACCTAAAACAAGCTCTTGCCTACTTTCAAACTCCCTTTGTCTTTCTTTGTTCAGAGCATTTGCTTATCACTTCCTATCAGACAGTTCATGTTACGCTGTTGACTCTGCTCTTGAACAAAGCGCTTCGTTCCTCGACGTACGTTTATTGCCTTCTCTTCAGAACTTGCCTGATCTACAAACGATGCATTTTTATGACAGAAAGTTACTTACTCAATTTCAAGTCGCTCGTTGGTTGTATCTGATTCTATTCGCAATGAATACTTACATAATGTAATCATCTGTAGCGACAACAATTTGCATCATCTGTTTAGTATATCACTGCAGTTGAGTATATTAAAGGCCCCAATAAGATTATTGTACCCTACTATATGTCTCGCTCAGTGTGTACTCAATTTGTTTACATTTTCTATTCCAATCAATATTTGTATAATCTTGCGTCTGAGCTAGCTGACGCTGACGCACTAACGTCTTATCAGCAGTGTCTCGGTAATTTAAAGATCGCTCTAAGTTTAAACTAAGTTAGGCTAAGTTGTACCTTTTATTAACAGCACTGCCTCATTGGTTGCCATCGTGTTCATGTTCATACGAATATCTCACTTCTGGTTTCTTAGGAGTAGTGACTGATAAGAGTATTTTGAATTTAACTGTATTTGCGTAAGACTAGTTATTCCTAAAAATCTTAGACACTCCGCTTCTGGTGGGGGTACTCTGTAGGGCCTCGGAAGTATCGTAATTAATTTAGAATGATCTTGGAGTCGATACAAAATATGATGTATTTTAGTAATATTTTAGAGTTAATTTTCATACGTATTTCACGTTATTTGAAACTAGTATTTTAAAGTTAAAAATTCAATCGTAGTTGCAACTTCAAATTGTAACCCTCGTCTATAAAAGATCATTGTCAACCACGAGCCTTGAGGCTTAGTTCCCAACAGTTCAGTCTCAGCTATCGCCCAGTTAGCAGCAATTCTATTAGCGCTTTCAGTCTCCCTCTGACGGGTTTCAGTTTCAGGTTTCAGTTTCAGTTTCGGTTCAGTTCAGTTGCAGTCCAGTTCAGTTTCAGTTCCAGTCTCGGTTTACGGATTTCACATGCCCAATAATAAATCTGCAAGCTACGAAACCGATCGTATCACTTCTTTCGAAGAACACCCCCCACCAAAAACGACAACAGAAAAATAACTTGTTCCCCTAAAAAGTCCTTGCAAGCAAAAACAGCTTTCTTATTAAGTGACGTGCATTGTACTCAGTGTATTTTCAGACCTAAATGTGATATGTTGATTAAACATACACATATGTTTACTGTCTTATACGTATATAGTGAATGCTTACATTTTCATTAAATGTTTACGTTCGTCGGATTTTATGAGTAAAATCGATAAACTGGAGTTTGACTTAGTTACAGCATAAATTTGAACGAGTTCTAGCCATACATTGAAGTATTTATATTAATTCTGTTCGTACGGAATAAAATTGAATTGATTTTGTTTATTCGAGGGCAAGAAAGGATAATTCTACGTAACGCATGACAAGATTCATGTGCACGATATATCTAATGATTAAGGGGCAGGTTTTGGTATCAATGCATATTTAATAAAAGATTTTAATAAAGAATGAACTCTTGATGGTATCAGAATAAACAACGTTTGATACAGACATCTTCTTACGAGTACTCTGAAAATGAAATTTATCATATTGTACGTGAATTACATGGTAAAAAATTACTACCAGTTCAAGCATTGCAAACGTGTACGACTGTTTAGCTACAAAACATACCATTGTCCATAAACCCATTTATTTAATAATGCAACACGCACTTAAACAATAACTTAATTTTATTGCAAAAACATTAATGCAAATAAAACGTTGCGTGCAAATTCAACTTCCTTGTGGCATGATAATGCGTCAACAGTTGTTGCTGCATACTGAGTTTCTGTTATAATATTCACAGTCTTGAATTTTCTGTCCATGAACTGGTGGGGCATCACGTTGCTTTCATCATGAACTTGAGGAAAGAAATAGGTACCAGTCTTCTTTCTCTGGGTCATTTGAGTACAATAAAGTCCAAGATTTGAATGGCAACCAAAACTGAGATCTTGGGAAAGAACCTTTACATACGGCACACAGTAAATAATATTGAACAGCAAAGGAATAATATGATGAGGAAATTAAAAAATAAAAGGTGAATGTGACAAAATGAAGACTAAAAATCTATGAGCTGAAGTGCAGCAATGAGTTTTCCTAAGCTAATAACACATTTGATTAGGCAGTTATAAAACACGGTTTATTTATTTTTGAACAATCATTATATGAATGAAAACGAGCACAACACTCGACACGAACATCAGATGACTGCTAGCAACGTTTGTATCGTAAGTGTTACATAAGCAGATGGACATAAAGAGCAAAGACGGTAATCCGAGCCGTTCTGAGCATTGCTGCCGATAAGCAACAAGGCCCGGATGCTGTCATTCAACATTATGAAAAATTCGCCAGTCTACTTACGATACTCACGTGCATGTACAAACATACAGGGTGGGGACTTCAAATTTTCGCCGTAGCTCGCTTTTTAATGGAAAGAACATGAAACGGTAAGTTTTTAAGATATTTCATCAAATAAAAAAACAGAATGAAGGATTTGATGCCAGGAACACATTCTACTCGACACAGCTGCCCTCAGCCTCGATGACGCACTCAATCCTGGTCCTGAAGCTCTCGCAGGCCTTCTTCACAATTTCCCTGTCCATGGAGGTGCAGTGCTTCTTAATGGAGGCGATGAGAGATGCCTTGGTGGCATGAGGACGTCGGTTAGTTTGATTCTCTTAAATACCCTAAAAGAAATAATCCATTGGGTTCAATATGGGCTGCTGGGAGGCCATTGGTGCTTGGTTACGAGGTCGTAGCAGTGCTCCTTCAACCAGGCGAGGGAGCGGTTGGAGACATGGCAAGGAACACTGTCCTACTGCCACACCCAGGGCCTGTCCTGGGCCACCTGCTTCATCCAGGGCAACACCGCAGTCTCCATGACCTGCAGGTAGATCTCAGTATTGACCCTGAGACTCATCTGAAAGATGTGAGGCGGCATCACATCCCCGTCCGAGTTCATCACACCAATGACCGTGGCGGGGAACTTGGTCTTCATCACTCTGGCATGTCCTTGGGACACATAGCCATCCATCGATAGTTCTGCCTGTTGTGGGCCTGGTCCTGGCAGAAATTCTTCTCATCAGAGAAGAACCATAGCATGTTGGACTCCTTTGGGTGCTTCAGTTTGTTGAGGAGCTCGACCACGGTGGGAACTAGACAGTTCCCGTGGAAATTCCACGAATTGATTTAGATTTAATTAATTTGTAACTATTATAAAGATGAATGCATATAAGATTCACAACGAATTATCAATGTACATATATAATCGACAATGTATCTCCATCTCTCTCTCTTTCTCTCTCTCTCTATCTATCAGTGTGTGTCTGTCCCAGTAGTTCCTATCTATTACTGAAGAAGAATTATTAGACTGGAATCAAACCGGGTATACGCGTATCACAAGCATTGTTTTGTGGATACCAAAGTCACTGGATCACTATAAAATACTCAATTTTTTCCGTTATCAGCTTTCTTCTCTTTCACAGTCATGTTATCGGTAAATCCGGTACAGAACGGAAGTACAGCATAGCGAGGAAGACAGAAATTTGGTGTACTGTGTATTATATATAAGGATTTATGCTATTGAATAATGAAATTGCCAAGAATTTAATGATGCAGAAGGATTACAGAACAAAGAAAGTTCACACTATTTGATTATGAACGTTAGCTAACCGAACACAATTACTAAACTGATGAATTCGCTACAATGTCTGAGATAATTAATATAGATTATCTTAAATTTTACATTAAAATCTCACTTTGTCACAACCGGACAGCCGAATCCAAAAATGCCTCACAACTATATCAAAATGTGGAACAGAATACGCAGCTTAGTAATACATATATAATAATAGAATAACGAACTAGCATAAAAGTTATCACTGATTTTTAAATTAAGAAAGATTAAGATTTGTCTCACTAATTGATTTACCTACGTCAGAATCCCAGCGTTCATGAGCCCAAACTAATCAAAGAAGTTCGTTAGATGCGGTCACGCGACTGTGCATGCGAGCTGGTCAAGCCAATCCCTGCTCTTGTGATGTTCCAGTCACTCAAAGACCTTTGCAATAATTTCTGGACATCAATAACGCTAATATCTGAGAATTTGTTAACGGGGTTATTGACTAGTCACACAAAAGCCTTAGGCTATTCATTGCTTATCAATAATGTGAATATATGATCGTTATTTATCGGTGTTATCTAGAAGACACTGAAAGATTTTTATGTTATTTTGCAGCTAGCAGCAATGCAAGTATCTGAGAATTTTTTATTGGTGTTAACTAGTAGTCATTCAGATATTTTAGCTTATTTTATAACTATCAATAATTTAGAAACGAGTCTTTCAGCAATTTTATCGGTGATATTTATTAGTCAGGTAAAATTCAACCCTTTCTTCCCTTGGATGATGTACATAACTGAACATTTTTATACGGTGGTATTTAGTAATGAGTTCGAAGCCTTCTGATAATCATTGTTAAACAATATTGTTTAATAAAGTTTTTAATGTGCTACTTACCATTAATTGCTATTTAAATAGTGCTACTTGAGAGAACCACGCCTGTTTTCAGTTTATACATGTGCCCTTTCTACTATCATAGAGGCTCTGTAACGACTGTATATTTCTCAAGCATCTCATCTTCAAAATATTTGTTTTTCATTATTCTGTTATTCTCATATCCCTAATATCCTGCAATAGATGCGAGTTCGAACGGTCGTTCTCTAAAGTAGGAAGTTCGAGTTACAGGCCTACTTCCCAATAACGGTTTTGAAGTTCCTCGTATTCCTCACCCTATAACCGGCTTCTTCCGTATACTTTCATAGGTCGCTGTAAACGAATTTATGATTTCAAATACTTCACTTCTTTCATCAACACTCCGTTCAATTTCACGTTCACCCATTCCAACAATTCCCCCTCATTGTTATTAAGCATACATTAACTCGCTCATGTTGCATACCCTCCTAAATTCAGTCATCACTGTGCGGAGTTTTCTTGTCATTCACCAACAGGTGCGATATCATCAGTCCAAAAATAAGTAATCGAGTTATAAATCCTGCCTTGCATTCAAATGAGCTGATCAACTAGCGAACGAAATCCTAACTTACAGCTAATCCTCATGTACTTGTGTGCGCTGTTCGGCCGTGTCGACATGTCACTTTTCTGTCATAATAGAGGATGAGGCTGCAATTACTGAAGGACTGATAAATGATCACATCCCTCCTCCATCCAATCATAAGTAATTCAATCAAGGAAAAGGCAGCGACGGAATTGTGGACTCACGCGACTCTTTTGCGTTTCCTCGAGGTGGCGTGGCTTATCAATGTGCTTCAGGCTGCACAGGAGACGAGAGCTGGTGTATTTTGGTGTCGTAGTTGTGCAAAACTATAAATCAAGGTAAGAGAGAAGTGTGATACTTCCGCACAGTTTATCTTAATAACAGCTATCTCCTGGATCATGTAATGATACATGATAATAATACAGTTGTGCAAAACTATAAATAGTTTGAGTACTAATACTAAACTAATACTAACACTAACACTAACAAGTAAACACATTAATACTGAGCATAAACATCAATGAAATTATAAAATTTTTGTGTACGTGTGAACAATTGAACATGCTACCTACATCTGTGTTTTGATATGTTGAATCTTCATCTCAGGTATTGAATTAGCCTTGTTCGAATAGCAAGGTTTGCATCCTTTGTGAGTTGTGTCTTGGAAAACATCAAGAACTGCCATCACAGATGCTTATCTAGGGCAGCATTCACACCCAGCGTCATGCTTCATTTTCTTCAAGCAACTGACTTCAGGAAGGAAGAAGAGGTTGGAGGCGAGATATCATTTTTCCTATTGAAGGAATAAAACTTTAACAAAGAAGCAATGTTTCCAGGTGATTATGTCACATGTGCTCAAGTGCAATTAGACGTCGGCCAGAACACCTGAAGAAAATTTTACTGCTGGAATGTGAGCGCGAGATGCAGGTCTTGCAGCGTTGTTTTCTCTTTAATAAGATCTTTAAAACGGAAATAATGGCGAGAATTAGATTAAGACAGGGCAAACTCATTCAAGCAGACCTCTCAGGTGCACCTTAGCACATAAACGCAAAAATTTGTACATGGATGTGATGAAACATTGTAAATCCTTTCATGAAGCATTTGAAATTTTTAAAATACTAGGAATTCATGAGCCACCCAAAATTCTTGAAAAGTTGAACAAATTTTCATGGAGCATCAGAAACTTTTTTATTCACACGATCTGACTACAAGACATACCATACTTACATGTGTACAAAATATTACTTCATGCTCATTTAACTTAGCGGCCACTCACACTCTAGAATTTCAAATATTTCGGGAATTTTCAACGTTTCAAGATTTCTGAATGTTTCAAGAATTTCTAATGTTTCAAGAATTTTCAATATTATAAGCATTTCTAATACATCCAGAATTTCCAGTGTTTCCAAAATTTTGTATGCTACTAGAATTTCATACATTTCATGACAGAATTTTCAATGTTTCATCACACCCACGTTCATATTTTTATCCTCAGGCGCGCCTAAGAGATCTGCTTGAGTTGTCGGACGAGTTGGAGCGGTTTTAATCTAACTCTCGCCATTATTTCCGTGTTAAAGATCTTATTAAAGAGAAAGAAACGCTACAAGGCCTGCATGTCGCTCCCATATTTCAGCAGCGAAATTTTCTTTGGATGCTCCTGCTTGAAGCCTGATTGCGGTGATTCACATGCGCTGTGTGGTGATGAAATCAATTAAACTTGAATGAAAGTGGCATGTTACTCACGTGATAGCGTGGATTTCTGTGCTAACGAAAATAACTGAAAAGTGCTAGGATTTTCAACAAATCCCTTGGCAGAAGGAAAGTGCTCATTTTGTTGGTGTGATAAACATTTATGAAAACGTTAACAAGAACCACAACCTACACGTCCTGGTGGTGGGCCTAGAACGACATCATAATGTGCTAACGAGGCAACTAGGTGCAGAGACGTAATTCTTACATATATTTGGGCTTTGACTTAATATCAGAGGTTCCATAAACCGGACGTAGAGAGAAAATAACCTTCCAGCTCCATTCTGGTCGCACGATTTAAATGAATTTACAGACATAGTAACCAGGAAATATAGTTACTTTCTTAAAGCTATATTCGTCAAGAAGAAAGATGATTACTTGTCGACAACCTCTTCTCTCTTTCCGAAGTCATCAGTATGAAGAGAATGAAGTATGGCTTGGAACGTAAATATCAGTGTAGACAAGCGTCTGTAGGAGTAGTTTTTGGCATCCCGAAATCACACCTCAGAGAAGGAAACTTTGCTATTGGTGTGAGGGTAATTTAAATAAGGGATCGAAGAAATAAAATTTTCACAATTCTGCAAAATGACTCGACCAAAAGAAAGTACAGACTCTGTAGAGGTGATCCTGGGATCTACATACATCGTTGGCCCTCAATTTGCTGGCTGGAGGTGATACTCAAAAGTTTCTAAAGAAATCATCCGTTTATGGTACGGATAAATAAATACCTATAGTGCAGGGTGCGAGGGATGTTTGAAGACAGTTTTAGCACGATAAAGAAACGATGACATTTTAGCAAAAAATATAGATACATAAATAAAATTTGAACATATATCCTTGATGATGCTTCTTTATCGAATTATTCTATGATGCGACTCATGCAATGACAGTTCCTGTGTGGGTCCGAAACCGGTGACAAGCAGAAACTAAGAGGTCGTTATTAGTTACGGAAATCACCTATACAATGGCGGCACTTTAATGAAGCTATATCACTATGAGGATGTCAATTAGTTTAATTTTCAGCAACGCTCCAAGCGTAATAGTCCATAGGATTTAAATCTGGGGAGTTTGGGGGCTGCAACTTTGGGGTCACAGGATCGTAAAAATTCTTTGACAAGCAATCTTGGGTCACTATGGCTTTGTGGGAAGGTGTTGAGTCTTGCTGAAGGATATATGACCATCCATTGGATACTTTATCTTCCTACAGTTTATTAATAACCGTTTTTAGAACATCAATATATCCAGCAACATTATTCCTAAGAACCTGTGAAAAAAGATAAGGTGGCATGACAGGATCTTCTCTACTCACAGCTCTTAAAACCATCCCAGCAGCTGGAAATTTGGTACGCATCACCCTGGTTACTTCAGGAGAAGCTACATTAATAATTTGAATGCGTTATGTGAAACAAAAAAATCATATTTTACATGATTCGAGTGTATAATTACAGGAAAACGACATGTCCTCAAACAGCCCTCGCACACTGTATGTGGTTACAAGATCCAAACAAAAGATTTATCCTACAATAGTCCTTGTATCTAAATTGTATGCCTTCATTAACCAATCACGCACATGCATTAGAGCTGGAGATCATTGGCTTTCCACTGGTCTTCAAAGAATATGAAAATGGATTTTAAGAATTGACTAGCGTTGACTAGTGTACGTTTGTTAATCTCGTAAGCTCTGTGTTAAAAAAAATTTATGTAAGTTTGATCCTTCACATCTAATGTGCAGCAAAATCAACCCACGAGTTATTTACTCACCTCAACATGAAGAGGCGCAGAAAAGCAGGCGACAGATTGTGAAGAGATCTGTTTCCAGAGCATTCCAACTACATAAAATTTATGTGGGCTGAATTAACACTATCTTCCGTACCTCAAGTCAATTTTTATGTCTTTCCTGCAATGAAACAAAAATTAACCAAATTAGTGTGAAGGCAGTCGGCACAAAATACAGTGGACGCTCGGTTAACGAGCTTGGTTTGTTATTTAGTGAAACTGGCGTTTTTCTTATTTACGAACCTACTTTTTGGGCTTCAAACGAGTAACATCTCAAGACAAGCGCGATCTTCGACTTGCAATAAAATTTGAAAACAAAACAAAACAAAATAATAAGCTCATTTACCGAGCGTCCACTGTTTATGTTCTGAAAGCAAACATTCATTTTTTTTAAATTCACTATAATTCATTTACAAAATAAATTATAAAAACTATTTTCTTTTGATTTTCATCAGTATTTTCTTCTGGTTATAAAAAACAATTGCTCGACCATTCAATCCTATTTTTACGTAGTATTGTAAAAAATTCCGACACACAAAATACACGTTGAGGCTTGCAATTTATGACTTGTAGCTTGAATTCGCTCACTAACTGCATAATAACGGCGTAAGTTGATTTTATACAAGTTCCTAATCCCTTAATATGGAATACCTGTAATTGTGTGGGTTAATTTCAACCTATACCTCATTACCTATTTTTTTAAATTTTACAATGGCACAGATAATTAACTTTAAATTCATGCTTGAAAACCAAAATAGCTCATCAATAACAATACGCATTTGTGATTACATTTTCTTAACTAGGTATCTTGAATATTATGTAACGATTTACAGCGGGTATTTTCAATATTTTTTCAACTGTGATGGTTGCACATAATAAATAATTATTTAATTTACCAACAAAAAGATGAATTATTGTTATTATTGCCTCGAAACAGAACAACGCTTTCGCTGCGAGTGTATGATTTGCGTGCTATGTTTTCGTTGCCATTTAAATGAACAAATTTAAGAGTTTCCTAACATACTGTTGGTCAGCAACAAGCTATTCACATATTTTGATCCGTAATTGGTCAAGTAACAAAAAAAATGACAACTTTTATGTATAATAATATCGATGCTGATACATTCGACAACAGTTTTCATGCCGCAGCGGTGCTGGAAAATAAGGCCCGAGTCAATAATGTTCTTATCTTACTTCTAATGAATGAAAGGTCTTATTGATTCAAGCGCAGAGCATCACTGGTCTTCCTGCTTGATGGACTGAGTGATGGATTGGACGATGGATTGAGTGAACAATCTAATGTGTTTTTTGCCATTATTTTTTCTCGTAGTTGACTTGAAATTGAAATGTTTTATGAATTTCAATTCGGCTAAAAATCTCCACGAACGGATAGGTGCGATTAAGAAGTAAGTTATTATGAGAATGATGTAACTCCAAGTTATAATTTCAGTCAACTGTTGACCGCCATAAATTCAACAACGGTCGCTTTAAAACCTTGCATTCCTAAACAGATTCGGTCAAAAATGTACGTAATCAAGTCAAAAATACACAGGAAATTGATTTCACCGAACGAAAGGTCGTCATCGACTGCGAGCAGGAGCACATCGAGTTGAAGTTGTGGCTTAAAGACCACGGGGAGGTGCAGTCTGGGGAGTGTGGGGCTCAGTAGCGTCCGTGGTGTGGTTGCAGCAGCGCAGGTCGGCACCGCAGGTTTAAGTTGGTTCTCAGGTGGCATTCAGGTGGCTTTCAGGGGACATTCAGGTGGCATTCAAGCACCATTCAGGTGATATTCAAGCGCCGTTCTGATAGTATTCAGGTGGCGCTCTGACAGTATTGAGGTGGCCTTCTAGTAACATCCAGGTACCACCTGAGGCTTGTTTGATGTGACAGGGCCAAGAGAACAGGTGATATATGTGCTTCCTAGTTTCTGGAGGAACTGGCCTGTTTTTGTAAGATAACTACAACTGAAGAACCTTGAACACTTGTTGAAGATGCGAGGCCTGTTTCAATTGTTATTCTGACCTCCGTTTTGTGAAGCAATCCTGTTGTACTGATCTGTTGGCTAGCGAAATTAGTGATTCTTCTGTAACTTATTAGATGTGCTGATAGGAGACGAGAAATGGATTGTACTGTGAACTGAAGTTCCTACATCTGTCTATTATTGTAATGTTTTTTATTAAGTAATTATTTTACATGTTACCTGGCCTAGGGGACAGGTGTTACACATGTTACCTGGTCTAGGAGACAGGTGCTACACATGTTACCTGGCCTATGGGACAGGTGTTACACATGTTACCTGGCCTAGGGAACAGGTGCTACACATGTTACCTGGCCTAGGGGACAGGTGTTACACATGTTACCTGGCCTATGGGACAGGTGTTACACATGTTACCTGGCCCAGGGGACAGGTGTTACACATGTTACCTGGCCTAGGGGACAGGTTTTACACATGTTACCTGGCTTACTATAAGTTTGAAAAAAATTCCCTGTTATTTTGCACTTCCTCATGCGCTACCCAGCCGTGTATTGCACGTTACCCAGCCAGGCATTGCATGTTACCCAGCCAGGCATTGCACGTTAACCAGCCGTGTATTGCACGTTACCCAGCCGTGTATTAAACGTTACTCAGCCGTTTAATGCACGTCACCCAGCTATGTATTGCGCGTTACCTAGTCGTGTATTGTATGATACGTTACCCAACCAGTTGGTATTGCACGTTACCTGGCCGAATTATTGCGCCAAATCTGAGTATGGACTCGTGAAGTACGCAGTTTTCCCACATATTAGTTAAGTACTACTGTAATATTTTACCTCAGGCATCCGTTGTTTTGTTTGACTTGTAGGAATTATGGTTGCATTGTGACTAACATTTTGGTAAGCTGAGTTTCTCTCGCCCATACACATACACACACACACACGCACACACACAGATACACTCAAACACGCACACACACACACACACACAGATACACTCAAACACGCACACACATAGGCACGCACGCACACAGATACACTCAAACACACACGCGCACACACATGCACGCACACACATAGATACACTCAAACACACACGCACACACACAGACACTCAAACACACACGCACACAGAGGGATGTATCCGTAACTCCGGATATCCGTGTTGCAGTCAGAACTGCCACCTGCCGTATAACTAGTCGTACACGGTATTTACTTCATAACTAGTCATACACGGTAATTACTTCATAACTAGTCATACATGGTACTTACTTCATAACTAGTCATACATGGTACTTACTTCATAACTAGTCGTACATGGTATTTACTTCATAACTAGTCATACATGGTATTTATTTCATAACTAGTCATGCATGGTACTTACATCATAACTAGTCATACATGGTATTTACTTCATAACTAATCATACATGGTACTTACTTCATAACTAGTTGTACTTAGCACCTGATTAAGAACTAGGTAGACCAAGTACTGTGTAGTTAGTTGTACATACTACCTGCACAGTAACTAGTTCTAGGTACAGTTGTTACTACTGCCCGAGATGTGGTCCAAAAAATAGGCCGTGCTAGGCAGCAATGGCGTAAAAATATAAACAGTGTTTTGCTATTTGTAGTCACTCCTCACAAAACAATTGGAACATGTTCTAATCAATGATAAAGGAAATAACGGGATAAGTAAATAAATATACACATTACTACTCAATTGATAATCAACATAATTAATTAATGCTTGCTAATCATAATGCCAACGACATAATCAGTATACCTACAAGTCATTATAACTAATAAACGAAATAAATATTTAATAAATACCATAAATTAAAATGGTTGTTGTAGGTTTTTGAGGTGCTAATTTTTGTACGCACCAAGTGGTGACCGTACTAGACACAGCCGTAGTGGCAGCCGTACTTGTACGGCTAATAAATTCTTATGAGGCAGTCACATCTACTGCATGGTAATTTAAGCATCTAGGACAGTGTTGGTAGACAGTGCATCTAGGACAGTGTTGGTAGACAGTGCATCTAGGACAGTGTTGGTTGACATTAGACCAGTGGTTCAAATTTTTATGTAATGTACATGTAATCCCTCGTTAGTCCCTGCTAAGATTGTGACACCCCGTTTGGTGATTAATAATACGTATTTTTACAAAAATGAATCCATATCCACATGGAAGAAGGTTCAAATGTCATTACCTCGGTTTAAACAAGATTTAAAAGAACATATCAGCTATTAAAGTCATAATTTAATTATGCAAACCCCATGATAATTGTAATGGTCTGGGCACACTTTAGATATAGCCTACTTCCTCCGACCCAGAGTAAGATTTACACTCTCTCAGAGGTGTACAGAAGTGGATCCACGCATTTCTAATTGGAATACTCACAACCCCATTAAAGCTTTCAAGCTGGAAGAATCATTGTTAATTGCAGCTACAGCTGCTCTCAGTCTTGAAGCTTCAGTCTCTCTCTCACTCTCTGTCCGTCTCCTTTTATCTGGTGTTCTCACGTCCTTGTTGGCTGTCGTACAGATGAGGCCTTCGATACGAGTATGCTGTGCAGGGCTGCCAGATGGTTTTCGTGAATAGTAACAACTTCGAATCTCAAAAAATAACAAATTAAAAGAAAGCGTAAATAATATTTCTAAATTACTAAATAATTCCAATATTTTTATGTTGATACCATCTTATTCGTTCATGCAACGTGTTTTTAAACTCATATTATGCGCTCGTTGAATATTTTACTTCTAAATCGTACCAATTGTAGAATTTTTTGGAGTAGAACTTACATAATATAAGCGTATGCAATACTGTTATTTTAATATATTCTAACACATACAAAAATTATGTTCTATTACCAAATTCATTTTTTCTGCATATATAGGTAAAAAATGAAAATGTTTATTGGCCTTTGAGAAATAATTCCTTTTTCAGTGTTGCTGTCGTATAAACTTTATCCTGCTTATAACTTAATTGTTGGGAGGACTTCCAGTGTGTACAAGTGTCAGCAAGTAGATATTTCGAATACGAAATATAGTAGTACAAGGCAGGTAATATATGTATTGAAACTGCAGTGTTTTTCTACAATAATATTTAGCAGAGGAAATGGACTCTCAAAACACGTAGAAGAATGAGTCAATGAGAGTAGACTTAGCATTAGTTTGAACAGTAATAGGTAACGAAGACCATCACCGCTTGTTTCTTTTGAAACATCATTCCAAAATTTTACAATTTCTTTTTCTCTAATGCGTATGTCTCATATACAATGAGGTCTCTTTCGGTGTTTAATTATTTATACTCTGTTGTTAACACAATATTGAGAAATTTCAAGGGAAGAGCAATAATAGTGTGTGTTATCCCTATAATAACGTTTTCAGGATCAATTGCCTAATACAGGTTTAAGTTTTTAAATATGTCATTCGACAAAAACAGGTCGAATATTGACTTCATTAATAGTTCATAGAAGTTCAAGATATATATTTATATGTGCTTAAGCTCTTTTTCAGATCGTAATTTTCCTGCAGTCGTCTAAAATTAATCAATTTCATGCTGTTACTTGCCTCTAGCCCAGCTACTCTTGAACTGCTCAGCGGTGGAGTGCAGCAGAACAAAACATGTTTCGAATACATACTTTTTACATGCATTTGAAACTATGATCGGAAATTTCATTGATCCAAACATCAAATACGATGTGAACTAACATTGAATATTGAAATAGTAACAACTTCTGATGAAGTCGTAACAAAAGTAACAAAATTAGAATTTGTAAGCAAAAAGCAGCACTTTTGTTACGAACGCAACAATTTTGGCAACCCTGAATCATTGTTGTGTCACATTAGTTTCATACGTAGTTCATTACCCTGAAGTTGTAGTCTTTTTCTTGTACAGTGGTACCTTGATATACAAAGGTCCTAAGTTGCGAATTATTTAACATACGAATGGTCATTTGGTTCAGATTTCCGCCCAACATACGAATGTCTTTTGGTTCAGATTTTCATTGGCGGAAATCTGAACCAAATGACCATTTGTATGTATGTTAAATAATTCGTAAGTTAAATAATTTGTAAGTTAGGATATTCGTATGTCGAGGCACCACTGTATAAACAAATCGTTCAGTAAAATCTAATGCAAATTTCATGATGACCTTAAACTTTTACCAAGCAAGTTCAAAAAGGAATTTGTCAGCAACATTTATTTAAAATCCTGGTTAAGCTCCTGCGAGTGACGAGCCTCATTTTCACTGAACTTCTTCAGGTGAGTGAGAACGCCATTTAGTTTTTAATTTCGACGAACTTACAAGAATTATGAGAGGGATCAAACCCAAATAATTTACATAGTTATGAGGTACACAGAAAGCACAGAAACAATGCAAAAACCAGAGCTAAAGGTTAAAAGTGAAAATACACATAATTCGGGTAGAGCCTGCGCAGTACCAAACAAACAAAACAAAACAAAAACGTATATTTCCAATAAAGTTTGTACATAAGAAATGTAACAGCATTGGTTTTTAAAGATGCCTTATCATAAAATCCTTAAGTGATAGGTATTCTAAGCATAGTAGATGATATAACAGTGGTACCTACGGGTATACGTAAACATTCACATCACGCAATGAACGTTAAATAGACATGGGGAAACCAATGAAACTTCACTTTTTCAATGATAACTTACGAGGTAGTCATTGGTGATACATGTAAATTTTGACGTGGTAGGTATTATACGCATTTTAGGTGATAAGCGAAATATTTTCTTTAGGTACAGCTTAGAATTAACATCATTACATTTAACTAAATTGGATGTTTAACATCCGAGAACGACCGAAAAAGAAAAATTATGAGTGAAAACTTAAAACATGAAGTTGTAATTGTTATTAAATTGAAATTGTAATTTCTAATTACTGGTTGACCGTATGGTATGGCTTGCTGATGATCGATTTAATTGAATCATTATTACAGTTATCTGTAAATATCATCGTGTTTAACATGAACGGACGTTACATATCAGAGAAAAATAGTAAAAAATAAAAATAAAATATAACAGTGAATGTGTCAAATTTTTATTTTTTAGATGTTGATATAGATAAGAAAAACTGTAGTAGACTAAAATTCTGAGGTTTCACAGTCACTTATTGTAGCAAAACAATTACTAACATTGACGTATAAATATTTTGATTATGCCTTCGATAAGTGAAAAAAATAACATAGAAAGAGTATATATATACATATTTATATATATATACATATATATATACATATATATATATATATATATAAATATGTATATACATATATATATATATATATATATATATATATATATATATATATATATATATATATATATATATATATATATATATATATATATATATATATATATATATATATATATATATATAAATTTTTGTAAACTATGAAAATTGAACATTTTTAACATTTTAACGTTTATCAGGTTAAAAAAGCACCAATTTATAAGCCTGAAATTTAACAAAACATCCCGGTTTTTGATAAAATTAAATTAGTCGATTTGACTCCAGAGTTGAGGAATCATAGCACGAGTTTGACATTTACGTATGTTTTGTTTGAATATTGTTAGCTCTATTTCAATTTATACTTAAGTTGTGTGACACAAACACATGGTAGACACTTATATGTAGCATGTTTCGTTACTAAGTTAATTTTGTTTAATCATGCATAGGAGCTAAGTTTTCTGTATTTGTTTGCTACTTTGATACGCGCAAATGATGTCACTTTTTTTTTAAATTCTTAATTGATTGGTTTTTCTGCATATGCATGGGCGGTTTATTCCAAAGCAATGCACCTGAAATTGAAAGAGCCCTTTGTCCAACATCGGACAAGCGGAAACTGATGCTAACATAGTATTGTCGATTAGGTTTCACACCCATGTTAGTGGGTGGATGGAATTTAACAACGTTGGTAGAACTTTGAGGGCGATATAGAGAGAAGAATACATATTTGACCTTGTGAATGAGTACTCGTTGTTCTATCGGGGTGCAGTTAAGCTTTTTTATGAGAGGTGTTGCATGATCGTTCTTTCTGAAGTTTCCTTTGCATCCTAATTTAGCAGCAAAATTCATACATTTCTGTAGCTCTTTTTGAAGACCTGTAGGTATATCTCCCCAGACCAAGTCACAGTAGTCAAAGCGTGATAACACTAAAGATTGGATGGCTAATAATCTAGTTTTTTCGTCAAGCATGTTCTTCATGCGGTGAAGGAACATCAATGTGCCGTTAATTTTGCTGCATGTTTTCTCCACGTGGGATGTGAAAGACATGTTTTGATCAAACCAGACGCTCAATTTTTTACTTTTCCTACTGGTTCAATAATGTCATTTCCTAACGTTAAAGTTAAATTCGGGAGTTTTTTTATTGTGTTCTTGGAACCAAAAATGATGCACTGTGTCTTGCTTGCGTTAAGCTTGAGACCATTTTGGTCGTACCATGATTTTACATGTTTTAAAAGTATTTCAGCATTTATTTTTGTCTGAGATAGTTCGGCCGGCGCGCTTGCCATTGCCATTTGTACGTCATCTGCGTGCATAGAAATTCTCGTGTTTAACGGCATGGATGGAAAATCATCGATGAAAATAGAGAACAAAAGTGAACCGAGAATAGAACCTTGTGGAACGCCAAAATCGTTTTGTATGGGTGATGAAATTGTGTTTTCTAGTCGGACTGCGTGAAAGCGGTTTGCTAGATAGCTCTGAAACCACTGTGTGGCGATTCCTAAGTTAGAGATTTTCTACAGAAGCCGTGTATGTTCAACACTGTCGAAAACTTTGGAGAGATCAAGCAAAAGCAAGAGAGTGACGTTCTTATTGTCAATGTCACTGTATATTTTCTCGGTGATGTTAAGCAGCGCATCTTGAGTGCTGGTATGTTTTCTGTAAGCATACTGGTTTGGATGAAGAAAGTTAGATTTGTCCAAATGCGTTGAGAGTTGGTTCGATATAACTTTTTCTAGTATTTTGGATAAGACTGGTAGAAGGCTAATTGGCCTGTGATTTGATGCAGTATTGATGTCACCTGCTTAATGCAGCGGTTTGATTATGGAATGTTTCCACTGATCCTGGAATTTGTTTGTCGCAATAGAAGTAATAATTATCAAACGAAGCAATGGTGCTGTAACATTGAAACTGTCTTTGATGTATTGAAGGTTTATGTTGTCATGTCCAACTGCCTTTGTATTTTTCAACGAGTATAAGATTCTATGTATTTCTTGTAGACTAACTGTATTTGGTTTTCATGTGTTAGTTGTTTTTAGTAATTGGGAAGGATTTAGGTCAACATCAACAGGTTTATGCGGGGTAAATTTGCATACTTTGTCGAAGACTTTTGCTCCGACTTCAGAGGAGAAAGTATTGAAATTAATGGCTGTTTCCAATGGTTTATGAAATTTCTTCTCTTCTTTAATGTCTTTGTACTGTGCTATTTCTTTGATGATTTCCTAGGTTCGTTTTGGATTATTCTTTGCTGTTTGTAGTTCCTTTTGGAAGTGCTTTTGTTTTGTTTCGTTAATTTTTTTCCGGAGGGCCATTGCATGATGTTTATAACGGTCTCGTAGAGAGTTGTTCGATTTGTTGCATTTAAATTCGTATAAGTAATTTTTTCACTTCACACAAATGTTTTATTTCATCCGTTATCCAAGCGGTACGCTTTAGTTTAGCTCTCCTTGTGGTGTATGGTGCACATTCGTTTAAGGCTCCTAAGAAATTCTCATTGAAAATTAAGACTTGACTGTCAACATCATCGGTGAGTTCCATACTTTAAAATTCATTCCTCCTATCGCATAGTTTATCCTGGAATAGTTCTGGTGTGTATAGAGCCTTCATACGTGTGTATAGAGCCCTGGTAATTAAGCAGGATTTTGGTTTCCCTTTTGCTACGTTAATTAAACATTCTACCGCGTGATGGTCGAATGCTGAAGGTGATATTTCAGTGCTGATTATTGCTTTAGGATTATTAGTACGTAATTGCTAGATCTAAGAGAGTTTTGAAAGTTTTTGTTATGCAAGTTGGTTCTTGGACTATTTGTGATAGATTAATTCTGTTTAACATTTTGGTTAGCTTATTACTTTTATTATTCAGGTGTACGTTGAAATCGCCGAAAGCATAGAAGAATTTTTTGGTTTCTGAAATTGTTCTAAGCGTTTTCTGAATAAACTCTAAAGATAATTGTAAAGCTGCAGATGGATGTCTGTAGACGGTGCCAATAATGAAAGATTTGTGCTTTTTTACCCGCACGTTAAGCCATACCATTTCTATACCCTCACACATTTCTTTTTCCAAAATTTGTGATATTGTGTAGACCTGTTTGCTGTAAATGCAAGATCCGCTACCTCTACTGTTTTTTTTGTCATCGTTTCGGTAAAGTGAATAGGCTGGGATACTAAAATGTGAGCTTTGAATTCTGGGATCAAACCATGTCTCAGATACGCATAAAATGTCAATGTCTTCAGTTATTATCATTACTTTGATGTCATCCCATTTGTCATTGAGGCTTCGCGCAATGATATGTTTACTTTTGATACGATTCATTTTAGGTCGAAGTTGTCCATTCGTTACGTCATGCGGAACATTTTGCATTAAAGTGTGAGGGTTCGGTTAGGTGCTGTTTGGTGTTTGTGGTGCCAGCTAAAGGTGTTGTGTTTACCTTTGCATTATTGTCTAGTCATCTGGACGCTGAAGTTTTATTAATGGATACATTTTTTTCCTTAATAAGAGCACTATAGTGGTAGTCTTTCAGATGGACTAATAATGGGGATTTATTTATATTCCGTGGTATTTTAGGCTCAACTATTGTCTTCCATATGCCGCCGTCCCTTTCACTGTAGATATGGATCGGTTTTTGTAGAGCATTGGAAGTAATTTACGAGATGAGGTCCCCGGCTGCATGATCGAATATTTTATTATGTAGGTATTTGTGTACCAAAAGATCAAGTCTAACACTGTCCTCGTCGATAAAATTTGTGTAGTGGTTTTTATTTGTTCTGCTCTCAGTTTCGATGGCTTTCATTAAAAATTCATAGGCTTGCATTGTGTTCAGTGTTTCGTTAAGTTGAAGGGCTACTGCATAGAGGAAACAGTGGCAGTCAGCCAAAGTGTGAGCCAATGTTACATTCAATGATTTTGTTACATCATCCAAGGAACTTCCCACATGGGCATATATAGGATTGGATGATGATTCTGAGATGTGATTCAGAAATTTGCCGTGAGGCGGTTTAATTTGGTTTGGAGTTTTCCTATCGTTAAGGTTTTCATGATTATTATTACGTTTGCACACATAATCGTGGTACTGAGTCTTTATTATTGTCGTTCGGCTGAATTTTTGAGGAAAAGGTGACCTTTTTATAATTTTGTCTATCTTTGTATGTTTATTTAGATGTCTATGACTCATGGATGATAGGGGCATTGCGCAGTCTGTGCTCGTATCGCTAGAAAGTAAGGAGAATTTATTATTTGTTTGTACGTTATAGTTGTTAGCAATCGAGTCTGTGGATAGTTGATTTATGTGTATAAAGTGCTGATTCAGTAGACTGCCGTCATTTCCTTTTGGTGTGCATTTTCATTTTGGGAAGGTCCAACGCGTGAAAGGCATTTTCGTGCTTATGCTTACTTACTGTTTTATAACATGTGTTGTTTATTTGGGTTGTATTTATTATTACGAGTTTATTGGGCGACTGTTCAAGATTAGTGTTTTTGTCTGGGATTTTTCCAGAAAGTGAGTAGTACGATGTGTTGAGTCGCAACGTTGATTTCATAGCAATTTGGACAAGAAATTTTTGAGTTTCCTTTCTAATGTGAGGCCAAGTTTGGTGGTTCTTGATTGTCTGAGCGTGAGTTAAAGCCCATGTTCGGAGTGGAATGAATGTGAAATCCAATTCTTTGCAGAGCGTGAGCGCTTTACTCAGTTGTTGATCACTGCAGAAATTGACTTTGTAAGTACGGGCAGTGGAGTGTTTTGTCGCAATAACCTTTTTGATTTGAGTCAGGCCTGATTGTGAAAGGTGCAGGTCCCGGAAACAGATTATGTAATTTTTATATTTTGGCATCCGATTTACGGTATGCAGAAGGTCATTAAATTGACCAGATGAGATGGTTTGGATTCGGCATATGGTGTCGATGTCATTTCTTTCTACTGTTGAGAGAATACTATTGTCTCCCACAAGTAAAGTGTTAAGAGGTCTCTGATAATTTGGATTGGAAGAAATATTGGAGGGAGTTATAGGTATGAGGTCGTTAGAGCTGATGTGGACATTTAGTTTGAATAGCTGTTAAATTATAAACTGAATGTTGGATAGAGCAGTGGAGACTGATGTCGATTTAGGGGGTACACGTTTTTCTAGGATTTTTTGCAGTTGTGTTACCGTGAGGGCCAGGTCGCTATTTAATTTGTGGATAACGTGTGAGCTCTTTATTTGCAAAGGATGCAGAGAGCCATTAAAACTAACGCTCTTATTAACATTGCCTTGCCCTGAGATTTGAGTGGGGACTCGGGTGGGAGTCATCTGCGTCAGATCATATAAACTTATGAAAGAATTTAGTTCAAATAACTGGTTAATTATTAAATGGATACTGGACAGAGCAGTAGCAATTGAGGTAGGATGAGAGGGGAAGCGTTGTTGTAAAATTTTTGCTAGTTGAACTGCTGTTAGATCCAAATTGCTATTTACTTCATGGATAACATGCAAAATTTTTATTTGTAAAGGGTGCAGCGAGTCATCAAAAGTAATTTTTTTACGTACATTGGAGTGCACTGCAAGTTGAGGAAAACAATTTATAGGCGTATCAGAATTGCTAACAGCATACGAAGTGTTATTTGCATGACAGTGACTTTGCTTCAACGAATTCTTAACATTAGGTTTATAATATAACACGTTACTGTCGTGAGCTGCGATTTGGTTTCTCACATTAGCGTGAACTGATGGTATTTACATTGCATTTGAGTCACGCATTTGGTCAGTTGCGTAACAGATATTTTGTTGAGACAGTGGCTTAATGCTAGACTTATTATACAACATATTATCGTTCGATGCTATTCGATTATTTCTTACATTAGTATATGCTAGGTGATGTTTTGCCTTTGAGTCCTGCACGGGCCATGTTACTGTTGACCTTAAAACTTCTGCTGTCGATTGACAATCCTCCTCGTTGTTCGTTGTTTCCCCCTCTTGTTCGAAGCTGGTGTGGCTGACGCT
Source organism: Trinorchestia longiramus (assembly GCA_006783055.1). NCBI lineage: Eukaryota > Metazoa > Arthropoda > Malacostraca > Amphipoda > Talitridae > Trinorchestia > Trinorchestia longiramus. The sequence goes on from VCRD01000371.1 coordinate 45,285, forward strand.
GTAGGCCCTGTGTGTGCTGGGGTGTTCAAAATGCCGCGGACAGAATTTAGTTGTACATTTGGATCTTCCGTCGTCAGTTTTGTTGACCGTTCTGGCAATGCTTTGTGCACTCGGCTGTGAGGATTGTGCAACTTTTCGTTTGCGGTGAGTCGAGGTGCAGCTTTTGTTCCAAGTTTGTTGATCACTGAAGATGTTAATAGTTTGGGCAGGGTCTGCTGTGTTCGACCCGTATGTGTTATGTTTATGTTCATTACCGAAATACTGCGTTTGCGATCGAGATCCGCTGCAGAAATAATATTTTTTGAGGAATGATTATGTTTTGAAAGTTGTGTGTTTGCAGATGAAGCTGGTGCTTTTGCTGCTATTTTTGAGCATATGTTAAAATCTTGAGGCGGTGGCTGAGCAGGGGCCATTATTTGTGTTTTGCCTTTGCGTGTTTTGTGTGTTGCCGTAGTTTTGCGGTTGCTGCAGACGTTCTTACTAGTAGGAGGTGCCTCGGTAGACACTGTAGATGCAGATATGACCGCCTTCTCAGCTGCTGAGCGAGTCATATACGAATGCATGGTGTTTTTTCGTTTTGTTTCAATGTTGTGTCACGTTCGAGCTTAGAAGGGAACATCAAAGGAACCTTTGCCTGACATATGCTAGCATTTAAGGATTAATTGTGACTTTGGTAACGTCGTCCATTGAACTCAGTATAGATACTGAGATTATACATCATATATAGAGTGAGAGGGAGAAAGGTCGAGAGAAAAATAGAGCGAGAGAGAAGAAGAGAGAGAATGGCCTTTAAAGGTGGGTCGGGGGAGATGCTTCGGAGGGAAAGGTGAAGAGGAGGAGTTGGTAGGCTTTGGAGGGAAGATGCTGTGGAGGTAAGGTGGAGAGGTGGAGGGAAGTTGTTCGTAGCGACACATAAGTGAGGCTTTGTGTCTCCTGCGCTAGGCATGTACGAACCCGGGGGGAGGGCTAGGAGGTAGCGTTCATACCTATCCAGAGATGGTCGGTCCATTCGTAATTTAAAGATGTTGGGGAGATTTCTGTTAGAAGAACAAAGGTCGCTTTCCTTTTGTACACAAATATTGTTTTTTCTTCTTCCTCTGCTTCCTGAAAACGTTATCAATGTCATGTAATTAGTGTTTGGGAAATAAAATCAAGATTTCAGTATATATGGTAAATAAGTATCTAAGTCGATCTATTTTATGCTTGTAAATAGATGGGAATCTATTAAAAGTCATAAAAAATCATGCTCTATTCATTCTTGTAACGTACGAATCAATTCATAGGAATATCACAAATTTACTTCCGTGATCGATTACTGCTGATTTTGATGGCATTTTGTTTGTTTACAATGACACCAGATCACTTATACCACCGGACTGTATAGGCTATATTTTGTGCTTATTGTTTCGCTAAAATGTTTATCAAGTTATAAGAATTAAAATCTATGAAAATGGTATTTAATTATATAGTGTAGGTACCACTCTTAAATATTTTATCATATTAAAATGTCTCGTATCAAAAAATTCGGTATCCAGGACGAATCACAAATTAAAACCAAATTAACTTATCCAAATGTTAGCATATTTGGCGTAGTTTACTGTACTTAACATTTTCCATTTGATATATACTTTTGACTATATATCATATATAACGATTGTACATAGATCATTACAACAAGAACAAGCTCGGTTACATTTAGATTAATGAAGATACAAAACCCTTACAAGCACCAGCAGCGATGCTGCTACTTGTTACCAGCAACTTGCTGCGGAAGGCCATGATAATTTATAGAACTTTTTGCTGTTGCAACTTACCTTAAAAATTCACGCAAATTTGAAAAATTGCCCCTACTCGCGTTCGAATCACTACTCTAGGCACAGAGTAAATCTCAATTCGATATTGTTTCAGCGTATTTACTCGATACAGCACACAATATCAGTTACATGGTTGACGTGGCTAGAAATACGGCATGGGACTTGGGTAAACAACAGAATAATTATCGAAGTAATTATCCGACCCAAGAATGGACCAGAAGGTTCGTTCCTATAGCCTCATTCTATTCTATTCTATTCTAACATGGACTTCCAGTTTCAGATCTATGGACCTGAAACCTAGTACTGAGTTGTTGAACTAGTTAGTCTCCTAGCACTAGTCTGCCTGTCACTAAGCTGCTAGTGGTGTAGCAATTCATTACTAGTTACAACCTTCAGTTCCGATGATTTGATTTATTCGTGCATGAAGTGCCACACCAGGCCAAAAAAATAATTCCTTTCATAAACTTGCTAGTCGTGTGTAGTGCATACCATCACTTGTATGTGTAAAACTAATGTTATTCTTTCGTTGTAAAGTACATGTTTCGGCAAGAAAGGCACCCATTCTCTTGACAATCTTCAAACATCAGAAGCATTTTTTCCATTACTGTAAAGTAACCCACGTAGTGAAGCGATGAGGTTACGCACTTACCTGTAGTGTCCGT
>VCRD01000371.1:54314-91511 GCA_006783055.1 Trinorchestia longiramus
CAACTCTTCCTCCATGGAGCATAACATGGAGCATAACTCTTCCTATATGGAGCATAACATGGAGCATAACTCTTCCTCCATGGAGCACGACATGGGCTCAAAGAAGAGTGTACCAGCGCCTCGCGAGGTATGGACGTCTTCTTTTGGGTCCTCGGAGACCCTGAGGAGCGCTGTGGGTTTCCTGTTCAAGAAAGTGACGTGTCGTAACACCTCCATCTCCAGGCTCTTCTTCAATAAAGGTGAGTAGAACAGCCAATGTTAGACACTTACGGGGCGAGCCAACACTAGGGCTCCTGTGATGATTGGCTGATACGAGGCAACAGAGTTCAAGTGGAGTTGCAGTTCTGTGGGTGGTTGTGTGGGCGAATGATGTTTGTTTATGTTCATTGAACTGTGAACTTCGTTGAAACTTCTACTCAGCGCTAGCTAACGCCTTACGTGTGTGAAACAGGTGGGTCCAATGTCAATTTGAGCATATGTACCGCCGAACCAAGTATGCAGCAGGTAGGTCATCTCGCTGCGAAGATATGTACAGGTGTTGCAGGTGTGACGTTGTGAGGGTACAGCTGTGAAAGTCACTGAGGTTACAGGTGTCGCAGGTGTTCCTCTAGAGATGGTTACCGAATTAACGACTGAAATACGTGAAACTGGACATGAAATGTGAAAGGCACGACATTAAACTTTTCTAATTTTTAATTCTCGAGTAAGGCGATTACACAGAAAAATAAGAAGGCACATGTGAAAAAAGCACTACAGCTCCTTCGCTGCTCACACGTGAAGAAGAAAAAAACACTACTAAGCGCATACGCACACTCTACTTCTGGCACTGCTAACTATCGTAGTATAGAGTCTTCGTTAATTTAATGGTATAATAGCTTTAAATGATATTTCCTCAATTACATTTAATTCTTACAAATAGTTCAAGCAGTATTAATAATGTTGATAGTTAAAAAAGTTTTTCATCTCCGTTGTTTTTTAGTTTCAAGTCAATGACACGAATCAAGTAGAAGTGGTCTTTAACTTCAAATTTTTAGTTAAGTTGACAATACAATAATCCTTACATTAATTTATTGACAAATAGACTGACTCAATATAAATTAAACTATGAATTGATGAAATAATGAATATACATTAATTATTACATTGATGCATATTAATAGCTACAATTATTAGTTTTGAGGCTGGTACAAGAGTATGGGTGGAGCTTCTTGAAAAGGAAGTCATTATTGAAGGTTTATTGGTGACATGCACGATATTAATGGCGAGTGTGAACAACCTTTGGCTTGAAGGAACAATTTAAGCGTAGAAAATTAGGTTGGTTAAACACTTTCTGATCCCTTTAGCAGCTTTATATTCGTGTTACTCTTCAAACGTAAACTGTAAACTTTTGATCTGTTAGTAATTTTTGGGAAACGTTCTGGATGTAACATTCCTGTTTGCTTTTTAAATGTGAATGAGGAGATATTTGAATCTTCCTCAATTAAAAATAATTCTAAAAAAATGACAATGAGCTTACAAAGTTTATAATAATGAGAACACACTATGTAATCAAAATCATACAACATTTTTGACTTCAAACGATGGAATTACATTGAAAAAGTGAACCATTAAAATGTTACAATTTAAAAATGAAAACTAGAATTTCAGTTTCAAAATGTGTTCTTTTCCCCTGAGCGCAGATCAGAACTCCTGAGCTGAAGTTTACAGGAGCTCGTCGAAGTTTTTCCTTGCTCATTTCTTTCGCAGTTTTGCGCGCAAGTTTCTTCCAATCTTCAATTCTCGATGGCCTGTTGAGGTTTCAATACTACTCAAGTCATTCAAAAGTTTGCGAATTAGTGTTGCAGGATTTTTGTAACTTTTTCTTGACCAAGCAGATAAGTTGTTGATGGACACTCTTTTCCTCTCATTCCTTCCGCCGCTTCATGTTTTTGGAAAAAACTGAATATCTTCCTGAAAGGGTGAGTTTTTACTCAATTTTTGCTCCCCCATGGAATGTACGCCTGGTTCAAAACTTTCATTGAACGGGTGCTGGCGAGCGCTTCTAACAACTCCGTTATTACTAATTTTTTTTTGGTATTCGGTGAACATTTGATCGACTTTTATTTTGAGTCTCCTGAGATTGAACCAAAATTCCCTTTCCTTTCAAAAATTGATATATATATATATATATATATATATATATATATATATATATATATATCTATATATATTTCCAGGAAGACACACTCACACGACCGTTATTATAAACATCACTGAGCTGAAATCATCTATGATTTCTTCTATCTTCATAAAGTCACCAAGCGTTATTAAAATTTTATAGACACTCTTTCTATTCGAATGCATACTATTCACAAGTCGGGAAGGAAAATAGTATATGAAAGATCAGAGGATATTGGAAAGGAATTCACCCATTTCAGTTCGTGTAAAACCGAGATGTAAAACCCCCACAAATTTACACAGCGTGTGGGTTGAACGTACGTAAATTATTTCATTCTTTGCTAAATCAACACTTGAAATCCTAGATGAAGTTTTAAGAGGATTTGGTACACTTAGTCATATTTCTGTGTAAGTTTAAGAACTCAGCCACCACTTGCACAAATCTCTAATGCTATTTGTCTGTCATTTTAGAGCGCAATCAGCGTCTATAAGTTCCGGCAAATGCCATTAACAGAAAGCGAATGAACGCATTTACGGATACACATGCCATTCCGAGGCATTCGAGTGGATTTCCGCCATTCAGAGGTAATTTCCTTGTCGTCCTGGAGTTCCATAGCATCAAGGAACACGTGAAAGCATCGCCTGACTTAGCACAGACTCGTATTTTCAGAGAAATGAGGGAATTTTTTTACGTCACAGCGCACGTTGCTTCTATAGCTCCCTGTCTCATCACTTCAATGGCTTAGGGAAATGCTACAAAGTTGGTGTACGTTGTTTGGGAAAATTGATTGTTTTTTATCTTGAGATAAATTTCCTGAAACTTATTACAATGATGTCGAAAAAAAATGTAACAGACAAATTCATACTTGTACAAGGGTCGTCATCTTGTTCTTTAACGCAAGCGAGACATGTTAAAAACATCAATAATAAGATTTGGAAATAAATTACATTTTCATTTTTAATTATATGATTTCCTGCATTCATTTATTGCGTGCCTAAATTTCCCCGCACACTTACGTAGTTTACTTTCGTACATTTACAAGCATGATTGCTCTCAATCTAAACCGTACATTTTCAACCTGTTAGTCCTAGGCAACGACAGCTAGAAAAGCTTTCTGTCTCTGCAAAGAAACGAGTTGTATTTTAATAATAGACCTAGGTTAGGTGTTGAATAAACATTTCTCAAGCCGAGGATACGAGAGTATTTGATTGGCTGGTCATCGAAGTTGATCCAGCAACTCATAGGCGAGGAAAAATCGATATACTCATACCTTAATTTTGACACGTCGGTCTGATGTAGCGGGGACCATCACGCTATCTGTCTGGTATTTCGCAGGTGTACCTAGACGAGAAGAGTTGTGTATATGTATATATCTTATATATATATGAATATTAACTCATCACAATATACAATATTGGTTATGGTTGGCCAGAAAAGTAGTAATTGTAGTACTCACCTAACAGGTACACGCCTGACAGTTGTTTGACACGTACCCACTTGACAGATATTTGCTTAAGAATCAATTTGCATTGTCTTGAATGCCTTTTTTTAAATACTTTTTTATTAAAATACCTTTTTTTTTGCTTCACTGAATCCAATGTCTTCAGCATCATAAGGCTATTTATTAAAACGAAATTTCTGTACTTGAGTAAAGGCTTTATCAGACAATAAATTTTCAGTTCAGTAACTAATCAACTTACATATTTCATGAGAGTATCAGTGCTACAGAATTGAACAAGCTCTTCACCAGCATGTGTGAAGTTAGGACGTGCTTTTTTCACAAATAACGCAAGTGCTTTTTTCCCTAGCAGCCCACCGTCAGTTTCTTGATGTATTCAAGTCCTGCCAGAGAATCACAATCTATATATTTAACACAATCATACATATAATATGTAGACATTGGAAAGGAATTCCACTATTCTACTACATAATAATTCACAGTTTGTTGCTTGCTTGGTCCGTCTCTTTGTCACGCTCTTAAGGATTTAGGTTGGAGAAAATTCGATCGGGTATATACCTGCATTGTAAACTTTGCATTGTGGATACCAAAGGCACCTCCTTTAATATGGGAAGTCCTTCTCAAAGGACGAAGGCACATCCATTAGCAAATCAAACGAAAACATTCAGTAAAAAACACGTGAATTTTAACGTGTGGGTCTACGTACTAGTCTAATACTAAGAATGACCGTCGTGTGTTTATATATTTATTTATATATTTATTTATATGTTTCGTGTCACTTTAAAAAAAATTAGAGAGATCCAGAGCCTTACAGACTCGAGTCCGTATCGTGGATACCGAGTTCGGTGCACGGGTACAGCAATTAAAGAAACTGATGTTCAAGGAAATTTGGTAGATGATTTATTTTTCACTAGGAATGTTGTCATTAAAGAAATACTCAATTAAAACGTTTGTCCTTTGTAAATATATATAAAACTAAATATATTGCATTGTGTTCCTATATGTAATTTTATTTAATATCTTTCCAACAGTATATGCCATCATTTTTGATGGCACAGGTACACTAGACTATCTAATGCTAATACTATCTAAATCTAATCTAATACTAAGAATGACCGTCGTGTGTTTATATATTTATTTATATGTTCCGTGTCACGCTCTTAAGAATAGATAGGAAGAAATTAGCACTGGCGGACTTGGTTTCAGTTCACTGGTAAATTAATATACTCATTTTCGCTGTACAAGTGCACTATAATAAGTCACTTTCAATAAAATTAGAGAGATCCAGAGCCTTATGTACTCGAGTCCGTATCGTGGATACCGAGTTCGGCGGGGTATTGCCCTATGATTCGTGTACATTGTACCCGAATATGACACGAATTGCAGAGTCAATTGCATTAGTAGAAAACAAAGTGTCTTAGTTTTCACTATGAATGTTGTCATTAGAGAAATAGTCAATTAAAACGTTTGTCCGCTGTAAATGTATATAAAACTAAATATATTACATTGCGTTCTTATATGTAATTTTATTTAATATCTTTCCAACAGTATTTGCATCATCATTTTTGATGGCACGGGTAATATCACAAAATCTCTGCCGTCATTTTTGACGGCTGGATACACTAGTACATAATAATACACAGTTTGTTGCTTGGTTGCTTGGTCCGTCTTTCTCTCACGCTCTTAAGGATTTAGATAGGAGAAAATTCGGTAGGGTATACATGTATTGTGAGCATTGTATTGTGGATACCAAAGGCACATCCTTCAATGTGGAAACTCCTTCGCAAAGCCCGCGTCCACTGGCAAGTCAAAAGAAAAATTTCAGTAAACAACACGTGAATTTTCAAGAGTGATTCTACTAGAGTCTCCATATACAAGATATTTCTTGTTTCCACCATTTCTGTCCCTCTATCTCTCTCTTATCAATTTCTCTTTCTATTTGTGTGTGTTCTTCCCATTTCATCCAATCTATTACTGAAGAAAAATTATTGAACTGTAATCAGAACGAGTATACATGTATTATAAGCATTGTATTGTGGATACCAAAGGCGCTAGGTTACTATAAAATACGCTATTTTTTTCCGTTATTAGCCTTCTTCTCCTACACGGCCATGTTATCAGTAGTTGAGATACAGAATGGAAGTTCTCTTTTTATTGATGAAAAATATTTAGGTTCTGATAGTAATACGGATGAAGTGAAAAATATATTTTATTTCGTAGATCCGTAATTCCATCACTTTTAAGCCGTGGAATTTTCACGGGTACTATCTATGCCATGTTGCAGATAGATAGGATACAGAAAGGAAGTTCTGTATATGTTCATGAAAAATGTTCATTTAAAATACAATAATTTCTCGTAAATTTGTATTACATTCTTGCTTAATAATTTTTAATTAGTAAAATTTGAACCGCAAAATTCCCATGGAAACTATCTAGATTAAAATCAGAATCGTTTTCGCCCAAAGAGATTTTATGAAAATAATTAATTCTGTGCAATAATACAAGCATCTTGTGAATATGCTTTTGCAGGATCACGTTGTTTGTATGATATTCTATACAACTGTGATTCTTAACTGCCATGATTTAACCCAGCATAGGTCTTCAAGTAACTCAATTTTCCATGAGTGCTTTTTTCTTTAAATTCTTATTCACCTCACCTGTGTTGCAACGAATCCAGGATCAGATAAACATTTCGATAATGATAAGTTTGAAAAAAACATTTATCTCTGTCCGTGCTGTCACCATACAATAATTTGACCGCTAAACATTAAAGTTGTCAGAACAGAGTATTTAGCGGAAAGACTAGTACGGGAGTGGTGCTTGCTGTGCAAAACAGGCACAACTTGAAATTGAATCTAAATTTCACTTGAAGTAAAGAATCTTACAGCCTCATGGTTATCACTCTTGGAATAGGAACATAAATAACAAACACTTAAAGTAACACTGAAACTCATCGAAAATTATGTACCATAATAAAATAAGACGTTTAAATTGTTTAAGGGTATTAATGAATGTGAACGCTAAGTTTGAAATACTATGATTGGTATAGATTGAACTATCTTTTATCAAAATTATCTAAACTGAATTCTCAAGTACTTTTAAACTTATTATGTTAATTTTAAAATTAGTTATTGTAACATGAGCATTTTAGCGCCCTGACTAAGTTCTAAATGAACAGTCTTTAAAAAATCATGAGTACTTGAGCTACATGATTTTATAACAATTAAAATACCAATGCTCACAAAAATTAAAATTCATTTTTAGTGTATAAATAATTGGGTTTTTCCGTACAAAAGAATTTTGCGTCTTGAAGAAAGAAAGAAGAAAAAAATGAAAGATTATTAAGGAGAAAAAGTTATTTGGTTATTCAGGGTGGCAGAAAAAAATGCATGAACTCTTTAAATTGCAATAAATTATTTTCTGTTCAGAGGAGGAAATAAATACAACCTCTATTGGAAAACTGAGAAAATAAGAATGTAGTTATTTTTCTAGCAATTTTCAAACTGAGCTTCTGTGGCTTCGATGCAGCGGGATAACCGACTGCCGAAATCAGGAATTACGTTGAGTAGAATTTCACTGGGGTATTGCTGCGATGACTTCCTGCTTCATGTCAGTGATGCTCTCTGAATCTATGCTGAAAACCTTTTCTTTCCTAAAGCCCCATAGATAAAAATCCAAGGGAAACAGGTCTGGAGATCTCTGTGGTCAAAGGACGTCCCCATTTCTTGACGCCTTCTTGTTTGAGGTCTTCCAGATCGTCCTCTGTTACAGTTATGAAAACTTCCTTATGCTGTCTACTTGTGGACGATCTTGCTGACAGTTATTCGAGTCGGTGCAAAGCCATAAAACCTGTAAAACCTCATTATTTCAGTCATGGAGTTTGTGCGTACCATTACGTCCTCGAGAAACTAGCATTCGTAAAGAGTTAGTTGGCCCATTTTAAGGTGAAGGAATGAGAATGTTGAAAAACGAAGCATTAAATACTACATGATGGTATCATGTATGTTTAAATGGCCGGTATAAAAGGTACATACTTTGCATTAAAATTATTTCTGCTTTCCGATGGTGGTTGTGTTTATTTCCTCTAGAGCAAAAAATGTCATTGTAATTTAAAAAGTATATATATTTTTTGGCCCATCCTGTACAGCGCCTCTGAAGACACCAAATATGTCTTCCAAGTGTTAAAGAAATCTGCCTCCCAAGTGTCAAGCTTGCATCTAAAAGATTATAGATTAAGGCAAAGTAAATACTGAATCTATTTACTTAACCTTTTTACCATTTCACGAGCAAAGTTTTGTGGAATTTAAGTTTTGCAGCAGGAAGACCAAAGTATTAAGACGCCATTAAACGGCGGAATAAAGAACTTGATTGGCACAAAGACAGGCCTGACTATTTTATGGAACCTGAGGAGAGGCTGTGCACGGACACAACGCTTTGAAGTAAGATGGAGTGTGTGCTCCAGCAGCAGAGGCGTGACCTGTGTTTGAAGAACACTGGGAGAAAACAAGCTTAAATTTGCCTGATGAGTCAAGCGACCACCAGACTTAGGGTGCAAGAAAGATGCTCATGGTGTCTAAATTTCATGTTTGTAAACTGAAACCTGCTTCAGGTTTGTGTGTACACCACACTTCAAAAATGTTGACTTGCAGTCGAACTGTAGGACACGAAAATATATGCCTAAAACAAGAGAATTTCACTGCAGTTAAAACAAGAGAATATAACTAGAATTAAAATAAGAGAATATAACTAGAATCAAAATAAGAGAATATCACTAGAGTTAAAAGAAGAGAATATTACTACAATTATATCAGAGAATATTACCACAATTAGCGTTGTGTATCCAATCTGCATTTTTCTGGTAGAGTCTAGCTCAGGCAAATCAACTGTCGGTATCTTTATTCAAAATTAAATTGAAATTTGTATAACAACATCATATTTTGCTCACTGATTGCAACAGAAACGTCCATGTTGTTATGTATTTCACACTGAAAAGATAGAATAATAATATTATCTCGTGCAGAAGGAGCTCCATTCCTACAGCGTTGCTATTAGCATTCAAAACACCTAATTATGTTCGCTCTGCTCAAAAACAAGCTGTGAAAATAGTTAATTCTGAACCATCAATGAACTAAGAAGGTTTTTTACTGTTTTTTGAAAGCAGTTGTTCGATCACGATGAAACACGCGACATCAAGATGACCAAGGCATGAACTGGAGCCTAGTTAAAAATTTTGCTTCAGTTGAAATTTGGCAATAGAAGCTGAGTTGAAACGGACTCAGGTTGAAATTCTGCTTCACTCAAGATCCAGAGTTGGAATTTAATTTCGAGAGCAGAGTTGAAAATAGAAATGATTTAGATGGCACTCCAGTTGAAACTCAGCCACAGAAGAGGCCCAGCTCTTCACTGCAATTACTTCAGCTCATGAGGAGCTGCCTTAACCGCCAGAACGAAGGAAATAAATGCGTTGTCATCACTGGAGACCAGCCTGCAGGATTCTCTTTTTTTGATGGCCGCCTTTGATCTCCCTGGACAATTCGCTCTGAAAACACAGCCACGGCTTGGGACATATTTTACTCGTCGAAATGTTGGGATTTGGGTCAAGATGCGCACGATGCACAACTTGAACTGATCATATTTTGATCCTCCATGTAAGGTAGAGCATCTCATAACTCCTTGGGTGTGTCTCTACTATATACTCTTCTTGCTTGAACTCACTCATCAAAACAATACCAAAATTTCTTCTAGTCTGAATTCGCTCGTAAAAAACATTGTGTCCTTACCACCTCTTGTGTTGAGCTGTCCATCAGGACTTTAAACTCGAACATGATGCCAGGCTTTGCTACAAACTTTGAGGTAACAATTGGAAGATATACGTAAGCTGCCACATTTTTTTGGCCCATTCGTAATAATGGTCTAGAAGAAACAGGGATGCCTGCTAGTGCATGATATTGTAAATCCTAAAAGTTCTAGTAATTGCAGAAATTGAGGAAAGTCTAGCTATTCTGGAAACTTCTCTTTAGAAATCATATGACGAACTAAGTTTATTTGTCTACCTCACATCAACTATACGATGATCGTAGAGCGGTCGTGGAGTCTACGGCATTTACTCTGCAGTTTCATTCTTTGATGGTGTGGAGAAGCAAAGAATTCATGAGTGAAATTTGTAATATCTTACACTACGTATACTCCTCAAAACAATCATACAAAATCAATGTGTAGAAAATATTTTTACATCTTATGTCTGTTTGGCTTGGCGATCACAAATTGTCAAGCAATTTATCAGAACTTTCTAGTGCGTTGAAATTATCTTCTAGTGTTCATGTGGGACCCAAGGAGGCTGCCTAGGCAGTGTATGAGACCAGGCAGTGTATGAGACCAGGCAGTGTATGAGACCAGGCAGTGTATGAGACCAGGCAGTGTATGAGACCAGGCAGTGTATGAGACCAGGCAGTGTATGAGACCAGACAGTGTATGAGACCAGGCAGTGTATGAGACCAGACAGTGTAGGAAACCAAGCAAGTAGGCGGAGGTCAATTCAACAGTTTTATTCAAAATAAACACTTAAGATGAGGCATCATGTGCTGGTTTGGTGGTTCACCGAGCATTGTATCCTGCTGTTTAGTCACTGTTGTGTACCGGGTATTGAAAACGTTGTTTAATAAACTCAAGGCTTATGCCAAGTTTTCTCGACATGATAGTTAACGAACATCAAGAGAAGCATGAACACCTGGCAGTTCTTACAAGTTAACTTGGTGAATAGTGTTGTGTGTTGCAGAAATTCACTACCTAATCAAGTATTATAATGATACCATGCTAGGAATTACATTTTGGACTTTATTTTAGTATGGCAATTGACAAGGTTTTTATGCAATTCCTAGCTAATTATCTCGTAAGTTTTGAGGTCTAGAATGTCATGTAATTCATAGCAATTCCATGAGAACGTTTCATATTTGCCCCTTTGATCTTTTTACAATAATTACTTTGCTAATTTGAGTCTTTGCTCGAGATTGTTTTAATTTTTTTTAATTAAGTAATCAGCTTTAATGGACACTTGAAAGAGTAGGCACAAGAGTGAGGGAGCAACCCTGAGGATGTGGTGACAGCCCAGACACGATGGCAACAGCACGATGGCAACAGCACAGACACGATGGCAACAGCCCAGACACGATGGCAACAGCCCAGACACGATGGCAACAGCCCAGACACGATGGCAACAGCCCAGACACGATGGCAACAGCCCAGGCACGATGGCAACAGCCTAAACACGATGGTGACAGCCCAGACACGATGGCAACAATCCAGACACGATGGCAACAACGGATACTGAATACGACACATGAACATGAGAAGCCGTGGCGTGGAAACCACACTTCCGCCTCGTCATTCTATTTTAGTTAACATAATCAACGCGTCGGAATAATACTTCGAAAATTCATAACACATTTCGAGGATATTTTTCATTTTTTTTTGCCTTACATTTTAACTATAAATCTAGAATTATGTAAAACTTTAGACCTCTGATCGGAAATTACGATATACTTAGAATATAAACTACATCGGCATACGAGGGACTACCTGCATAACACGCTCTCTGGTCGGAAACAATTGGTGCACAGGCGAGGAAACATTCCGGCGATAATGTTCCACAAAACATTCGGGAAATTAATTTTTAAGCTTTGTTTCCTGTAATTTTCAAAAGTATAATGTGAAACGTTGAAAGTATAATGTATGAGTTATATTTATAGACTTTTTTCTCTGTACCCTGTTTCCAAGCGACGCTAAGAGTACTGTTTCGGACCAGAGAGAGATTATAATTCTGTTGCTAGGGATACATCGCTTTAACATACACTAAAACATGTATAAACATGCATAACATCGTTCTCATAACTGTAGTAAACTTATGCAAAACTAGATACATAAAACAACTAGTTTATTTTTTCATATACATGAACTATTATTGAGTGAATTAAACCGTTAAAGTCCACATTTGGGAAACAAAAGACAAACTCGGAAATTTTGTTTACTAATACACAGTGACTTCTCATGTGATGCAACATGGTCTACTTCCTAAACAAGTAACGCTGTCTACACAGTCACAATGTGCCTTTTCAAGTGCTGATTAGAGAAATGTTAAGCTTTAGTTCTTACAGCTTTACTAAATCTATCAGTTAGGCAAATAAATCTACTCTAATATTGAATATAATTCGTCACAGAAATCCATGGTCAATTTTCTATCGCTGTTCGTTTCTGGATTGCTGTTTTAGTTTCGCTTATTATTTAAATTCTTTCACTTCGTTACTTGTTCCACCTCAAATTATAATTCACTACTCCACAACCTCAGAAACTACTCCGCAATCCCAGCTACACGAGGTGTCTTAAGCAGCTTCCACTCACTTCTAACAATGAAGACAAGTTCAATATTTCCTCATAATAAAGAAAACTATAGCGTCAGGAACGGGTCGTTTGGTCCATTTTTGAAATTTTACCCAAGTCCCATCCCGTCTGAAGTCAAGGCATCAATCACGCACATGCACCTCAATTCCTCACAAATATTTACCACGCGCTGGCGTTTCAGTCATGCACGTGCATCGCAATCATATACGAGCCACAGAAGTTAAGAAGGGTATACAATACATCCATACAACCTGTACTTTATAAAACTGTACTTCATTCTCCCATATTTATTGAAATGATTTTTGAATGTGTTCACAGTGCCAGCAGAAACGGCTTTCAGTGCTACGAGTCTTAAAACACTTCTAATTTGCCACAGTATTCATATTGTTGCTCTAGATAAAATTAATTTTTCTGACGTGTTTTCAGTAATTAGCTACATTTTTTCTAACCTTTCTATCCTCGTGCTTACATTCTATATTGTTTCATTTCCAGACGGCTTAAACATTCAACAGAAGAGCTTTACGAGGTCTTAGATCCCAGAGCTTGCGCTGTCCACAACGCATTGTGTTAAAAATATGATCTCTTATTTCACTGGAGACACTGTATGCTTACAACACGTACTTGCTTTGCTTCTCTCTCTACTCATTATTATGATTCACAATTTCCTTCCGTTGTGTAATTATTGTTCCAAATTCATAACAGTAAAGTATCTTGGGATTTACAGAGTCATAAAGTTCTTTAGGTTGATCAGAATATTCTGTTAAGTAAAAAAACGTTTTGAGTGCATCCAAAGCTTTGATAAAAATGCTCGACACATTCATTTCTTGTGCCTCAGCACAGTGAATACTCCTGAGAAAATTCACTGATTTATTTCGCGAATTAGAAAAAACTCCGCTCAAATTCTAAAGAATCGTTAGTTGATGGCACAAATTCTGGATTTAAATTAAACTTCTTCCTGACCTTCGGCAAATAAGTTTACAAACGAAAAAAAAATCAAATGACGAGTGAAGCTTTTCGCTGCGCGAATAAAATTTTTACGTCTCGGTGGATTAGGAATTCAGCAAAAATTAATTTCGCATTTCACGTGAACAGATCAAGCAAGCTTAGTTATTATAAGAAACCCTGACTGTTAGTCTTTACGTGTTATTACTAGTAGCTTTTTCCTGAATTGTAAACAGCTAATTCAGTTCGATAGCTAATTAGTAAGACAAATTTTCAGGTGAGAGGAAAAAAGAATTTTGAAAGATAAGAAACTATTTATTGTGCATTAGTAAACACCACGTACCATATGTCAGGCCTCCGTGTTCCAGGTCCGGAGATGATGGAAGTGTTAGATATCGCTACGAGTTTGTGACTTAAATAAAGCTTTGAGTGGTGCCAGCTTGTAGCTTTTCCAAATGGTTTAAATTGTTATAACCTGTGAAATATATTCATTATAAATGACCGTTATTCGCATTACTACCTTCATATATGTATTTGGCGTATTTAAGTTCTTATAAAGCAGTGAACACATTGGGTCAGGTGCGATATTATTTGGATGTCACATTTCTGTCTTACTCGTATGTCATGTAGATTTTTTCCGTGTTTTATTTTAATGCACCAATGTTTATTATGGGAGTTTTCGCAAATTTTGTCTTCCAAGAACTTGATGAGGCGCTGATGCTATGATTTTTGTTGCAATTACTCTGATTTCGCCTACAAGTCTGTACAAGGAAAATATTTCACTGTTATGTAACACTTTTCAATTTTTATATTGTTTTGAGGCCAGTTCGGCTGAGATATTGATTATACTGCGAGGCAGTCTAGACTGTACGTATTAATGATGTAGGACTCGTAAAGACCCGTACGTAAACGTGTGATCAATCTAAAACGCAATCGTATGGAAGTCTCAGCTGCTAGGATTAGAATAAATTAGGCTAGGAGTTTTTAATAATAAGTGAGGGAAAAATACAGCCATCCCACTATCCCTCTATATAATAATACACAGTTGGTTGGTGAGTTGGTCCGTTTTTTTGTCACGCTCTGAGGGATTTAAATAGTAGAAAATTCGTTTACTGGTTAACAAGATGAGATACCATGAAATATCATCCCTGAATTACGATGACAAATATAGTTTCTAGAATATATGTTGGAAAGCCGAAATACTAGATGCTGCAATAAACTGTTTACTTTATGCTAAGTATTGTCTTCTCAATGGAACGGGTATAGAGCATTGTATTGTAAGCATTGTATTGTGGATATCAAAGGAACATCTTTCAATGTAGAAACTCCTTAGCAAAGCCCGCGGCCACTGGCAAATCAAACGAAAAAATTTAATAAAAACACGTGAATTTTTTCACATGTGGGTCTACTAGTCTACATACATAATACACTGCATCTCCATCTCTCTTATTTTTTCTCTTTCTCTATCTCTTTTTTTATCTGTGTGTGCACGTCTTAGGTATTTCATTCTATCTATTACCAAAGAAAAATTGTTGAACTGCAATCAGAACAATGTATCATGAGCATTGTATTGTGGACACGAGAGGCACCAAATAACTATAAGATATGCTATTTTTTCACGTTATTGGCCTTCTTCTTCTACACGGCTATACTATCCGTACATAAGATACAGAATGGAAGCTCTGTATCTATGCATAAAAAATATTCAGGTTCTGATAGTACGACGGGCTAAACTGAAAATGTATTTTATTTCATAGATATTTAGTTTTATCGTTTTTAACTGTTTAAATTCCACGGTGTAGATTTGACTAATTTGAAATTATTAGTAAGACGAATGGATTAAAGATTTACCACGAGTTATTTTGTTTTTAATGAATATTTTTCATGAACATGTAACAGAACTTTCATTCTGTATTTTATCTACCGATAATATGGCCTAGCTAGTGTTCGTGGAAATTTTACGGTTTAAAAGTGATTAAATTAAGGATCTATGAAATAAAATACCTTTTCAATTTTACCTGTGGTGCCATCAGAACCTGAATGCTATCATGAAAATATACAGAACTTTCATTCTGTATCTTATCTACCGTTAACATGGCCGTGTTGAAGAAGGCGACTAACGGAAAACATGGTGTTTTTAATAGTAATCTGCTCCTATGGTATTCACAATACAATGCTTATAATAAATGCATACCTTTTCTGATTTCAGTTCAATAATTTCTTTTTAATAATAGATTGCAAGATATGAGACGAACACACACAGATAGAAATAGAGATAGAGAGAAAGACAGAGAGAGAGAGAAATAGAGAGATGGATATACACTGTGTATTATATATTTCGATAGTATAAACTGTTTACATTTGAATCAAATGGAGGATTATCAGCTGATACTGCTAATTTTTATACATTTTTATTGAGTAACGTAAAAGTTGTAGTTTAGCTTAACAGCAATTGATCAAAACCTTTAGGAGAAAAGCTAAAATTTTTACTCAGTTTTTACACTCTGACGTCGCTATCGAGAATGACACAAAATTGAATACATCGAGGACCAACAAATACAAATAAGAAATGAATTGCATTGAAAGTTCATAGAAAAGGGCTACTGTCTTTGCTGCTTGTAGCTGGTTGAGTCTTAGTGACGATATTAATGACAAGATATTGAAGTTCTGGTGACTAAATATGTATTTGTGCGCATTTTGGGTAATTTTCATTGCAGAGAGAAACTTATTACCAATAGACTGAGTAATGCGAGTGCTGAATAGTAATGCCTAGTAATGTTAACACTACTGCGATGAAACTTCATTATCTTGCATTCATCCCTCAGCTGCAAAAATTAGCTAATATAACAATTAAAGCAATATTGCTTGAATTAAATTAATTAAAGCAATATTGCTCGGATATTGCTCGACTGCGGTATCTGAGATTATTTGATAGACGCATGACAGAATAGCTTTTCCTAGCCCGCAAGTGCCATGGAAAATTCTTGGGAAGTTTTACACTCAAGATTTTTGTTTATGCGCTCTGTAATGTAAATTAATTCATCCACGGAGACACAAGAACTTCTATGTATTATTAGAACCAAAGGCGGGAGCTGGTCGGTGTCTTACAGGCTTGCCTGAGTTCTTAGATAGATTACACGATTAGTGATACATACAGGAAATGTATTAATGATGCATAGAGGAAATGTATTAGTGATGCATAGAGGTTATGTATTTGTGAAATATAGAGGATATCCATTAGCGATACTTGGAGGATATGTATCTGTGATATCCAGGGGATACGCGTTAGGCATAAACATATGTACGAGTATGTATAGAGAATATTCATAAACAAGGTATGAAACGATCATAATGTAAATAAATATCATTTTTATGCTACATCCTAAAAAAATTTTGTTCAAATTTTATATAAGCTTTTAATTTATTATTTATTTCATTATTATGATGTAATCTGCTTTATTCGAACCACTAAAAAGTAGTTACAAAATTACGATGCAAAATTACTATGTGCATCTAAATGACAAAAGTCCACGGATATCAAGTATAATATTTAACTATCTAATTTAATTGAAAAAAATTACGCCTAAAATTAGCAGAGACGAACTTAATTCTCAATAGAACTACTAGAAATAATTTGGAAACCTGATTTTTCTATTTAATTTAACACAATTATTTTCATTGTCTTGAGTTTAACAAACAGGGAATTTGAGTGAAGTAGTGAGTTAAACACAGCACGATTTCTTTAGCGAAGCTTTTGGGCTCAACGAGCATTATTGTCGGATGTGAATCTTTCAATAGTCGTGTGCGGGTGTGCACGTTCTGCCTTTCTTATATCGTGCAATAAAAAATGAATTTAAGTGCCAGATAATGAATGGAAATAGTTATAACAGAAGAAGGAATAATTTCTTCCATGGATGAAATTAATGAATAGAATAGAATAGAATGAGGCTATAGGAACGAACCTTCTCGCCCATTCTTAAGTCGGATAATTACTTCAATAATTATTCGGTTGTTTACCCAAGTCCCATGCCGTATTTCCAGCTGCGTCAACCATGTCGGCAGCGGGATTCGAACCCGGGTCTTCCCGCTCGCAAGCATATTCGCTCACCAGTCGACCAAGCTGGTGATGTTAGGTTTAACCCACACACAAGTTAGGTTTAACCCACAGGCACAAATTAGGTTTAACCCACAGGCACAAGTTAGGTTTAACCTACAGGCACAAGTTAGGTTTAACCCACAGGCACAAGTTAGGTTTAACCTACAGGCACAAGAATAGAATAGAATAGAATAAGGCAATAGGAACGAGCCGTTTGGCCCATTCGTGGTTCAATACCTAAGTCCCATGCCGTCTAAAGTAAATCCATCAGTCATGCACGTACACCTTAACCACGTAAGTCAATTTAGTCGTGTGCACACATATCACTCACGCACAGGCGTTTATGTCACGAGCGTTTATCTCAATCATACATTATCCTTAAGGGGTTAGGGACATAATTAGTAGGATGTAGTACTGGGGGGGTTCGTAATCCAAAATTTATCGAGACGATTTATGAATGTGTTCACAGTGCCAGCAGAAACTATGTTTTCTGGCAGCTGGTTCCAAGTTGCGGCAATTTTAACGGGAAAAAAGTTCATAGCTTGAGATGTCTTGAAGTTTCTCAGTAATAGTTTTTGACTGTTATTTAACCATCATGAATGAAATAATTAAGAATTTAGTGACATCATAAATAAAACCATGCAGTTAAATATTCTGAAAATAGCTAAAATTTAAAAGTAATAGTATTGAGTGACTTCATCGTGTGTTAGTAGACTGCAGGACGAGGACACAACTCAGATACACCCCACCATCAACCACTATCCTCAGCCACTACTCATTTGGAAGAATCCGCTACTTAGTTACATTTAATACTTGTAGCCTATTATTAGCAAATCGTGTTATAACTACAAAAGTTTCTGTGCTCGTTCAGGAGCTAACCTGGATCACTTTTTATCATAGATGATGCCAGCTCCATTAAATAGGCGCCTGTTGGCTACACTGCTGGAGGAACAAGTTAGGTATGTCCAGCACGTGTAGCAAGGGAAAGAGACAACTGAGCATCCGTACGCCACCAACAGAGAGGAGCTTCTGACATCTGTAAGCGTTTCATTTTTTGATATTTGGTAATCATTGAGGTAGTTTCTTTGCAAATATCTGTTTGGCAAAGTTCTTCAGTATTGCTATCTGAACAGAGTGAGACATTCAATGTGTCTGCAAGGTTGCTGATACCACTAGGTAGATAATTATGTCTCCAATATTTTTCTATTCTTTCTTTTGTGTTTAGATCTTTTTTCTCCGTCCTGGTTTCTTATTTCTTCCCACATACGCCCTAAATTTGAAACTTACTTTCGATTTGCATGTGGTTCCAAGAGTTTTCCCTTGTATCATTGATCCAAAAAAGTTGTGAAGACATGCAGGTTTTTGTACTGTAATTTATCATACCTTGCACTCATTTCTGACTACAGCTTAGCTTTCATGGCTTTAAGGCCCTGATCTTGTCCTGTGCTACTGTCCTCAAGCACGACTTTCAAAGTGGCCTTGAGAGGTATAGTCTCTGACACACAAGATGAAGCACCAGTGATGCTCCTGGTTATCTCATCAAGAGGCTTGAAGACGGCCACACGGTTTTTTAGGAAGACATCTTCTGATACAAAATGTGGCTTTACTTTGGTATTACTGGCAGCGTACAAACTCACAGTTTCTTTCATTTCAGAAGTTCTTTCTAACGTATGTGAGCTGCTGTTCCAGCGTGTTGTAATGTCACGAACAGCACTAAGTTGCTGCACATTTAGCCGTTCTTTGGTTTTTCTCATCTCTTCTTGGGCTGTTACTGAAGAATTAATTTGTGTTTAAATGGCTCGGCATTTGAAGAACAAATTGCTTGCACTTTTCTGGTTGTAACTCTAGCTCTGACTACCAGTTCAATTGATGCGCAAAGCAATCAAGATTGTTTAGTTGTGACAGAAACAAACATTTTTTGCATTCGCACCTGTATCTCACAACACACAGTGGGTTCTCTCAGGAACAATTTTCCATTTGTCTAGTATTTTCAGAAACGTTACACTTAGGTACTCACTAGTATGGTGCTCCGTTAGAGGTTCTGCACACAACACAAAATTCTGTCTGTGAAATTGGACTTTAACTGCAGGACACGTCAAAGATATAAAGGACATTCGTGATGTATTGTCAGACCATGCGTTTGTGGTGAAAAACAGTTTCGATGCTTCAATCAAGTTAGTAATGAACGATAATATTTTTTCATCAACTGAAGGGTTAAGGTTTCCACTGATCTTATCTCCATAAAAGTTTGTTCTATTGATATTGTGGAGACGCTGCTTCCATAAGACGTTCAAAGCCACTGTCTTCCCCATAACTGAAGGGCAAATCGTCTAGTATTATCATTTCAGCAATTTTAGCCTCCAGTAATTTTGTTGTGTCATCATTTTTGTCCCATGAGTTCCTTTTTTCGAAACAGGTCACTAATGACTGCTGTTTGCTTACTTCCTTACTTGTTGACTGCACCTGTGACCGCACAACATTAGTTCCTTTTACAGAGCTTTTTTCTCTTTCTCTTTACTCCCTGAAGTAGTCACGAAACAGAAATTTCAAGTGGTTACGTAATGAGGTTTTTCTACCTTAACAGGAATAGTTTGTGTTACTGGCGGTTCTTTTTGCCACATCGTTAGAAACATTTTTAAAAATATTTCCACATTGTACTTTCTCGAGGAACTATTAAATTTGGAAATTGTGAATACTTATTTAAATAGTCTGATTAGTAATGCCCTATCAATAGTTTGACAATAATAGTGAACAAAACAAGTAGGCACTTCAATGAGTAGCACAAATAACTATTGGGTGGACCGGAAAGTTATGCCGATTTTTAGTAGTTCAATTTCGACTTATTAAGAACATGATTGAATCTGGAAAGTAAAGTGTGACTACACCTCTATTTAAAGCACACCTCATGCTTTTCTATTTCCATAGAGGAAAAATCCATCACAAGCAAGCAAAGAAATATACGAGTTTACAGTGATGAGTGTTTGGCTGATCCATCAGGCTAATGCCAGACCACACGTTTCTTTTGAAACCTGTCAAAAATTGCTGCAGCTTGGCTGGGATGTGTAATCCCAGCTTCCATATTCACCAGATATTGCTCCTTCGGATGATCATTTATTTCGGTCTTAGCAGAATAGAATTAATGGTAAAAGTTTCAATTTCTTGGATGACCTAAAAAGATACCCTGATGAATTCTTTGGCTTGAAACCACCTCAATTCTGCGATGAGAGTATTTTCTAGTCAAAAGAAAGATGGAAACGCTTTGTGCAGCAAAATGATTCATATTTGGTTGATTAAAAATATATTGGCTTACATATATTGACCTTTTTCTCTCCTTTAAAAATTGGCATAAACTTTCCGGACAACCTGATAGTATACTGTCATGAATACTGTTACACTCAGAAACGCGCGCATTAGACAACACAACAAGAGTTGACCACTGCTTACCATAACAAACATGTTTGAATATTAAATCAGCGTAAATTAATCGGTAATCATCACTGCCTAAATAAAGTAACAATACCACTATTCAATGAATACTATACTGAGTGAATCAAATAATAATTTACTTAATTACACAATTTATCACTTGTTTTCAATCAGTAAACGAAAAGTGAATATCTGCATGCAAGACCACCTGACCCACACTGCGTGAACGCAGGACCACAACTAATGTGTCACTGTAAAAACTGACAAAACATCCTCAGAAAACATCACAAGTTCAGTCTTGTTGCACCCAATCTGTCCTTTGCACAAGCACATACCAGTTTTCAACTTTATCCTATGCATTATACAAGCGCTACAAGTAGTACATATTTATTAAACACAGCATAAAGTTTAACTGATTGGTTTCTAATTTTCTACGAAATAACAGAAATCATGACCTTTTCATTAAAATAATGCATTAGTTAAGATGCTGCTAAAAGTCCGCATTAAAAAGTGCGGATGCAAATCTGAAAAATTGTGCAAATATCCGCAGATCCGGATAACAGCATCAAATGGATTATTCGTCCCAGCATAATTTGCAATAAAATTGAACGTTTCACTCAACTTTGAAATCAACATCAATGTTATCGGGAGTCTCAAATCCTTCTCAGGGTTTCTAGGCAGATAATTGAGCTGAGGTGGAAGATGGGAACCGCTGTTGACTTACACAGACAGTTTAACCGTCATTTTAGATTGTACCACATTTGTTGGAAGCTTAAAATTACCAATTAGAATTTATAACCAATTAGAGGTACGTGAAAGACACGAAATAAGGAAGCAAATAGGCAAGTAAAACCGACCTTTCTATTGAACATTGTTAATGATGTGAAGATTGTGTTTGTCAAAAGGTAGATAAAAAGTGAATTGTTTGTGTTCTATGAAAGCACGTACAGGAGTTGAATGTTGTTCTGCCATGATATGCGAGAATAAATTCCTAAGGTATTTATTGGACATGTTTGACATAATATGAACATACAGGATGTGGCATAATTCTTATTACCTGTTTTCAAATCAATTTCAACATCAGGATGTCTCACATGAAATGTCGCATTTGAAAATGACAAAAAATAATTGTCTTAAAGTATGTATTTTCATCAAAATATGGTAGTGTTTAGCCGATTCTTCTGTGTCTAACCACTGCCCAGTTCTTTTACTGTTATCGAAGAGTATCCATTTTTCATGATATGTAATGATTCGGTTCAAAAATGGTTCTCTAATGAGCCGAAAAGCTAACATTTAGAGCATTGTGAATCGCCTGTTCCTTTGATTTTTGTTAATTTGATGTGGAAAAAACCTGCCCATCTTTTAGACTTTTCCAATTTTGTTCAAGTGTCGAGAAACAGTAGGACAAGATTTGTTGAGTTCTGGTGAAATTCTTGGAACGGCTCGAGCTTCGCTTAATGTTTCGTAAGGCTTCGGCAGTCGAGTGACGCAGCTTGTATCAGTACAAGAAAATGACGACATTGTTCTGGTGGGATAATAGCCATGGGATTAGGAGTAGTGATTTAAAAATAAAATTTTGTGTGGAATAAAAAATACTTAAGATTAACATTATGCATACAAATAATCAGGCTTATGTATAGTTGATAAAGAAAACTATGCTGAATATGACAATTCATGTGAGGCAATTGGATTATCACAAATATTACAAATGCAATTTTAGAAAATTAATAATTAGGGATATACTTAATTTCTTACAGAACAATTAGCACTTAACTATTAACAATGTTACAGGATTTAAACGAAAGTTCATTATAGAATAACATGAAAAGGAACTGAGTCCATCTGAAATATTCAAACTAGGGAGAAACTTTAAAATCAACAGAATGTTGATAAAAAGAACAATTGACCTATTCCCTTCCAGAGTATCAATGTTTTAAAGTCAAAATGGAATAAGTGTTGTGAGAAATTACCCTTAGAACTGTAGTTCGTGAGACTATTAAAGAATTTCCTGAAAGACTTCGCAAAGTAACGACTGCAAAAGGGAAGCATTTTCAATGATATTTTTTGCAGTCGTAGACTAGTAAATTACTTACTATTTGTTGAAAATAGACCTTGAAATAAATGTCTTTTTTTGTAGAAAAAAATTGTCATTGTTTCGTAACAGTATTTATGTCATACCCTGTACATAGTCATACATATGTAGAAAGTCCATTAAATGGCAAAACTCGAACGCTTCCGAACGCTTCATGAATTTATTTTGCAGCTATTATATCTATGGATTTACTAATATGTATATATGAGTATATTGTCTGCAATATTTAATTATCACATATGTACTGCATATATATGTACATATATGTATAAATACGTACAGCATAAATACACATATGTGTACATATAGGTGTAGTTTTCATACTCGATTCTTAATTGAATTTAGAGAGCAACTACAAAAATTTCAACTTTTCTGATACCTTGTCTTACTACGCAGAGAATGTTCCTACACAGGACTAGGATAATGGGATTTAATCTTCGGAGTAAGATTCAAATGAGAATTAAATGAAACCTTTCGTTTCTTGGTACAAAATGCAGTGCTGGATTGACTGCACAACAAAGAATTTAAAAATGAAAAATAAATAAAATGCAGGATCAAACCAAAATAAAATATTACAAAGCTTTGAAATAGCGTGGCTCACCCTACAAAAGGAATCGTGTGAGGTCTTCGCTATGGTCAAAATGAGACACAACATTATGGGATCCATACAGAAAGTCTTGTGTTCCACAGACGCTTTGAAGATGAGAGAAACACTTTGAAGGGGAGGTACGCAACAGAGACACCGCGATCGGGAACAGCCTTGCAAAATTCTTGGAATATTTTACTCGCAGGACTTGCAGTTGTGCTTCGTGAGCTAGACAAGCATTGCTTTAGTTTTGCAAGCCACATTGCAATTGCGTTTGCGTTAATTGCTTCCCCAGGACAATTGAGTCCTGAGGAATCTTATGCATTTACGACTTGAAAATTTCTTCATTTCTTTTTATTTGGGTAGAAATGCTTAGGTAATGTCTTTACTAACGAACACATACATTATTTTGACATACACTAGTTTCAATAAAGGAAATTTCTACCTCTCTAATAATATTCTAGGCAAGTTTAGTGGCACGGTCTTATTAACTTCGATAGTAATTGCACAAGTGGTAAATAAGTCAGTAAGATTAATACACAAAACATATTTTATCATATCACAGATAAACAAAAATTCCGGCCTCCACTTTCTCTCCTCTTATAGTCAGAAGCTGAATCAATATTTCTTAATATATTGGTATTCAGATAAAATTATTTTATTAACGGACAACTGTTCAATGCAGTCATCAGAGCTTCTTTAATATATTCAACCTCGGGAAAAAATGTACCAATTTACACATATCATAAGTTTTTCAAAATATTTCATTTACTAATTGACATATTGCGCTCATTAGCTAGTAATGAAGTTTCCTAATTTATTTCCTCTTCATTTAAATCAAAGATGTAATTGCAACTCACATGTGATTATAATCTTCATGCACTCATACTCAACTCCTTAAAAATACTCGCACCTCGCACGATTCATTTGAATATTTTTGCCTCATATATAAACATATATTTATTATATTTTGACGATGAAAATAGAATAATTTCTCTCTTTCGTTGTATTACTACATTCATGAATAAAAGATAAGATGTTGTCACTTTGTTAGTATAAAATTTCTGTATCATGACAGACTAGAGCAGTAATTCTTATATTCCTGTATGTACTACAATGCACACTCTATAGTCCTGGTGAAAACTATAATGCCAACAACAATTTTCAATATATTTTCTTTAGATGGACCCCAACATTGAAACTTTTATATGTATGAGAAAGAAAAAAGTTTATTCCAGATTAACATGCAAGTTTATTTCGTACTATAACTTCCACCTATTACTTCAGCACATCTTCCACCACAACACCGAACTGAACAAGCTTATCAACACGTCTGCGTCAGACATATTCTTCGATGCCCAATCATATTTTTGGAACATCGGGCCCAGCCAAGTTCCTTTTTTTCTCGTCACCAAAGATTTTAATTTGCATAAAAATTACAAAGTTTATGAGATGTCATTATAGTTTTGAACTCTATTTTATGTTTTTTGTATATTCATTATATTATTGAATGAAATGAAATTTTATTATAAAATTGGGTCTATCTTAACGAGATATATTGAAAATTGTTGTGACATTATAGTTTTGACCAGGACTGTATAGTCGCTCGAACATAGAACAATTTCTTTTTTTTATAATATTGAACAGATCACTAAGCGCTGTATCACACATTTATAAAATAACAAAATTCAAAAGCAGACAACTCAAGTCCATAAGGAGTGCAAAATGTCGCCATTTAGAGCTGCAAGGTGACACTCGGGCACCACCTTGCTTCAAGCATCAGCGGACATAACGTTTCTGTGCTGCCAATTACAGACAAGTCTTGCTTCTGAATGGTCCTGGTCATTTATATTTATTGGTGAGTTACGTCAGTCGTAAACTCTGAGCAACGTCATGCTTGTTTTTACTGGCTCTCGTAACACTAACTGTGTGGTTATTGTCCAGAAAAGTCATCGTCCTTTTGGTCGAGTGGAAGGCATCCATTTCATGAGATGTTACATGTTGTAGAAGACCAAGGTGAGTTTAAATGTCTTATTCATTGAACACAATAATTTCGAGGCATGTTTTCACCTAGGTGACAGGGTGCATGGGTGTGGGAACATTGTTTTACACGTGTAAAATATTAAAGAAACTGATTTCCATGAAGAATATCTAAAGCAGTACATACAGCGAAAATTATTTTAGACAGTTCTCATCTGTCGGAGAGAATACCTCCGGACAGCTCACTGTCATTATACAGGACACATAAATAATGGAATACCTAGGTAATTTTTGCTTCACATGTACAGGGCGAGCAGCCTGCATACATGGAAAGAGTATGTTGTTAACTTAAAGAGAGAGACTTCACCTGTACTCATAACAGCTATAGACCTAGGCGCGCTGCACGGCCTTGTTCTATGAAGGAAACTTCTTGAAATTTTTATTTGCCCTAAGTAAACACGGTATCTTGAATACCAGAACAACCTCACAGGGATATTTTGGTTGAATTTTTATTCATGTGTGGGAAGCATAAATTGTATTCAGACAGAGGTCTGTTCATCAAAAAGAAATGCGGACTCCTCAAGAATAGTTGTGCTGCTTAAAATACAGAGTTGTGGAGTCGGAATTGAGCGAAAATTACTGCTAAAGAGTAGGCATCCAAGTCAGAGACAGGAGAAAATTACTGCTGAAAAATTGCAATCAGAGTCGGACTCTCCAATATTCCTGAGTCGGAGTCGGACTCTCTAAAATTTAGGAGTTGGAGTCGGACTTAATAAAATTCAGAAGGAGGACTCTCCTAAATTCAGGAGTCGGAGTCGAAGGATCACGTCTTGATATTTTTGCAATACATCCCAGACTGGACGTGGTGAGTGGATTCCCTTGAGTTACATGAAGCAGCTCCAGCTCTGGATTATGAGGTGCTGAGGTTCCTAACTCCTCATTTCAAACATCGGGAAAAAATCATTATTGGAAGAGGGTCAGGTCGTGTTGCGTATATAAAGAGGTGGCACTGCCTGGCGCTCTCAGTGGTGATACTGACAGTGGTGGTTCAGGTGCGTCGTCTCATTTGCTGCACCGTATCACAGGCCTGAAAAACAGACGTTTTCGGTCTTTCATCATTAAAGGATCTATGAAAAATACCTGTTGATTTTTATTTTGAAATTTTCTTCCCGGATTGAAAAAGTATTCGCAAACTGTTCGAGTTACTGATAATGTTCAATTATTGAAAACATTTTGTATTGATGAAAATCGTCGCTCAAAGACGTTTGAAAGATGTTTAGGCCGCTTCATTTATTGTTATTGGATGCGTCATCGTGATTAGATGCGTCATCAGGATTGGCTGCGTCGTCGTGATTGGATGCGTCATCAGGATTGGCTGCTAGCTGATTCCAATAGCCTACATGCAGGAAAATATACACGAACATACCTGTTCACTGGCACAAGTTAGCGCATACTTCAACATTATTAAGATATTATTGTTAAAAAATAACGGCTCAAAAGTTTCCAGTTGAATTTTCTCGCGTGAATTCTGAACGCATGTGTTTTAAGTCGTGTAAATCCTATTAATTTATTCTTCAGATCCTGCCTATCAATCAAATTTTCTTAAAATAATTTAGAGCTCATAAAAAATCTGAGAATTACAAATAGGAAAACAACTGTCACTAATTATTCAAGTGAATCTTTCTATCTAGAGAATTAAAATGCGTTGAAAGTTGTGTAGGTAATAGAATTTAAAAATTCATACAGCGAATATCGTGATTTTTTCTTGTTTGAATAATCCTGAAAAAATACCATCGAGAGTAAATTTTGGTAAATAGGATACCGGGTTCATTTTCCTTTAAACGAAAGAGTGAAATGATGATAATATAAATAATAATAATAATGATGACAATAATTATATATCTTTAATAATAATTAGGAAATTATAGAGCAAATGCAAGCAATGGGCTGAAAAACTCACTCCCGTTTTTGTGTTTGCAGAGAAATTCGTGAATTAAAAACAAGCTTTGGTGAGCAGTGAGACGGAAGAACCTCGAGAGCACACGCGTGTGTGACCTTCAAAATGCTCATGTAAAAACTGAGACACTTTTGAAAAACTTTTAAACATTCACGAAGCAAGAACAATAATCCACTCACTGAAAATAATTGAGGTGAGGTGTAATTTAAAACATTGGAGTTGAATGACCCTCTAGTTTAAAAAAAATCGTATAATAATAATAATAATAATAATAATAGCAACAATTTTTGAAGTGGTGAGCAGTAGGTGTGGTGACTATTCACTTTACTCTTAATATTATACTACTAACATATTGTACACATTGCCTTTTTTATTAATAAGTTGGCATCAAATCCTGCCGATTACTATTTTTATCAGTAATCTACCATCAAATATCACAGACAGCCTTTTCATCGATAATTTACCATCAAATCTGGTAGACAGGCACTATTATCATCAGCTACCATCAAAGCTCACTGACGCTCCTTTGCTTATTAATCCACTATCAAATTTTAGAGACATCCATTTTTCTCAAAAACTACCGTCAGATCCTACTACGTCATTTTTGAAAAAAGTCAAAAACTACCAAACTACCGTCAAAAACGATCGTCAAATCCTACGAGCTGCCATTTTTGAACAAAGCTACCGTCATGTAATTCAGATGGCTAGTTTTGGCAATAAGTCGAGTTGTTGGCTACCAGAGTTGCATAAGATGCAAAATAAGGTTAACATGTCAAAGACAAGTTTCAGACTCGCATGAGGCACGCAACTCAACAAGGACACGT
The DNA here is from genome assembly GCA_006783055.1 of Trinorchestia longiramus. Classification (NCBI taxonomy): domain Eukaryota; kingdom Metazoa; phylum Arthropoda; class Malacostraca; order Amphipoda; family Talitridae; genus Trinorchestia; species Trinorchestia longiramus. The sequence continues at coordinate 82,229 of VCRD01000371.1, forward strand.
CCAGAACCTGTTTACGACTTAATAGCCTGCCAAGAGTGTATGAAAATATTGCAAGTCGTCAGAATATTTGCCCCTCTGATGAAAAGCGCAGTAACATTTATCAGCTCCTCAAATTCATCAGAAATTTCTATGACAAAATATTATTGTGATTCGTCGAAGATAAGCAATCAGTTCGGCAGCCTCTAGACGGCTGTTCAGTTGACAACAAGTTCGATAATTTTGATGTGTCTGTAAATTTCTGAACGTAAAACTAATTCATGAAAGAATCTTTTCAACACAACCGTCACTACTGCGGGGATTTCAACACTCCTAACAGTATTTTTGTCTCTACAACGTTGAATTCAACAAATCAACGAAAACGTTCAAATCGTGAACTATAACTTCCACCTATTATTTCAGCACATCTGCCACCACAACACCGAACTGAACAAGCTTATCAACACGTCTACGTCTAATTATTAGTCCGTCTATTTATAGCAAATTATCGGTGCATCTATCTGTACTCAATTATTAGTACGTCTATTTGTACCTACACGACGATGTCAGACGATATCACTTCCCACAACGTCCGTCCGAGCCAAGTGGCAACGGCGGCACCCACGAGGCAGATAACGTTCCCATCACGTCAGCCCGACGTGCTGCTCGACGATGACGTGCTGGACCCCCCGACTGTGCCAAGCGACGTGCCTGTGCTGACGACGTCTGAGCGCAAAGCTCTAGCGTGCGAGCGAGCGCGACGAGCGAGGGCAGGGACCGTCTCCATTAGACGATCTATGAGTTCACAGCGCGGCGCCCAGATCATCATCAAAGGTGAGCTGTGTGCGTGCACAAATGTACTTAAATGAGTGAACGCAAGTGCGAATGTGAAAAAGTACTTCATCTCAGGAAAGTAGTTAGAGACTGATGAGGGCCTTTGGGAGGATAAATAAGGGATGCTTACTCCCCGCAAGGTTTACTGAAGCAGTTGAGAAATGGGAGGCTGAGAAAGGGGGAAAGCTTTTTTATTTTCAGATATTGGAATGTATGCTGCAACATGCACCATACCTTAAAGTCTCCGATATAAGAACAAGAAACGCGAATTTATTTGACTATTAAGAAAATTTTCGAGTACGGAAGTGTGTACTGTAATGTTGATATGAGTATGTATTGTACTGTTTGTTTACAGACATCTAAATTCGACCAACTGGAATTGGCCAAATGCAGAGACCGAGATAGGCTATGTAAGACGCTGCAGCAGAACGATATTTACAGTTATACTGCAGACAGCCCAGTGAGAACAGCTACTTTTATGCCTACATCCTCGTCCACATAAGCTCACCACCTGAACATGCGACGGACTGCTGTCCGCAGAACCTCTACATCCTGCTTACTGGCCGATTGAACTTACCACAATGTCAGCTCTCTACCTCGTATGACCACCAAACATTTAGCATTCAGAATTCCCTGAGTACACGACTTGCGTTCACTCTTCAAGGCAACTTCAAGTCGGGGAAAGGTTGTAAAAGATAATTGCAGCCACTCTATATATTGAACATATATATGAGACTCATCTCTCTTTCCTGTATTGCCATTATCCCATTGGGTTCAACCATTCTTCACACTCACAGACACTCCAGCCGAGACGGTTCTAAAAGGATTTCGTAAAAGTTATAAAAAGATACCCAAGTGAACTTGAAGTGAAGAGACGTTTAGGGGTTAGAATACAGGAGAAGATGTATGCGTTGCCGTTCTAACTAGGTTCCTCTGTTGGACAAACTGCAGGAACGAAACTGCACAGCCTTTACTCGGTTGACACCAAAACATAGCCTGCTGTTTGCTCGTACTCCATTCGAAGAAATCACTTTTTTCCCGTATGTCATCACAATGCTTCTTCTTCTATCCGTATCTGAATGTCATGTAGAAAGCTCATTTGAACTCTGGCGCTCCTCTTGAGTCGGCTTCCACCTTAATACTTTTGCTCGTTTCATATAACATTTCTTTAGTTTTTATTCCCCTTTTCTGTGTCTGCTATAGCGTCTCCAGGTGGCGTACTGGTATTGCAGCACAGGATTTCGTTTAGTCTCTCAGCTCATTGGTGTTTAGCGCTTTGAGAGTCGACGTGCTGGGACTTCCAGGCGAAGTCCCAGCACGTAGAATATCTACTATTGGAAATCTTTATAGTGAATATTCCACTATTGTTAACAACATGCTACCATGAACTTGTGAGAATTTGAACAACTCATGAAAATCTCAATCACGGCATTTCTTATTTCTAAGTCCCAGACTACCAAAAAAAATTAATAACTCGAAACTTGCTACTTTCATTGTTTTTTTTTATTTGTTTTGGGAAGTTTCATGTTGTTCTTAATTATAATTAAAACGTTTTTACCCACGTGTCCACCTCAAAAATATATATGAATACACAATATCATACATATGTATATACAAGTATATTTCAGGCAGTGAGATTTAAACGTTGTTCTAAAATACATGCTCTCAACAATGTTTACCCTCAAAAAGAATATTAAAGGGCGTGTGCGTTGTGTTTCTAAACATTAATGTAGGATTGGGATGTTGAATTTGAATGTTAATTATTAATTTATTTTTTAGAGATCTTTCGTCACACAGTAATGAAATATGCTTAACTATTTAGCCTATTTCATTCAATATTAACGTCATTCAAACTATTCATTAATGGTTATTTGTTTAAATGCGGTAGGAACTGATAAACATACGTACTATTTAATGACGTACATACGACTGGATTATTCAAAACTAACTAGGCTTCTCTAACCTGACCACGAATAACAAACTTTAATTTGTTAAGTTGTTAAGAAATTTCCACGCAGGTCGAATAAGTCAAAAGTTCATGCGTAATAGAGTGGCTATTTTTCTGGATTCTAATCCACACACACATTATTCAAATTATCTGTTAACAACGCACAATAAACACAAGATCTGTCTAAAAAGTATGCAACCTTGAATGTTTCAGTGCACAGTAGTGGCTCTGTGGCGGACTGCGTTAGATCAGGCAGCGAGTTCACGGCTGTCGATAATTGTTTCTTACAGAAATAATAGAATTTCAGCTGATGTTCTAACACTCTGCCATCTGAGACATAACGCATTCCAATTTAACACTTCTTTTTGAACTGATTTTGTTAAAAAAGTGCCACAAAACTAGGACACATCTTAGCAAAGAAGTTCTCAAATTTAGTTTTTTAATTACATGTTGTAATCTACAGCTGTTAATTAAGGAATCACCCAAAATACACAAAAACGGTTTACATGGGAAAATTATTCTGTTTAAAAAACGAACGTTTTAGTTACTACTGGTAGGAAGCTTATTCAAATTAATTACTGGTATATTGTTTGCAGAGAGGAACAACGTATCCAGGGAAACAAAATTCAATGCAAAAAGGTTGGAATAAAATATGGCAGGAACAAGCCAATTGGTTCATTCTTGGGCTGCTACTCAAGTCCCACGAAGTCTGAAGTTAAGATTTAGATCACACACAGACATTTCAGCCACGCACACCTACACAGATTATAGGAGCTTATGGTATTATTGCATGTATGAGCTTATGTATTGTATTGTATTATGGTATTATGCACTCGTATGTATGTGTATGTTTATGGTATTTTGTTTATGGTATTATGTATTATGTATTTGTAATACTGGTGAAGTTCTTTAGCTAATATTTGTAATATTGATCTTTGAAAACGTTCGCAGTGTGAACGAAAACGATGTTTTTGGGGCAGCTGTTTTCAGGTTCCGGCAGTTTTAACCGGAAAAAGTTTTAGAGTTTAAGACTTTTTAAAATTTCTGATTCCTAGTTTTTGGTCGTTATTTCTGTGAGACGTTATCGTCTCAACCGAAAAGCCCTTCCATGGAATCACCGGTAAAGCCATTGGGATATTTGTTGGCCTTGATGAGTTATCTACGCTGTATTTTTTGTTCTTGGGAGATGAGTTGAAGCTCCGGACATCTTTTGTAGCTGAGAGTTCATGAATAATTAGCGTTTCTTTACACTGAATTTTCTCCTCTTTATTAATGTTTTGTCGTTGGGTAGAAGACCAGAGTCGACCTGAATGTTCCAAATTTGGCCGGACTAGCGCTTTACATAAAGGTTGTACAGGTTGGCTATTCTTTTGACACGATATCTTTTAAATGTTCTCCATTATTATTTAAACACAAGGATATTCTACGTACAGAATTTTCCATGTCTTTTTTCAAAATATCTGGAGTTATCCTGTTGATTTCTTCGATGATGTTTTTCAACTCATGGAGAGTATTAGGCATATTGATGTAAACTTTTCCTCTAAGATATTCCCATAGAAAGAAATCTGGAGGGGATAAATCAGAAGACCGTGGTGGCCACGGTACGTCAACAAAACGTGAAATTAAACGACCAAAAAAGAAAGCTCGTAGTACTGCTATGGCTTCTCTTGCAGCATCTGGTGTCGCTCTATCCTGTCGGCACTACGAATTTTGCATGCCCAAATTTTCCAGTTGTGACAATAAATATTTCTGCATCATTTGTCTGTAGTTGTTTCCTTTCATTGTCACGGTTGCACCATCAACATCCTCGAAGAAGTATAGACTAATGATTCTTGCACTCGTTATACCACACCAGACGGTTACCTTCTGTGCATGAAGTGTTGCTCTTGGATCATCCTAGGGTTTTCATCGCACCAGAATTGGCAGTTTTGTTTATAAACATGCCCACTAATATGGAGATGGGCCTCAGCAGACATGATTAGGTGCGAAGTAAAAGACTCATTATTTGTAAAGGAATAAAAATGCTCGTGCAAAGTCCTTTCTTTGTTGATGGTCTGCAAACTTTAACAATTGTTACTTGAATTTTTTACGAAAATAGTTTGAAGTTTTTGGTCAAGATGTGTTGCAATGATCTTTGTAAAATTTCTAGTTGACTGAAACGTTTTTTAGTTGAAGTTTTTATATCTGCTGCAACACTCAATGAAACACGTTAAATTACACATGCATTTCGTATCGATCTCGGTTTGCTAGAACGTTCTTTGTCTGCTGTTGAGCCGAAATCTCTGAATCTTGAAATCATTGCAATGATGTAATGTTTGGAAGGTCCTTGTTGATTGAATGTTCTTACAAAGTCATTCTGCACTGCAACAAACGATCCATTACGAGAGAAATAACTTTCTACTGCCTATGCTCGTTGGTCCTCGCTGTATTTCAGTATTTTTGGGATATGATAATTGTGTAAATTTTGATTACAAAATATGCTTCAAATCTGTATCTTCAACACACGATAAACTTCACGATTTTTTCTTTCATTTCATATGAAACGTTTTTCATAGCTGTATCAGTTGTCGAGTAATAAATGTTCAAGCTGTTGAAGTGATTTTTGCATCACCCTGTATTATTTTTTTGACTTGTACTCAAAGTTCCTTGTCATAAAACCAAGTTCCTTGTCTGACACTTTTTTCTACCTGTTTGTCATGTTTGAGATTTTTAAGTGATAATATTTGTGTTGCTGTACTACTTCTATAGGTATGTCGTTCATCGTATGTTGAAGATGTCGGTTATTTTCACCAATGAGTATTACTGAACATCAATCAATGTTGAAGCTCAGTTGCCAGGTTTCGGTCAATTGCAGTAGATGATTGAGGTCTGATTAAATTGTTACTCTGTTTCTATAGGAGAACGCACTGTAATAGAGTTTTGTCGTTAATGGCTTGATGTCAATGTTTAATGGCATTTACAGCACGAACGAAATAAGAAACTGAAAGAATCAAATGATGATATCGGGATAATTCTATTTCTGCTCGCACTTCAGGCATTAGAGGAAATTGTACAAAAATATTCTTATTGCAGCGGTAGGACAACACGTTGATAGTAACCAGGCATTATACTTTGCTGTTTGAATAACTCGTTCCCTCTAGCTGGCAGCAAAACAATTTTTCCTGCTTCTCTTTAAAGAAACTCCCCCGACTGTTCTCTTTTTGCAGTCATTTGTTTAAAAGTCGCCAGTTCGTTCATGTGTCGTCTTGCAAAACAAAATGGCCAGAGATCTTTGCTGGAGGAATGGTCTACTCATCCACACACGGACTCACATTGCAAAACGGTAAGAGATCCTTTAGGGATCTTTCTTTAAAGAATCACTCTACTGATCCATGTGCGGTCTTCTGAAATCAATAAATAATATCTAGTTCTTTGTACAGAATTGCTTTCGAGTGAACATGAAGTTTTTTCGCTGTTTTTCGTCTGAAAAGAGGCAAGTGGTTGCCATGATCTGCGTGCCATATGAAGTCCCCGCTGTACAACTTCGAAATTTTGTCTTTCTTTAAGAAGGCATCTGCAATGATTAGTATTTTTTTCACTTCATGCCTTTGGATATGTGCGCAATCACTGAATCCATAATATGTATACCTGAGTATTAATGTGGTACTCAAACTCCCATGTAGGTATATCAGTTAAGGCGTGGAAATAATGAACAACGGAAAAGGGTCAAACAAGCGTCCAAGTCAAGGTAGATGCCTCACATTTTACTCCTTTGTAAGCAATATTCTGTTTTCTTTATAACGGTTAAGAAACTACTACTATGACTTAACTTCATGCAATACTACGGTAAGTAGCAGACAAATTATCAATCATGTCTGTATCAAATTCACGTAAGTTATATTGAATAACATAATGTGAAATGTCTTGGTATTAAAGAGAGACTACAAATTTTTCCTACAACGTAGAAACTCGTTCGTATGCTCTCCCTTTCCAGCAGCAGGGAGTGAGGCAAAGATACTAAGCCCTCAAGCAACGCTTCAAAAATCTGAGAAAATGTAATAGAATTTATTTGCCTCGGAGTTTTATGTTAATTAAAATATTCGTTGCATCACAAAAGTGAAGGCTCTTTGCGGTGTTCGTACCTTAACTTTTTAATTATTGAAATTCTCCATGCTTCTATTTTATGTAATGTCCATCATAGGTGTTCATTTGATGTAAATTCCAGGTATCCATTTGATGTACATTCCAGACATCTATTTGATGTAAATTTCAGGCATACATTTGCTTGAAATGAAGTAGTTGCATACAAAGACAAAATCAAATCCGCAGTATTTTCTTAAAAAGAAATCCCTGTTCAAAAACCTTGCACGTTAATAAGAACGAATTCAAGTTACTGAATCTTTTGAGTGGAATTGATGTGAAGTTTATGGAGCGATGAAATCACGAGCGTTTCTTAGATGTCACACATTATGTGCTCTAGAACTGACTAGGATGAAATTTTCTTGAATTAAATAATAGAATTAATTAAATTGTCGTGCATTTAGTATATGTAAAATAAGGGAGGCGCAACGTAGATCTTACGTCGGTGAACTGCTTTCACTTGATGACGACTGCCTGTCTCATTCTGTGAGAGAATTATGAACAAGAATATCATTATATATGCCTATTACTTAGTTCTTCGTATTTGGGGCAAGGGTAGAGGGGGTGGAATAGTCTAAGACGAGTTGACCCTTTACGCTGGTTGCGTTACTTTACTCGTTTATTGTTTTAATACCTGGTGTATTACTTCCCTAGTACTAAATATAAAATAGAATAGAATAAGGTAATAGAAACGAGCCGTTCGGCTCATTCTTGGACTGCTACCCAAGTCCCATATCGTCTAAAGTAAAGGCATCAATCACATAAACACACTTCAATAACGCACAGGCATTTCAGTCCCGCACATGTATCACAATCATACGCTTGCTCCATGAGTTAGAGACATATAATCAGTACGTTATAATATTGAGAGGGTTCCTCACCCAATATTTGTCAAAATGATTTTTAAAAGTGTTCATTGTGCCAACCGAAACGGTGTTTTCGGGCAGCTAGTTCCAAGTTGAAGCAATTTTAACGACAAAGAAGTTCATAGCTTGGGAGACTTTAATGTTTATTATAATTAGTTTTTGGTAGTTATTTCTAATTCGCACGTTACCGTCCCTTTCGAAAAATTACTTCTGTAGTAACTTAGTTGTTGGTATAGCACACCATGCTGACTGTATCAAACTGGCGCCAGTGTTAGACTTTTTGTAGCTTTGATGAAGTTGTGGCGCTTATGTCAACGATCTTGGACAAAATAATCTGCTCTACATATGGATGAAGAAAGCAGCGAAACCTCTGCTTTTGTAAGCAATATACGCCTCTCGTTTAACAGTACTTAATAAGAAAAATTGTAGATTAGTTTTGTTTTCATTAAATTTTGAGTTTGTTTGGCCAGTTGGAGTTCAGACAGATTGCCAAACGTTGTGTGTCTTCAAACTTAAACTAGTTAGAGTAAACAAATTTCTTTACCCTGTACACTTGGTAAATTTGTGGTCCACATGTACATTAGAGATGACATAATGAACATAGTACCTTACTCTTGATCAGCAGAGTGAGAAAGTATACAAAGACTCATTCTAAAAGAGGGGTTACGGGTCCTCTGCTCTTAACCTTGTTTGCACTTTGTGCTTGTGAGCATGAACAGACACGAACACAGTCGGCATTTAACAGTCTGCCGTAAGCTTCAAAAGATTTGAATTCTTTGACTGCCTCTAACGGGCCCGCGTCTCAGACAACCTGATGATCGGGCCCAGAATTTCTGCACTTCAAGCCTTGAATATGGTGCAATATATTGAAGGAAACCCATTACCATGTTAATGAGACAGTTGGTTCTACCGGGAGAGTGGGGTTTTAAGGCTCGATAGTTCTGTCTAGTAAAAAGTGTAGCGTCAGAGGGATAACTCAACGCACTCCATTAGCGATACTTGTCAAGTGTGCAGAAAAGCCGAATTTACTGACAAAGAATAAGTGCAATAAGCAAGAACATCAGAGCAGAGATGTGAATGCATCGTGAACCATGATACATTGATAAAATGCGCCGTATGTGCCCCTGTAGTGTCCAGATAGGAGAGAATGATTTCGTGGAAGGTAAACCCGCTTCAAATTTTTTGTGTACTCGTTTGTTAACGTCAAGAAATTAGCAAACACTTGGCTTGTTATGTTCATAGGAAATTTTGAGCGTTAATTCTTCACCATGGTGAATGTGATGAAGTGAATTCATGAAGTATGCGTGGTTGAATTCATGAAGTATGGGTAACTGAATTCATTCATGACTTATGGGGAGCTGAATTCATGGAATATGCGTGGTTGAATTCATGAAGTATGGGTAGCTGGATTCATGAAGTATGGGTAGCTGGATTCATGAAGTATGGGTAGCTGGATTCATGAAGTATGGGTAGCTGGATTCATGAAGTATGGGTAGCTGGATTCATGAGGTGTGGGTAGCTGGATTCTAAATTCACGAAT
>VCRD01000371.1:91629-104568 GCA_006783055.1 Trinorchestia longiramus
ATGGGTAGCTGGATTCATGAAGTATGGGTAGCTGGATTCATGAGGTATGGGTGGCTGGATTCATAAGGTATGGGTAGCTGGATTCATGAGGTGTGGGTAGCTGGATTCTAAATTCACGAATGATTTTATTTATTAAGTTATTTCTGTTATTGCTCCGAAATGTGGAAAAAAACAGATCCGTAGGGGTGGAATATCATGGAAACATAAAATGATGAAAAAAATCTATTTAATTTAAAATTTGAGTAAAGAATCTATGTAAAAAACGAATGTCCAAGGTAAAAAAATCACACTCATGTTTATGAATCAAGTTCTTTTAGTGATCACGCTTTTTTACAGTGTTATGTAGCCCATTGCAAGGACCTTAGAGAGCTGACCTTACCATTACCTTCTCCCTGTACGTAATGAAGTGTGTCATGTGGCCGAGGCAGCAATGGCCTCTTCTCCTTATCTCTCCTCGCAAGGCACAGCCAAGCACCAGCTGGAGTCACTTATCATCTGAACGGAATTCTTGCCTGAAACGATGATCTCTGAACGAATGTTGCTTGCTTCCTGGTGACTGGATACATTCATATGGGATACTGAACTTCTTTGTGTTATTTGATGATTGTCAAAGTAACTGTTGCTCTTCACTATTTAGCATTTCCCGACTCATGGTACCTAGACGTGATTCAGGACTCTGTGTGTGATTGATATCTGAGATCTTTTAACGTGTGTACTCAACCAAAAATGACAAAATGACACTCGTTTCCTGATTTAAACCGACGTCGAATTTTTCTACCTCTGATAAATACTTATTGATTTCGTGTTAATAATCAATTTTCATCACGTCCCTTAGAGCGAGAACAACAACTAAAAGTACGCAGCAGTTCTTCCTGCAGTGGTTCACACTGTGGTGCCCCAACACATAGCCGTGCCTTTCTCCTGGTCTTCGGTAGCTTTCATTAAAGGCCAGGCGTTCCGAGCAGGGCGTAAACAAAACCCTGAGTGTTATCATCGCTGTGTATAATGGACTCCCTCACCTTCTAAACTCTAGCCACCTCCACTAGGTGGACACCCACAGCAGTGCTATGTATAATGGACTATCTCACCTTCTAGAACTCTAGCCACCTCCACTAGGTGCACACCCACAGCAGTGCTATGTATAATGGACTCCCTCACCTTCTAAACTCTAGCCACCTCCACTAGGTGCACACCCACAGCAGTGCTATGTATAATGGACTATCTCACCTTCTAAACTCTAGCCACCTCCACTAGGTGCACACTCACAGCAGTGCTATGTATAATGGACTCCCTCACCCTCTAGAACTCTAGCCACCTCCACTAGGTGCACACTCACAGCAGTGCTATGTATAATGGACTCCCTCGCCTTCTAGAACTCTAGCCACCTCTACTAGGTGCACACCCACAGCATCGTGGTGTAAACAGACGCGTTTGTGGAAACTACCTCGTTGAAAACACAGCTTTCCGGCCACGCATGCACGTCTGCTTCTCGGGTTTGTTTTGATGAACAACACCGTAACCCTCACAAGGATTATGTGAGCAAGGGATGCGAACCTTGATGAGTTGTTGTTAAAACTTGTGCGTTTAAACTCTAAGTTTCCATTGTTTGGCTCGAGGATGAGTCATTAACAAAATATTTTCTTATTGATCAAGACTTTGATTAGTTCATTGCTTTTGATATCATTCTGCATACAGGCATCACTGCATACTTGATAACGCGTCTGATCTGAGTTGGTATTACTTCTAATGAGAAACACATTTACTGAGGAATTATAAGTAAAGAAACTCTCATTAAAAAATTAACGCAGTTTCAGCGAGACTCTTAATAATTACTTCTGTTAAATGTAAGGTAAATAAATACCACGTATGGAAAAGGGGCAGATGGAACACAACTGTATACACAGTACAGCAGCCTTCACCTTACAACTGTACAGAAGTTGTTAGAGATGAAAGTGGTGCTGTTCAGCGTTGTATAGTTAGGTCGGGTGCCCGATCACTATAAAATACTCAAGTTTCTCAGTTATTAGTTTTCTTCTCACACACGGTCATGTTATCGGTAGATAAGATACAGAATAGAAGTTCTGAATATATTCATGAAAAATATTCAAATTCTGACAGTCCCACGGCTAAAACTGAAAAATGTATTTATTTATAAGATCCTTAATTTTGTCATTTTTAAATCAAGGAATTATAACGGGTACTTTCTGGGTCATGTAATCGGTAGATAAGATACAGAATGGAAATTTTGTGTATATTAATGAAAAGTATTCGTTTAAAACACAATAATTCGTCGTAAATCTTTAATGCATTTATCTTTATAATAATTTCCAATTAATCAAATTTAAATCGTGGAATTTTCACAACAACTGTCTAGTAAGCACAAAAAACGGTAGTCCTACATAAAAATTGAAATAGAAAGAATACCCGGAAGTTGTTTTCGTACTGTATAAACTTTGTTTATAGTGTCTTTGTTTTAGGTTTCTGCAAAAAAATCGTGGTTGCAGTCCTTTGTCAGGGCAAGAATTTATTGTTCAAGTAAAAAAATCAGAGATCACGAAGAGTTGGTGGGCTAGATTAGAAAAAATAAACTTTAATTCTAAACTCTGACACCCTAAGCCATGAAGCTGTGCATTAGAGATTCTTTCACCGGGTATATTATTCGAGGGCGACTCATAAACTAGAAAGTTAACAAGTAATTAACTCTTGCATGTTCAATTAGGACACCCGGAACCAGAACAAAAACTTCTACCGTCGTTTTCACGTGCTCTTACGAGTATGTAGGAATTTTTGTTACGTCATACATAGTAAGATAATATTATCACTCTATATGTATATGAAAATATTATGTCTTTTAGTAAAATATGAATTATTTAAACACTAGAGAAAGTGTAAAATGGTACGATTGGAGTATTAACTATCTTATAACTTTGAGGGGTACTAAAGTTAAAAAAAATTTTATTTAGAAAACATTAACATCAATAATGATTTTTTTCGTTCCTCCGGAGTAAAATGAGCGCTGACGAAACAGTCCTCCTGTTAAATTACTTGGGGTGCATTTCTGATGAAATTTCAGTGCTTTGCTGTCGTAATAAATTACATGTACTTTAAATTCAAACGTTAACGTTCGATTTCAACTTTTGTGAACCATAATAACGTATGATAGTAAGCTTTGTCTTACCTATCGAGGCTTGATCTCACTTCTTGCAGGCCTCATAAGCTCAAGTCTACCTCAGCTCAAATCTATCTTAACTAGACAACTCCCGTGGAGATTCCACGATTTAGATTTGACTAATTTGAAATTGTTATTCGAGGGTGATTCACAAACGAGGGTGATGAATGCATTAAAAATTTACAACGAATTATTGTGTGTTAAATGAATACTTCTTTATTAATTTCATTGAGAACTTCCTTTCTGCATCTTATCAACCGATAACATGTCCCAGATAGTACCGGTTGATATCCCTTGGTATAAAAGTGATAAAATTAAGGATCGATGAAATCATATAGATTTTCCAGTTTCACCCGTGAATATTTTTTATCAATATATACAGAACTTTCATTCTGTATCTTATCTACCGATAACATGGCTGTGTAAGAAATAAAAACTAATAACAGAAAAAATTGAGTATTTTATAGTGATCCGGCTCCTATGGTATTCACAATACAATACTTATAATACATTTATACCCGTTTTGATTTCAGTTCAATAATTTTTCTTCAGTAATATAGATAGGAAGTAATGGGACGGACACACACAGAAACAGAGAGAGAGAGAGAGATGGAGATACAATGTCTATTATATATGTAGATACATAGATAGTTTCAATTCCTTGCAATAATTTGAAGCATAGCGTAAAATTTCAGTGAACACAAGGTGTGTCTTTACTACTCGGTACAAACTTGGTTTTGTACAAAAATCATATTTTGTACGTGAGACCACAAGAGGCAGTCGGGCAGGCACGCTACGTGAAGACAAGACCTGGAGAGCGAGAGAACTTAAGAGCCTCTTCTCATGCAAATAGTATTGCACCCTCTGATGACGGTTACTTCTCCGGATGGAAAGCAATGCGCAGGACCTCCTTATTATATTACTTTAGTATGAGACAGTATTCAATCCTCGTACTCGGTGTAGTATAATCTGTAACTGAATTTATGTAAAGAGAGCAGATATTTTAGTGAACATGTGACTGCTTACTGTATCTCTAATTCAAATATCAGAGTTTGCCATTAGGCTTACCGCTTTCACAGTTGAACCATGAACATGTTCTGATCAGGCTTATTACATTCCTATTAATTGTATGTATGCGTTCTCAGCAAGCTCATTATATTTCCGTCTCAATCATGTTGCCTTTTCCAGCAAGCGTACTAGATTCCATTTTCAATCATCTATTCGTTCCTACCAGGACTATTGCATTTAGATTTACATCTATCGTGTATTCTTTTTCAGCAGGTTTATGACAGTAATTTCTATCATATATCTCTATATAGCAGGCTTATTACATTTCCACTTGAATTATGTAAATCATGAAACTAAGTTTAACAGAAGAATAACATTAATATTTATGTTTGGTATCTCTATTTATCATGGTCAACACATACTTAATTTAATCTGCCAACTGTTAACTCGACAATGAACACAACAACTCGATGATTCTGTGGGCATCTTTCATAATCTCGGGTAACGCGCATTAGTCAAGGTTTGTTCTGCAAGTCACATCACTCATTCAGAACTGACTCCACTCCTCTCAACTACGATACATCTTTCTTCATTTGAGTTCATGATTCAGAAAGTGGCGGACCCATCATTCATGACGGAGATGCACTCATTAAGTCTGCCCAAGTCGAGTTCTTAACGAGGCTTTTCTTGTTGCCACCTTGGATACACAAGGCTGCTTTTTTTAGTTGCAAGCTGCAAAAACGGGCCTTTTCAGATCCTTTCACTGAGCGCTGATGTTTCTCTTTGCCACCTTTGATGTTGCAGGTTTCCATTCGAGGTGCAGGCTGCAGTAACAGGCCTTTTCAAATCCTCTCTTTAGTATTGATATTTCTTGCTCTAGAGGTGTGAAGACGTGTGAAATATAGAGTGAAAGGACAAGTTAGTGTGAAGGGTATGGTAAAAATTTTCATCAAACGGGCTTCCATGTTCATACTGTTGACACACAAATCATATTAGACTGTGTGTTGAATCCTGAAGAGGGAAATTACCTTGATTATTGATGAAAAACAGCTTTTGACACTGATGTTCAAAGGTTATGTGCAGTAGAAGTAGGTGACATGCTACCAAATAAATATCTTATATCTACAGTAAATATATAAAACATCTTCAATTTCATAAATTCATGTTAGAATTACTATGTAAAAAAAGTTAGTGATACAGACTAGGGAACGAATATCGGAAGAAAAGTATTTGTGTGTCGTTTTATGGCTTGTGTCCAAACTCACTTTGTGTGTATCTGTAGCACATGCTATTCGTATTTATGTATGGAGCCTCCGTAATTTTCTCATTGTTAGAATATTATACCATTAACTTATATCTGCCAATGAATATTAATATGTGTTTTCGTATGATCAACTGCGTTCGTGCATAATAATATTTTAGTTTTTACATAACTTCTCATGAACGTACAGAGAAAAACTAATTTTTTCTGGATTTTTCTTACGCACTCAAGCAATTCGTAGTCTGCGTGTCAGAGCAACAAACGGCCTGGAGAAAATTTACTTCATTTAATTTTCAGAGTTGTTTGTAGAATTTATTTGTCAACGTGACCTGAAATTTGAACCTATTTATTCATTATTTTGTATTATAGTGGGCATACTTTAAAAGTTTAACGCACTGCTTCTGTACAGTTCAATGTACAGATTCTGAACAAAGCAATGTATGGCTCCTATACAGACGATGAACAGTTTAAAGAAACTTCTGCTTTGGCTATTACAGTCTTCACTGCAATTGTCGCTGAGAAGCACATGTTCTAAAAGATAAAGTTTTGATGATAATTATCTTGAAAAAATCCTTTAGTTGCATCCGTTACTGCAGGTAATTGCATTTACTCTCCTTAGCTATTGTATCTACGACTCCTGGTAATTGTATCTGTTACTTGACGATTGCTGCCTTCGTATCTCAGTGCTAAGGATTCCCTCAAGTCAACAGGCCTTGTAGGCCTTGTTTAACACCTGAATTTTGGAGGTTGAAACGTTAGGAAAATGAAGATAAAATGTACACCTAAATTCAAGAAAAAAAGCTAAAACTAGAACTTGTTATTCTGTAGTTCGTGCAGTAGTATAATTTAAGAAATCGTGGCCTCCCTATTTCTATATATATATATATATATATATATATATATATATATATATATATATATATATATATATATATATATATATATATATATATATATATATATATATATATATATATATATATATATATATATATATTGTGTGCAATAATCAGCCACTTGGTTGTTTCATTTACGACGAATATTTAGGAAAAGGCGCTATGTGTTGCAACTAAAACTTTTGGTCTGATACTCCGCTCGAAAGTCTTTTGATACCGGTATTGATCTCGTTTTTATCTCCTTGCAACAACTTAACAGAAATAAACGGAAGTAAAACAAGCTCTAATTTCTTTCAGATGTACAAACTTACTTTTTAAGCGTCTATTGAAAGTCAGGACAATTACTGATACACAATCGAATAATTGAAATAGAAAATTGAAACGTGGACAGTTCTGATGCTCAACTGCTTTCTGGCAATCCGAGCGACGTCGACGTCGGTGGCATCGGTGCTACCACGGCACACACAAGCGCTCTATGACCCTATGCACTACTGAGCAGGGCTTCAGTCTACAGTTTTATTAAAAGAATTGTGTCTTGCATCCTCATCATCTCTTCACTCTCCTGTGCACACAACACAAGCGCTAATGCTCTTCGTCAGCTATAGAGGACCTCCACAGGGAGCCTGAGAGCCATTTGTTGGACCACCAGTCGTCCAGCATCCGACCTTTACACGACCTAAAATATGATCTCGAGCTGGCGACATCGATTGTGATCCTCGAAAGACTAGCGTGTGCGCATACTCATGTGAGAATTTCCCTAGATCAGACATATCCCTATTTTTTATTCATACTGGAAGTGATGGGATGTATTCGTTGAGCAGTTTATTTGGTGTTTACGTGTTTATTTTAACGCAATGATCAACCACACGGGCGAAAGCCAGCTTCGACAAAACAGAGCGCTGTACACATATTTTTAAATTTTAGTTAAACGTGTAAAATTGTACCCACATAATTCTTCATAGTCATATATTATGTCTGCTGAGCCCATGCGTGTATTGAAAATTGAAAACAGCGACATGGCTTCGTAATTTTGAGTCTTCTCAAGCTTAGACCATGAATAAATTCATTAATTTCTCTGTACTGCCATAAACAAGATATTCAATCATTTAAGTCTATTTCCACGAGCTTGTATCCTTGCTACCCTGTGCCAACATATCAATCCATTGATAAATTACCAGTTCGTGAGTGTAAATTTTCCAGAGAAGTCAATGATTGAATTTTGCTATTTTGAGAGAGTGTTCAGACGCTGGTGCGTGTGCCAGCAAACATAGCACCTACTTTGAAGATGACCACTGAAGTCAGGATGTAGTGGCTCTTCAAATAAATAGAAAATAAATAAAGTGCGTGGGCTAAAGCTAACATCAAAACAGAGTTTCAGTTGTTGCTTGATAGAGTTTGTATTTTATGGCCGTCAAACTTCCAGGAACAGTTCAAAACATGGGACAAATCTTGAGAAATTTTCAAGAGCAAGCATGCAAGGAATATTTTTGGCTTATTAGTAGTCAGATGTAAAACTTTAAAGCTCCAGACTGACACACACAAACAATTTTGTTCTCATTGTGTGGTACTTATCATAGAGACACAAGTAACTTTCGTAAATGAATGATCTGAAAATGAAAGATATTAAACATAAAAATATTAAACACTGAAATTAATAAGCATTTGAATATTAAACACGATTAAAGGTCTTAAGTATAAGAATATTTAATACGATTAAAGGTGTTAAAATTACTTATATAATACATAGTGTATCTTCATCTCTATCTCGCTCTAGATCGGCGTGTGTTCGACCCATTTTTGCCAACCTATTACTGAAGAAAAATTATTGAACTGAAATCAGAACGGGTTTGCATGTTTGCATAACACGGGATAAGCATTGTATTGCGGATACCAAAGGCGTAGGATTACTATAAAATACTCCATTTTTCCTGTAATTAGCCCTCTTCTCCTACACGGCCATATTATCGGTAGACAAATACAGAATGGAAGTTCTGAATATATTAATGAAAAATATTCATTTAAAACACAATAATTCGTCTTAAATTTGTTAGTACATTTTTATTTATAAAAATTTCTAATTATTCAAATCTAAACAAACTTATAACGCAATTATTTGCCGAAAAATATTTAGTTTTATTTCTTTTATACCGTGGAATTTCCACGGGAACTATCTGGTTTTGAAATAGTTCATGTGATCAAACTATTAGATACTGAAACATTTAATACTTTTGAAGTATTTGAATGTTTTTCATATGGAGATCAACCTGCGCTACGCTGACGACGGACCTCTAAAAATTTCCAAGTTTTCCTCAAAAACATTTTCGATTCAATCTTTTCCCAAACATTTTTTTGAACACAATGTTCATGGTTCTACTAGTTACATAGGTTATGTCTGTTTGAAATGTGAAATTCCGTTTCCATCAATGGATTCAATTTATGAAGCATATTCAAGTCAAGGAAAAACGACTAGAATCATTCAATTAGTTTTGCTTTTCGCAATCAACAACTGCCCAAAAATATCGAAAATTTGCAGCTGATGCTCGTTGGTGTGGAAAGTATCACTGCCATTGTTTTATCACTGAGCTTCTCTTGCTCTCTGGGTTACTTTCTTAATAGTAATCATTCTTATCCTGGCTACAATACCCACCTACAAGTTGAATTTCTGAGCCTGTTTTTTGCTAGTTATTTTTGTACTAATATTTTGTTAGTATTGCTATCATTCTTATTAGTATTATTATTTTAATTGTTTGTATAATTTATCAAAATTATTTTATGTTGTGACCCTCAGTGATGATATCAATATCCATTCTACACATATTGATGTGTAGTCTTTCATTAAATGAAAAATATCAGAAAAATTCAAACGGGCCTTGGAGCAGGTCGGTGAAAATATGCATTCCGATATAAAAAATTCTAGATTCCTCGAATATTTATTTGTCGAATGCCGAATAAATTTGACAGCGATCTGCGTCACTCAGGTCTGAAATAATCAATATTTTCATTTTGAAATTGCTCAGCCCAAAGAATTCCTTATCAAATAAGTCATGAACCAAATAACTTAAAGAATGTAATTGTTCCTTAGGAAGGTGACGGTACACGATAGAAAACTATTCGAAAGTTTGATGTGTGAATGAATTTTTTTCATTTTACGTCTGTTCAATTATTTTCAAGAAGAGATGAAACTAGTAGGTTCTTTTCAATTCTTGCCAATGAAGAAAATTTTATTTTTGTTAAGAAATTACGAAAAAGAGGTGCGATAAGCAAGTTCAAATATATCATTAACCAAATTTTTCCTTTCGGTTGATTTAAATTTATTTTGTGGTTGAGAGCTGCAGTGAGTGGTTGGCTATTACAATGTTATTTTAAGTAGAATGTGTATATATATATATATATATTGGGTTTTGTTGCTGCTGGTTTTGAAAGCGAAATGATGAAGTTATTTTCTGAAACTTCTTTTCAAGCCTACATATTTTCCCTCTTGGGACGCTCTTCATATCGTAATTCGATTTTCGTCATATTTTAGGGGATATTTTTTACTTTGCTATTCATATGTCTCAAAATTTGCGCACCATTCCATTGCCTGGAGTGCAAGACACGAGCCTTGTTACCAAATTACCTCAATCATTTACAGCTATTAAGTAATTTATGGTCATGTTTGTTTGTTTTAACCCACAGATATGTACATTACAATGTTTATCTATAAGAATAATGTTGAGTTGGTTCAAACGTTTCTGTAGCCATTCAGCACTCGAACATGCTATTAATCAATCATACATCTTGAAAAAACCAACATGTGTGAGTTACGTTATCCGGTTTTTGCATCTCATGTGAACGACCGCAACTGTGCACCGGATGAAGTATGTATGTAACATCTCCTAAAAGTTTGCTTCTCACATCACTGGACCTCACATCTCACATCACTGGACCTCACATCTCACATCACAGGACCTCACATCTCACATCACTGGACCTCACATCTCACATCACTGGACCTCACATCTCACATCACTGGACCTCACATCTCACATCACTGGACCTCACATCTCACATCACTGGACCTCACATCTCACATCACTGAACCTCACATCTCACATCACAGGACTTCACATCTCACATCACTGCTCTTCACATCTCACAGTACTTCTTACATCACTGCCATTTTCCTGAATTTCCAGATCTCATTTCTCTGAGCAGCTCGCCCAGATCGCAGTTTGGTTCGCATTCGGAAAGGCCATTTATATATTCAAATGCCCGAGTGGATCGTTATCTATTTCCTTGCGATGGAAATTCGCCCTGGAGACCACCTCGAGTTACTCTGGAACCGAGGCCACATCGCAGAGAGCAATTCGAGAACCAATTTTATTCTGTCCCGGACGAGACTGGGTTTAAGAGGAGCACTGCTGATCCTGCTATGCTAACAATCATCCCTTCCTACCAATCAGGGACAGGTACATGTAGAAAAAGTGGTGGAAACAGGAGTTTATTTCTTGTGCTTGTACGTAATTTCATCCCAAAGCTCAGTTGGGATTTAGGCTTTTCCAAAAAATGAATCTTAAGTGGTAGTTTCAGTGTACTTCATGTATGCCTAAAGTATGACTACCTGTCGAAGCATCTCTTAATGAAATTAAACTTGCAGTGACATGATTGTTTGAGTATCACTTAAAGTAGCAGCTCAGCAAAAATGAAAGCATCAGTTTGACAGTGTGAGTTCACGTAATGCTTTAGTAACCGTTTCAACTGTAGCTGAATTACCTGTGTAATTAATAGTCAACGGATAAACTCTCATGATAACTAAAAGTATAAGTGTAAATTTAGGTACCGGTTCTACTCTGTACTTCAAGTCTCACCCACGTTCTAATTGAAGTAATTTTGGTCAGTTTTTTAGCGGCTCCCAATAGATTTCCAGGTTTTTTGACAATAACAGGTAGATTTTTCAATTGGAGTACTTTAAAAGCGGGTAGTCTCGTTCTTCTCGCGCAGTAGATAGTACTCCTAAAAGCTTTGGCTTTACAGTGATAATTCAATCGGAGAATGTAGACACAAGCAAGATTTACACGACGCATACATATGTTGCCTGTATAGTGATGACTCATTTATCTTCGTCACTCTTGCCCAGGTTTCGACGTTGAGCTGTTAAGTACTAAAAAGCTTGAAAATTCAGTGTTTGAACATTGAGTACTTAAACATTAGAGGGATCAAGTGCTTAAGCATTTGAGTGTATGAGGGATTTAACTCAGTGTGTTGTTGGCCACTTCGGGATACGTGAGAAAACAACCGTAAGTGATTCTGCTGACGAAAGGTTGTCGCTTGGTCCGGTGGTGATCGCTCAAAGTCAAAGCTGTTCTTGGGGCTCAAATCTGTCATTTGTTCCATTAATGTATTTCTACAATGGCGGGCATCATGTTGCCCGTAGATAAGAATATGGTTATTCGCACTATGCTGTAAGCTGTATCAGTAATACCATCATGTTGCAGCAGCACCTTCTGCAGCCCATGGTTCCACTGTAAAGAAACTAGTTGCGCTAGCTGGATTCCTTTATCTAGTTTGCGCTAATGACGTACTACGAAGCTTTTTGACCTTAATACGGTCGCAGAAAACACTGTACAACAATGGCAGAATTTTTAAATTGGGTTGTTTAAGTTCCAGTTCAAGTTTCAGCCTCACTTAAAGTGTCAGGTCAAAAAATATTAGAAGTCACATTCATTATCTGTTCAAACACAATATCAAGTACCAATTTACGTACAAGTTAAATAGTCATTAAGGTTGCAATTCAATCAATTTAAGAAAATATTGAACTTCTACTTCAGCAGCCAATTTGCACACAGCTTCATTCGCAGTTGAAGTACATTATTTAATGTCTTGTTTAAATGGCCACTGGAAGGAGAGGACATCCAGAAGACATCGGTACAACGATTGCGGATGTCCTCGCCAACGATTGGCGAAGGGAGCAGCAGAATCGGAGAAAGGAGTGGAGGAAAATGACGAAGGGATCGTGGGGAATAAGAAGAGATCGAGGAGGAGAGAGAGTTGGGGAGGGATGGGGGGAGAAGCAGAAGGCTTCGGATGCAATTTGTCTCAGCGAATAGAGCGAGAACAGGAGGAGCGCTTCATTTCGTTCATCTGAACTCGGAGCAGATTTGTGCTCTTTGTGCCATTTAAAATGACGTCGTTCTCATCTAGCAGCAGCAATGAGCTTTAACTCGCTTTCCTCCCTAGCTGCCTACCACCTTAATAGGTCACGTTAGCCCTGCTGAATTCATGGCCCAATGCACCTAATTTTCATGCATAAATGTATTCAGTAAAAGTTGCTGGTTAATGAGGGACTTTCAACAGGAGAAACTAAGAACCAGTGATCATTTAGATACGAGTGTTGAAAATGTTAGCTTGTTGTAGATCTGTTCGCTTTCTAAAAAATAAACGATCAGCACAACATAAAAGAGTTGAGATTTTTGGAAGTTGAATTGCTCATTTTTGTAGTCAACTTAGTTTCTAGCGTCACTGAACTTATATGAACGTAAGAACATTATTTTTTCTTCATTATGTTTTCTTCAAATAAAGTTTCTATAATTTGTTAACAATTTGCTTCAGCCTCAATCAATAAATTT
>VCRD01000371.1:108594-160278 GCA_006783055.1 Trinorchestia longiramus
TTCCAAGCGTGGTGAAGAAAACATCATGTTCCAAGCGTGGTGAAGAAAGAAACATTTATGGCCTTATTTTCTAGACTGACTCCATTCTTCTTGGCTGTAGAGTCGTATTCTCGAGTGTCAAGGGGAAGTTTTTGGCTTTAAAGGATCTGTTTAAAATATTATTTGATTAGTGTGTACACCATGTACCATCATTACATCAAATCATGTCACCATTTACCTGAATTAACCTTGTTTTCTTTGTGAAATAAGAAACCCTATCATAAATGCCACATATTTTCGTCGGCTATTTTTCTGTGGACGATATATGTTCGATTAATTTAGCTGTTTTTACCGACGAGTAATGCAAGTTTTATTTTGCGGAATTTATATTAATATCTAATACTCGTGTTCCTCCATCCTTCGTTAGCAGTGATCCGATTATTCTTGTTGAACATACTTCTCATTTTGCTTCGTTCAAGCCACAGCACGGTAGGCACACAAAATCTGGAATACCACCTTTCTTGTCAATATTATTGTGTGCTGCAGCGCTACCTATTTCTGTCACGCTACCTCAACGTCCATTGGCCGACACGAGCAGCCAATGAGGGCGTAGGGATCACTTTGATCATAGGATGTTAATCTTTTTTTTGCAGTTCCCTCCCACATAACTTGGATAGTAAGAAAAGTTAATTCTAAGAGTTTGATTACATTATGCAGGATGAAACAATGTGATTCTAACATATGGTAAAGAACGTGATTTTCTGTCTAAATGCAGACTTTCGTCGAAAACCAAGAATCATCAGCCGACTCACAGTTCACAGAAAAACAGTTTGCATGTTAGAGCAATTGTTCACATTGAGGTGTGACATTCTTCCGTTCCGTGTTGTGATGTTCAAAGTTCTATTCATTCACAAGGTGGAAGGATTGATAGAAGTCATGTTCACATGGTGACAGCAATACTAGAAGTCATGTTCACAAGGTGACGGCAATGCTAGAAGTCATGTTACGTTCACACAGTGACAGTAATACTAGAAGTCATGTTTACACGGTGGCAGCAATACTGGAAGTCATGTCATGTTCACACAGTGTCGGCAGTACTATGTAGATGTCATGTTCACACGATAATGAAATTCCAATTGATTCTAACTCACAAAACTGCCGACTGATAGTCATTGATGATCAAAAACATTATGATAAGTTATTTAGGGTTTTTCACAAACACGATTAATTATCAATTGATTTTGGATGAAACATAATCTTCAAACTTATCGTTATCCAACATTTTTATGAAAAATAAATTTGTACTATCTATACTATTATATAATAAGAGCCGCGTCCGTCTGTCCCTGTGTCACACTCTTCTAATTAATAGCTTTGATAGCAACAAAGATAAAGCTTAAGAAATACAAGAAATCATTCTATTGCATTATTTTTCAGTGACAATTCAATTCCCTTTCACTTGCATTTTGGTATCCAGAATACACAAACGGTTTATTTTTACAAATAGAAATTTTCTTTTGACCTTTTTCTGTTGAAATTCATCATGATGCTTTGATATTTTTAATTGATAATGCAAAAAGAAATGTTTTAAATTAGTTTGAACAGTAACCTGGCTACCACTTAGTATAAGGCCAAAGATTTTGGAATTAGAGTTATTGTTTTCGGAATTGTGATTTTCTTGAAAAGCTTCAAATAGATAATAGAGGATATTTCAGAATAAAATTCCGGCAAAAAGGGCCAGCATAGATAGAAACGTGTCCAACCGTAAGAGAGTGGCAGCAAGACTTCGACAGCAAGAAAGACGTTGTTCGCCCGATAGAAAACTGATTCTTTTCAAAAGCCCTAAACTGATTCGTTTGGGAACAAATTATTAACGGGCATTGCACTAGTCATTATAAAAGACGGTCAAATAAGTGCTCATCTTGATTTTTACATGAAGTTAGCTATTGCAATTCTTTTAAGCTTCTAAGCTTTCAAAAAATTCAAATAACTGACAAAATATCCAAAATTTAAAAAGTTCCGAAAATTCAAAAAATTCAAAAACTAAAAAAAGGAAAAATTTTAAGAAATTTAAAAAATTAAAACAAAATCTAAAAATAAAAACAACTAAAATATTCAAAAAACTCAAAAAATTAGAAAAAAAATAAACCATTTAAAAATTTACAAAATTAAAAACATTGAAAAGTAATTTTAAAAATATAAAAAATTTAACCCATTTAAAAAATTAAAAAATGGAAAAAATTCTAAAACCAAAACATTCATAAAATTCCCAACCCAAAGTAACGTAATGTAACGTGACCCGACCCCAACCGTATAATAGATACCGCAATGAAGGGTGTGACGCACAGGTACGATAGTCGTGAGCGTATTAATATATAGATAATTGGTTGTCTACTCAAAATTACTGTCTAAATATTTGTGGTTCAGAGTGAAACAAAGGCAAGAGGAGAATAAAATATTATTGTACTATATAATGTACATGTGAAACTGAGAATTTCTTCATCTTGAACGTGCTTGAATTATAGGACTTGCACAGGACGATGAAATATCAAGCTAAAAAGGTGAACGAAGTGTTAGAGGGCAGAAACTCTTGCATGGTGAGCCTATACTGTAGTTGTTAACTAGCAAGGGGCAAAGGAGTTTTTAGATGGAGAGAGAGAGCAGTTTCCTGAAGCAGTAACAGGCAGTTCCGGTTAAGTGTGTGAGATATGGGCTTTTTGGGGAGAGAAACAAGTGTTATGAATCGATGAGTAAATTTGTTGATCAGATATGAAGGGAGGCATTGGATAGGGGCATAATTAAGGGAAGGATGATGATGGGAACGATGTGAGTCCAGGAAAGAAGACTATAAAAACATGGTTAGGTAGTAAAAACAGTAACTGATGGGAGATGGCTTTCACAGTTTGCGAAATCACAACACCAGAACCCGCAAGACTGTAAAAGTTGTTTTTATGTAAAATTAAAAAGAATATCAAGGTGTTTCATTATGTACCTTTGTGTATACAACAGTAAAATGTTGCAAATCATCGAAATGAAGAGAAAGAATATTTTTGAAATTAAGGAATTTTTTAGATTATCATGCCTACTTAAGTCCAATGAGGCCTATTTAATTTTTACTGGATACTCTAATAAACTAAATTGCTAAGCCATGCACAGAAAGTTGTGGTATGATGCGGCAAAACCAGTTCAAGAATCATTGGTTTCTTGTTGCTTGAGGATGCTGACGAAATAGTAGTGGGAGTAAGAAAGGACAATTACAAAGATATGATCAAAGAATGTTTACTGCCTGAACTGGGAGATTGGAGACAGAAGAATGTGGTTTCAACAGGATGGGGTGACACCTCACAGATCAAGAGATGTAGCTAAACTAAAATCAGCCTTTGTTGCTCGGCTTATTTTATGTTCAGTTCACATTTCTTGACCATACCATCACCTGATTTACTTTTTACAGTCATTGTTCCTTCTGAATAGCTGAAGGAAAGTTATACATATGAAGGGGCAAATAAACTTAGAGTGTATAAGTAAAAAAATGAAAGTGGTGTCCTGCTGGGTACAAGAACGCAGAGAAATGGCAATGAGCACAATGTTAAAAATTTGATGTAAAGGATGAAAGAAAAACAAGAGGGAGAAAGTGATTGGAATAGGATACTTGGTCAGAGGGAGTTGAATCAGGCATCCATGATGAGCAATGAGACAGAAGTGGCAGCAGTAATAAAAAATGAAATATGCAGCGGCATCTGAATCTAGACGCGTATTCGAGTGCTTGAATGACGTTATGGGAGTGGTTGATGATGAAATTGGATGCCTCTTTTGTGGCAGGTAAGTTTCCGTTTGATTAGTTTTCTTCATGTCCTGCCCGCATCTATGCCCGGGCTAGAATATGTGGATATGAACGCAGTAGCTATAGCACGAGTTGTCAGTCTTTTATGAACAATTGTCATAGCTAATTATCAGAAACCGTGCCAATCCCTAGAACCAAGCTACCTACTTTTATCATTAAAATTAGAACGCTACTGAATACATGGATACAGTTTATGCGTTTATCAAGATGGGTGATAAGATCAGGAATTAGGTGTACGACTACGTTTTTGTGAGATGGGGCTTTAGGTAGATGCAGTTCGTTCACCATGGCTGTTCAATGCATAACTGATGGTGCTCTGTGTAAACAGCGTATTCATGTAAAATAAAAATTCTCAATTCATTTCATAGGCATGAATTAAATATCCTGTGATGCTGGATCCCTAGCACGTAATGTTAATGGCAGATTCCAGTACACTGGTAAATATTTGTCGTATTTCTGTTGTTGCCCCTTCTTGTTTATAAATGAATTTATCAAAATGATGCAACTAATATATAATTAAGTGGTGTCTATTTCTTTGTTAGTCACACGTTTGTGCAAGTACTACAAACGAAACTTTCAATATTTTCTTAATGTCGATAAGAACAGAGAGGTATATTGATCTTTGCTTCGGTGAGAGTTGTCAAATGGCTCTGGTTAACATACAGTAAAAACAAAGAATACGAAACTGGCTTATGGAAATGAGGTAGCTAAGACTACGAGGGTTCAATACCAGCCACAAGCTCCTCAGCATACAGTGAGCATCAGGTTGTGTTCGAGAGGTCAGCCTACTATGCGGTCTAAAACTGATGAACTACATCTTAGTAATCCTTTGAAGATGGAGAGCTGGGTGAATATGAATGTTCTGTTTACAGCTTTACAAGAGCTTGCAGACAATTTATCGCCCAACGTCAGGTGCTTTTAAATAAGAAAAGTGTACAGTAGAAGATTGTCAGTTGTTCTGCTTCCGAAGTTTTGTTTTTGAATTAAAAAGTCTACATGCGTCAGACCCCATGCTTGTACAACCTATCACTAGGAATTAAAAATATGCTGCATACGGTAGAATTAATACAAATACTCGAACGAAATCATTTTGAATTTTATTACAACAACTAGCTATATTTTAGAAATAGCATAGTTGGGTGCTATGGTTTGTAAACTCTTGCCATAATTTATTGTGATAACGATATAAGGTTATCGCGGTTTTTTTTTTCCGAAACTAGCGATGATCGATAATTTTAATTTTTGGTTCCAGTTTAGCCAAATGGTGGGCTGCGCTTGACTTAGAGGCAGAAATAGATAGGTCTGAGCTGGTAACCGAATGTATACTGAACGGAGTGCAGGGCAGTCGGTCTTTATATCTTCTCAAAACGTTCAATCAGCTTCAGTCTCTCTTACCTGCTGTTGGACGATAGGCTGTCCGACACCAAAATTCAGCTGTCTTCCACCAACTGTCCTCTTTACCCTCGGGGCTAAAAGGAGCTGCCCGTTTGATAAAAACTTCAATATCCTCACATTTGCGAAAGGGAACATGCTGCAGAGCCTGGTCTAAACTATGACTGTGTAAATTTAGTTATTTTATTTAAAGCAGTATCTTTTATTAGTGAAGACACAGGATAAAGAATGAAATTGAAGTTTTTTCTAAAATTTTTGTAGGATTTTTCAAATTTTTTATGATATGGTTCTGAGTTTTCTAAGATAAAGATAATATACGGATTTTTTATCAATGTTTTTATTTGAAATATTAATTTTGTTCAAGCTAGAATTGAAACTTGGGATTTATTAATTTATTGCTTATTACCATATCGGGTGATAAATTTATCGTCAGTCATCGATTATCGGTTATCGTCGAAAAAGTAATCGTTATCGATTTATCGGTTACCATGATGCATTATTTTGCTATAGCATCCACCACTGAGTAATAGTAAAACGACATTTACAATTTGTTTCTATTTTAGTGTTGGTTGTGCTTTTTTCTCTACAGGTGAGGCTAAACTTCAGAGGTAGATGAGGCAATGAGTACTAAACATTTATTCAGTTGTTTGGTAGAGAATATCATGTATTCTTTATGCCTGTAGTGCAGTATCAGTTGCAGGTATTTACCAGTACTAGGTACCAGAAGGGGTGAAAATATCTGCATCTGCATCCGCGGATATATGCATGATTTTTCAGATCTGTATCTGCATTTTTTAACGCAGATGTCTTAAATAATGCATTACTGTAGCAAAAAAGTCAGATTTTATTTCATTTCGGAAATAATTGGAAACCAGCTACTAAACTTCATGCTGTGTTCAATTAATATTTCTTGTAGTGCTTGTATGATGCATAAAATAAAGTTGAAAATTGCTATGTGCTTGTACAAAGAACAGATTGGGTGCAACAAGAGTGAACTTGTGATGTTTTCTGAGGATGTTTTGTCAGTTTTTACAGTGACACATTAGTTGTGGTCCTGCGTTCACGCAGTGTGGTTCAGGTGGTCTTGCATGCAGGTATTCACTTTTCGTTTACTGATTGAAAACAAGTGATAAATTGTGTAATTAAGTAAATTATTATTTGATTCACTCCGTATAGTATTCATTGAATAGCGGTATTGTTACTTTATTTAGGCAGTGATGATTACCAATTAATTTATGCTGATTGAATATTTAAACATGTATGTCATGAGAGGCAGTCATTACACGCTGCCAATAATAACAGAGTAAAGCCCTTTTCTATATGACTTGATGTCCTCTAAAAGAACTGTGTTGCTGTTGTCCAGCCTTTTCATGAGGTAGCCAAGAGCACCAGTGCTGCCTCATCTTTCATATGTTTCAGAGACTAAACCTCATATCACCACATTGAAAGTCATGTTTAAAGACAGCAGCACAGAACAAGATTGGGTTGTTAAAGCCATGAAAACTAAGCTGTTGTTAGAAATCAGTGCAAGGTTTGATAAATTTTTCTGGTATTTCTGATAAACCACACGTGCATCAAAGGCGTATTGCACATTTGGGGTGTATGCGAGAAGAAATAAGAAACCAGGGCGGAGAAAAAGGATATAAATACACAAAAAAGAAATAGAATATTAAAGACGGATGTATCTAGGAACATCAGAAGCCTTGCAGACACAATGAATGTCTCACCCTCTTCCGATAGTAATGCTGAAGAACTTTGCGCAGCAGATATTTCCAAAGAAACTACCTTAATGGTTGACAGATATCAAGGAATGAACAGCATTTAGATGTCAGAAAAACCTCTTCTTTGGTGGAGCAGGAATTCTCAGTCGTATCCTTACTTGCTACACTTGCTAGGACATACTTAGCCTGTCCCTCCAGCAGTGTAGCCAACAAGCGCCTATTTTTTGGATCTGACATCATATATGATGCGAAGAGATTCAGGTTAGGTCCTGAGTGAGTTCAGAAACTATTGCTTTTAAAACTCAACTTACCAATAATTAGCTACAAGAATTAAGTGCAAGTAAGTAGTAGCATCTGAATGGGTGGTGACTGAGGAAAGAGGTTGGTGGGGTGTATTTGAGTTGAGTCCTCGTACTGCATCCTGGTAACACAGATGATGAAATCACTCAATACTATCACTTTTAAATTTAAGCCATTTTTGTGATAACTTTTTATTGCATAATTTTATTTATGAACCCACTAAATTACTAAACTACTTTATTCATTAGTCGTATGCATTTAAAAAAATTATTCCTTCCGACATTATAACTATTTTGATTGATTACCTGGGCCTAAAACTCATTTTTCTTAGCTCAATATAAAAACAAAAGGAAATCTGCAACCTCATCTGTAGATATTTAAATTCAAAATTTATATCTGCAACCGCTCATGTTAAAAAATCCACACCTGAACCATCTCTACTAGGTACCTTCTTGGTGCTATTGCAGTGCACAGATGATTGTGACGATATCGGGCTTCTGTTTATTGTTGATATAGTGCTCATGTGAGGAGACTGTACTAGACGCTTACACAATGTGATTAGGGTATGTATGACCTTATAATTGAATAATAAACATGCATTTTATTTCCATTTTGTACGGAAACAAAATTTATAATCATAGTTTGTATGTCCACTTGTGTAAGATCAACGTCGACCGAACGCAGGTATCGTACGGCTGGTTAAATACGTTAATACTCTGTTCCTAATTGACTAGATGCCACTGCAAGGCTTCAATTCTCGTCCCAATTCATAATAAAGGTTCATAGCTTTGATCTTTGAATGTTGTGTTCTTAATGGAAAGCATGATCCATTTTCCGCATTCATTTTCAGTATTGTTGTAACGAAGCAATACACATTTGAAATACGAACAACTAAGAAGCATGTTTTATTCATGAATAATTTTTCAAGCCTCTCAAGGCTTTCATTTGAAGTTAAAAGCTGTGAGTCCGTCATCTCTGTGTCTGGTAATGAGGTGCATGAAAGTCTCGAGCATTTAAAGGACTTGGACTGAATAACTTTACAAAGAAACTTCAACATTTTCTGAGTAGTTACCTTAGCTCACGAGGAAATTCTCGTTTGTTTGTTCTCAAATTGCTCCTTGATAATGACATCCGCCTTAAAACTCAAGTAAGGTGACTTGTCAAAATGTCATTTGAGCGTCATACTGACCGAGACTCGTCGAACTGGCGTTCCACAACACTGTTGACGGATGGTGTTGTTCGGTGCTAGTGAGTTGGGAAATTAGCGTTGGAAGCTTTAGTCGTAAACAGAACGATCATTCCACTTCTCAAAACATTGAGGAATAGATATGACAGAGATTTCACTCTATTCGTGTACCTTTTCAGCCAGCGAGAATCCTTTTGATGAAAATAATTTTGCGCCCAAGTTTTTATTGGCATACTTTTTAGATAAGTTTCACTTGTTTTGTTGTCAGCCGCTTTTGATATTTTAACATCGATGTGTTAGTGCACACACGATAATTAAAGATGGTTCATTGGCCTTATACAGTAGAGATAACTCATATAACATAAATACACGGGTAGTATGACAATTTCATGCAAATAGAAACTTGACAGCCTTTTTGTCTCCCTTTACTATAACTGTCATTTAATTTCCATCCCTTTTTACGATTTCTCAAACAACCGTTTTAATGTTTTCAAAGCATTAATAGTCAACGACTTTGATATACAGTATTCATTTTTCTTTTTTTCAAATATTTTTTTTCATGGTTTGATACTTTTTCAGTTGAACGAAACTAATATTCTTGCTATGAGTATTGTTGTAAGTATTGTTGGGGTGAGTTCAAGAAGAGAAACACCAGTTGTCAGAAAAGCCTTTTCAAACTTCAATTATGACCTTTCAAAGCAGATTCAAATTTCGTTTAGGTCAGTCAAAGGCTCAGCACACAGTTTCATTTTCCTGCTTTTTTGCATCGAGTTCATTTTTGATGACCAGAATTCCGCTGTTCTAGACGCAGTTCTTGGCGCCCCAATTTCTCTGGGAATTTTAATCAACCTTTCCCATCATCTTGTCAAAAACGAATGTTTCCTTACTTTTTTGGGAAATTTCAAGGAGCTCTCGCCATTTCAAAATGAGGAGAAAGGGCTGAAAACCCTTGCTGAAGAAGACCTGGGATTTGCTAATGCTCGGAACAAACTCAAGCCGCTCGTCAAGCCTGGGTTTCTTTAGCTGAAAGCAAGAGTTCTGATTCTTCAAATTGCCTTTTGCAGCGACGGCCGAGCATTGAGAACTGCTAATGGATGCACTTTCCAAATGGATTTTCTGGTTTATTAGTTTTGCTTCTCGGACTGTGGACTTAGATCCTTGTGGGTCTACTTATAGTTCAACAATTGATCAACATCACTTTCACTGATTTGAAAAAAAAATTTCTTTACATTTCCCATCGATAAGGAAGAAATTCCCATCTGAACACTGAAAAATTGGCATTCTTTACTTGTGAGTTTTTCTAGAACATAAGTCTACACTCGTTTACAGGCCTATATGCCTACCTGAAGAAGCAACTGCCAAACTTTTGGATTCCGTAGCACAGTCTCTGAAGCCATTGGCTGTCCTGTTCCTCCAGTCCGAGTCAAGCTAAATGACTTAGTGAGTCGAGCCTGCAATCAAGTCCGACGTCCTGTCTCCCATGCTAATGGATTCAGGAAGACTCGGAAAGTCGACACTGTCGGTTTTGTGTTTAAATTCTCAACTTTTTTTTAAAAAAGCATTTTAAGATGAGTAGCCCTTACATAGAAAAAAATTACCGCTATTCATACGTGAGAAATAAAGAGAGATTCTGAAATTGAAATTGAATTTTCCTCTCATTCCATTGAGAATTGGTTTACTTCCGCCTAGTTCTGCTTGAATTAAGAATAAAATACAACAGCAATGAACACCGTTCAACGGTCTGAGCTTTGTACGTTGTAAACAGCTGACACTAAG
This sequence comes from Trinorchestia longiramus, assembly GCA_006783055.1. Lineage (NCBI taxonomy): Eukaryota > Metazoa > Arthropoda > Malacostraca > Amphipoda > Talitridae > Trinorchestia > Trinorchestia longiramus. The sequence continues at coordinate 118,790 of VCRD01000371.1, forward strand.
TGAGTGAATTCTACCTAAACTCTTTTTTTTTCTCATAGACATCTTCCAATCTTCCGTTACCTTTTTAACACCTCTAACTTTTTAGTGCGTAGATGAGTATATAATTAGTTATTTAATAGTTAAATAAAGACGCATTTATACGTATATTAATTTAGGGATTTGATTTGCAAAATATCATACATCAGAGTTTTGACTTTCCATCACAATGATGACAATGAAACCTTACAATAAAATCCAAATCAGGGTCTATGAAAAATGCATAACATCGCTTAGAATCTCGTTTATTTCAGCAGTGCAATTTTCTTAAGGGCTACTGCCGATTTCAATGCTCTTTTTTTTAGAGGACTTGGCAAAGAAACGACAGTTTCAAAGAAGCACCAAAAGCAGAACTTCTACTGTAGCTCAGGTTCAATATTGGGAGTGCAGGTCAGATCTGTACGCTATTATTTCACGTACCCTGCACTGCCGGTAAAATAAAAAACCAGAAAAGATGCAGGAAAAAACAGGCATCATGGCTCAGGTGTTGATTATGCGATCAAGAGGCGCCAGGTGTTGGTGAGTGACAGTTGGTGGAGGTCAGCTGAAATAGCGAGGTGTGAGGTGTGATGCAGAGGTGAAATCCTATTTTACTGAAATTTTTACTGTAATTTCTGAATAGTTGCAATTATTGGGAGAACCCAGGTGAGTTATGGCCTCAAAAGTTAAGTTGTACGAACAGTGCTTCTTCGTCAACATATCTACTCACTCTGAAAGCATACGTCTCAAACAATACCATTGTCTCTAAATATTCTATTATGATATTTCAAGAAGCATGTACTCTTTGGTATTTTTTTAAAGTGCTGTTGTTTCAAGTCATGGCTTCGTCTCGATAAGAATGACCTCCCGGGTGCAAATGGAAGTGTGTTGTGTTTTTGAGCCCCAACGTGGACACAAATTGCCTTTTTATGTCAACGTCATGACCCTGAGTACAGGAAAAATTAAAACATATGTAAATTCTGGTTCCTGATTCACGTCTAAAGCTTGCGTCTCTGATTCTAAAGAACCATAAAATCCCGATGCCACGGCTCTGATTTCCTAAACCTGGCGCTAGCATCTCATTTCAGGAGATAAGAATAAAATCGTGGAATAATTCTGTGCACATATTTTGCCAAGTTCAGTGTATTATTGGACCGTACTGGCTGCTGCTTGAAAAATATTTACGTGGTGTGCACACATGTTGCAGAGGGTGGCTGTACCCGTCGATACACTGCAAGACTTGCCACGCTAGCGAGTACATGCGTGTGTATCAACTGAAAACTATTCAAGCTATGTATTTATTGTGTATTGCTACCATAGTCCCCCGATGTCTAAAGTTAAGGCATCAATCACGTACATGCACCTTATTCACGCACAGGCCCTTCTGTCACGTGCCTCAATCCTTCACAGATCCCAGGAGTAAAAATGGATGGAAGGAAGAGAGGTAACGGTCATACTCTGTCATCTTTTCTTATGGAAAAATTACATGACTCACGCAATAATTGTGGTACGCAATAATTATATTACTCAGAAAAGATAAATACATGACTCACGGCAGTAGTATCGCGATATCATATGTAGTATGTAGTCCTATGTACATAGTTGTGTAGTATGTTATTAGCATGTATGGAAGAGCATGTATGTGATTGAGCTACAGCCTTGTTTTGCTTAGAACATTTTTAAAACTTGCAAAACATTTACAAAAATGTTGTGGAGTGAGTACAAGAACCCAAAAAAATACATTTGGCAATACTTTTTTTTTTACTAGTACAGTGTCAGCCAAAATACCTTAGGTCTCGGTTTAATGTACCAACGATCCTTTTATACATGATAAGTTTTTGATTTTGTTTCTGATTACTTCGGCTTTCTGCTTATATTTCGGTTGATTCATTTTTTTTCTTGTTCACAGGTCATAACGCTACAATTTTGAGATGATGTGTTGTTTCTGACGCTAAATTTTATAAAATTATCAATGTTATCAAGCAAGAAACAAATCTGTACTTCGGACTTCCCATGACATAAAAATCAAGTTTATTTCGCTTTTTTGGAGCAGACGAACGTGGGTTGGTCCATGTCTTATAGTTTTTTCGGAGAAATCTTGCGCGAGTTGGTTTATCCCTCTTCGTTTTCTTGAAACAGGCAAGCGCGAGTTTATCCTTTTTCGTTTTCTTGGAGCAAGCAAGCGTGGGTTAGTCCATGCCAGGACGTAGTACCTCATCTCTCAGCGTAACTGAGCGTCAGTGTCTGGTCCAGTGACCACCCGACGGCAACATCTCCCCGATGAACAGTTTCACGCCTGGATGAGAGCCACTCCGATTTTTGGACCTCTCGCTAACTACTTTAGATGAGGCCTGTTAACTTTGGTGCTGGTAGACAGGGTGAGGTGGAGGGTTGTTGTGCGGATGTACTGTGGTGATGGTGAAGGTGACTTTTTGTGGTGGAGTTGTAGCATGAGGATGAAATACTGAAAAAACTGAAATACTAGAAACCTTACTCCATCATCCTCCCTTTACAGAAACCTTACTCCATCATCCACCCTTTACAGAAACCTTACTCCATCATCCTCCTTTTACAGAAACCTTACTCTATCATCCTCCCTTTACAGAAAAACTACTACTTTATCTACCCTGCACAGAAACCTTACTCCATCATTACCCTTATCTTAAATAGAGGCTGAACTATTCTCATAGAGGTTACAGTTGTTTAGTTAAGTAGTTGTGTTCATTGTTTGAACATAAAATTCGAAGAAATCAAGGGAAGATTGTAAATTTTAATAAAGTTTAGTGCTTTAATGATGTCATCCGAGTACGCATGATGTTGTGTGTTTCTTCTTAAAGTGTGTACGTACAGAAAACATGCTAGTGCTTGCGTGGAACATATATGCTAATGCATGATTGCATTCATATGTGCTTATGCGTGAGAAAAAACATACATACTAGAGAAAATGACGTGCGTTCATGCATAATATATATTGAATGAAGATATATATATATATATATATATATATATATATATATATATATATATATATATGTACTAGTGCAATAATGAAGATATACGTGCTAGTACTGGAGTGAAGATCTAGGTGATGGTACAGGAATAAAGATATATGTGTTAGTGTACAAGGGTGATAAATTTAACTATGGAGAAGTGAAAACAGTTCGTTATAATCTAGCAAATTTAAAGAATGAACGCCTCGGTGCCAATTTCCGATGGAAATGACTTAACATTTATTTTCTGCACTGACAATGGAACATTAATCCCTTGACTGGATAACGAACGAAGACTTGTATTACAATTCTACAACTCTCTCCTTTGTTTAAATTGATTACCTGAATCAAACTTTATGGAGCCTTAAGCCAGTGTTGATTGTTATTACAGTGTGAGCGTTGATCTACGTACGAAAAATGTTTTAGTTCACGATTTATTCCTCAACATATTTGCTGCAGCTGCTGAGAAGAGAATGTGCTGCTTGTTTTCCAGAGCGATGTTTGTGTTGTTCATAAGCATTGTTTTTACTTCTTGCTCCAGAAAGTTGTACACAATTTTTTAATTAAATATTTTAGTTGGGAAAGTCAACACGGCGAAACCAGTCGCATGTATATACATGCAAATAAAACTGCGGTTTTTAATATTAAAAAATACTTCAAGTCTGACTGGCAGAGACGATGAACCATTGAAGAGATCAACGAACATGAATGCGTGACATGGAAGCTTAAAAAACAAAAACTTATTATTCATACTGGAAAAAAGTATCATACGTATGTGTGGTAGTTCAAGCATAAACAAATCATCTCCAAGGATGGTAGTGTTGCATATATCGACGAATGAAGACTAGAATTGGTGACAGCAACATTATTTAATGTATAAAACATGAGTAAAAACGATAAGTTGCGAAGCTCTTTCTGGGATCAATAGTTGCTCATGAAGATAAAATCAAACACGCAAACTGAAATGATAAATTTTTCATGGTTTTATAACTTTACAAAAACTTGAAAAAATAGGCAAAAACACTTTCAAAAATGGTTTCTCACTGCCAATTCACTATCAATTAACGATTAATTTGAGACTTGTGTTAGTATCCCATTTTCTCTTTTATCATGAAAACTGCGTACACTATTTCCGGTGGAAATTACGCTGTTTAGATTTGACTAATTTGAAGTTATTGTAGTGATAAATGTATTACAAATGTACGGCTAATGATTGTGTTTTAAATGAATATTTTTCCAGTACATATACAAAATTTTCATTCTGTATCTTATCAACTGATAATATGGCCGTGCAGGAGTAGAAGGCTAATGACAGGAAACAGTGACATATTATATAGTAATACAGCACCTTTGGTATTCACAATAAAATACTTATAATACATGCGTACCTCTTCTGATTTTAGTTCAATAATTTATCTTCAGTACTAGGAAGAAATGGGACAGACACACAGAGATAGAGAGAGATAGAGATAGATGGAAATATACAGTGGATTATATAAGTAGACTAAATAGTTCACGTGAAAATTTCACGGTTTATATTTGACTAAGTTGAAATAGTTATAAGGACGAATGTATTAAAGATTTAGTTGAAATTATTGTGGTTTAAATGAATATTTTTCATGAATTTATATAGAATTTCCATTCTATATCTTATCCACCGATAACATGGCCTTGATGGCACACAGAAAAATTCTACGGTTTGAAAGTGATCAAATTAAGGATTTATGAAATAAAATACAATTTTCAGTTTTACCCGTGGTATTATCAAAACGTGAACATTTTTCATGATTTTATACAGAACTTCCATTCTGTATCTCATGTACCAGTAACATGGCTGTGAGGAGAAGAAGGTTAATAATGGGAGAAATGACGTATTTTAAAGTAATCCAATGCCTTTGGCATCTATAATTCAATGCTTATCAATAATTCCAGTCTAATTATTTTTTTTCAGTTATAGATCGAAGGCAATGGGACAGACACACACAGGTACGAAGAGAAAAAGAGTGAAAGAGAGATAGAGAGAGATGGAGATACACTGTGTATTATACATGCAAATGTTTTTTCTAGAAAACGGTTAGTTCAAGTGTAAGTTCATACTTTCCGATCTTCAATTACCACTGTACAAAAATATTGCTCAGCATTTTTATAGCTTTGATTGCAACAATTTTATGAAATTTTGTATTCGTTTTATAGGAGCTCAAGTTGTCTAGTCAGACCTATTTTTAGTGGTACTTAACTACGGTGTCCTCTACTACCGCTGTGTAAATGGCGAGTGTAGGCCTAGAAAGAAAAATATATAATGCTATACATCATTCTCATCATTCTAAATCAAATGAGCTGTCGGTTGGAGGATCCCTTTAGCAATAGGATCGAGAATATTCACGCTAGAAAGTTAGACTGTAAGCCACAGATCTTCCTGGTGGAAAAATTACAAGACAGTGATCGGCAAAAAGCTTCAAGACACTGGCTAGATATTTTCAGTATTATGAATCAAGCCAGCGATGTTAAACTATGTGTCCAGCCAGTAATGTTAAACTATGTGTCCAGACAGGTTAAACTATGTGTCCAGCCAGGTTAAACTATGTGTCCAGACAGTAATGTTAAACTATGTGTCCAGCCAGTAATGTTGAACTATGTGTCCAGCCAGTAATGTTAAACTATGTGTCCAGCCAGTAATGTTAAACTATGTGTCCAGCCAGGTTAAACTATGTGTCCAGACAGTAATGTTAAACTATGTGTCCAGCCAGGTTAAACTATGTGTCCAGACAGTAATGTTAAACTATGTGTCCAGCCAGGTTAAACTATGTGTCCAGACAGTAATGTTAAACTATGTGTCCAGCCAATAATGTTAAACTATGTATCCAGCTAGTGATGCTTAACTATGTGCCCAGTAAATTAATTATATTCGGAGATATGCAGAGCGTGTGAGAGACTGTTTATTCAAAATAAGTTCTCCCATTATCCTCTCGAAGAAGGTTTGATAACCAAACGGTTCAGCTAGATTATGTAAGTATGTGATGCATACAGATGATGAGGTGCCAGGCAGTTTCTAACCTCCGACATGGTAGAGACTTAGTCTCTTTTCAGCCCTCATAAGGGCCTGACAATGACGCAGGTTTGAAATCTAATTTCAGAAGTCCATTTCTCGGTGCCTGCATCCTCAATAGGCTCTTGAGTTGCTTTCATTACAGCTCCGCGCTCAACATGGACTGGAAAGTCTAAAGGTAATTACTAATGGAAAGTCTTCATTTTAAAATCTAAGAACGTTCGCTGAATTTTGACATTAGGAAATCTATCAGAAATTTCTGAACACTGATGAAATGAAAGCTCATTTTTTGTCCTGATGAGTTTGAACACTGACAACATTTCGCCTTAGTAGGGCTGACAGCGCTTTTTTGTGTGCTTGCGAGGATCTGAAGTAAAAGCGATGATTGAAGTAGTTCGTAGGTAGCGAAAAGAAGGCGTCTGGGGCTCATGTAGTGATGGAAATAAAGTTTCAGCGCACAGACCTAACAAGGAAAAAGAAAATTGGACATTAGGCGAAACCAAAAAAGGCCTTTTGAGTGAAAAAGAGTCAGCAATACTTTTTAAAATAAAGATTGCTTTTAATAGTCTAATGAATTTTTTTTGCCTTCTTTTGGAATTTTTACCGTACTTTCATCAGTAGAGTTATGTGATACTACAACTCTATGATGTTTTATAGAAATACATTAACAAAATAATGATTACCTATACATTTTAATTTTCTGTTAATGCCAAAAAAGCTATTGCATTCATGTATCATGTACATGACTGACATCATTACGTACAGTATTATGAGACTGACGAAACTGAGACTTCGGACACCCACGTGAACTGCTGATATTTACGGTACATGAAAAATTCTTGCATAACTGCATCATGGAGGAAAATGGCTTCAAGATGTTGACAGAAACTTGCATTATTTCGTGGGAGGTCACGTGTCAGTAGTGCTTGGATTTCACCTTTTAACGCCTCTGTTCAAAGCTCTACGTAGGGCAAACTTGTGTCAAAGAAACAGAGAAAGTATCTTGTTGAAGAGACTTGACATCTTTGAAATATTTTTTATAATAAATTAAAAGGCACCACACAGCCAATCATATGGGTGATGTTTGCTTAGACATTTATTCGATCTTTGTGGAGTAAAAACAAAAACAAAAAATTTCAAGCAAGTTTCAATCCTTGAGATACAATGATAATTTAATTTTTTGCATTAATATCATTATTGTTAAAGTGGTTGCTTGATTATTATGGGGTTCTTTATAATGATTGTTAACATAATCATCCCATGTTGTACAGAAGATTATTTTTTATACCTATCAATTTACAATCATTACTTGGGAAATAATATTTTCACTTTTATTTTTGTCGTCATCATTACCGTTATATTTATAAGTATTGAATACAATATTGGTAATAACATTTTTGCCAAGTTTCTAATATTCCTGTTGGATTAAAATATTGCAAAACACGGAATGGCTATCACTCACTTCTGTCCAAAATTGAATTGGCGCACAGACTTATAACTGTTAACCGAATAATGTAGTGTAAAAGTAAACTGAATTATAATTTTTGAAAGTTAATGTATAATTTCAACATGTGTTGCATATTGAAAAAATGAAGTCCTAAGTTTCGAACCTTCCGCTAAAAATATGTGGTGACTTTGTTAGGTGTATGTGTTTTATTTTAGTTTCCTACAGGAGTGACTTTAGATACACGCGTGTCACCACCGTATGTCACAACCAGGGAGCCTTGAAAGTCATTCATGAAATAATTAACACAGGTTGTTTTGCTTTAGTTGCATCAAGCTTCGTATCGTCTTTATGTTTTTATTAGTTATATCACCGAATATCTTGATCAGAATAAATATATTTTTGACTGGCCTATTGAAAAGAAACCTCAGACTAAATGAAAGGTTCCTATAAATATTAGCTGATATTATGCTTAGAAGTTACAGCAGAAGCAGCACGTTCTAGGATAAATAGGATTTTCTTTTGGGTTTTGGGTTTTCGAAATTTTGTAGGGTCTTCTATAATCTATAAGTCATAAGAACAGCCTTTTGCCTGGCTTTACAGAAAAATGTCTAGAGTCAAACTACAGGTAACCAAAAAAGTTGTGTTCGTTTTTAAAGGAAAAAAAGGAAGCGCTTCACAGTATGTGTAACTTATATTTAGTTTTCGAAGTAATCGCCATCGGCATTCAGCACTTTCTGCTAACGTGTCTCCAGCTTTTCAATTCCCTTGCGGCAAAACTCGGGGGTTTTGGACGCAAAGAAGTCCGTGAGGGCTTGGTGCAAGTCTACTTCATTGGTGAAAGATTTTCCACGAAGATGATTATCCAGGGAGTGGAAGAGGTGGTAATCGGGTTGTATAAGGTCAGGTGAATAAGGTGGATGGCATAAAGTCTCCCACCCAAGTTGCTGTATGGTATCCCTGACCACTCGCGCGACATGCGGCCTGGCGTTGTCATGGAGGAATAGCAAACCTCTGCAATCACCAATGCTGGCTCCTTCTGGCATAATGCCTGTTCACACGTTCCAATTGCTGTGAGCATAGGTCTCCAGTGACCGTTTGGCTCGTTGGTAGCAGCTCATAATGAACCACTTGACAACCTGTCCATCAGACACAAAGCATAATCTTGCGTGGGTGCATGGGCAGTCTTGCAATGTGAGGAACAGCATTCTGAGGTGACAACCAATGTCTGGAACGCTTGGGAGTTTCATACATAACCCACTTTTCATTACTGAAAAGCAGTCGATTGAGGTGCGATGAGGTCGATTGGGCATGCGGTACGGTGGCGAGAAAGCAGCGATGCGCAGGCTGCCACTCGTTGTCTCTTGTGGACCTCCACCAGCGTGTACAGAACTCACTTGCTCAGTTTGTGCTTCTTACCTAGGCAGTGTACGTGAAGTCTAACTGTTTCCTCAGAAACCTTAAACTGTCTTGCAAGTTCACCACGCGTTAGACTACTGTCCTGTTCAATGGCCGCATTCAGGACTCCGTTTCAACTTCATTCAATGACTAATCAAAAAACGGACTGAAATTTATTGGTTACCTTATACTTACGTAAGTCGACTAACAATGGATGTGTTTGGATGCTTAGTAACAGCACTGACGCAGTGAATTGGTTCTACATAACTGAAGATCTTTGTCTAAACATTACTCAACCCATTAGGAATGATCAATAAAATAATTGATACACAAGTTTTGCTTCGACAAGCCAGTATTGCTAAGTTGGTAATTTAACTTCCTCTGTTTTTAAAATTCAAATAAATTTGATCATGGTAGAACTTTGGTAGAATTATACGCATATGTAAATTTTAGTAAGAGTGTCCATGGGTACTCATTGAATTCTAATGGTAGTTGCTTCTATTCACGCACAATTGGAAAATTATTTCCTTACCCTACATATCTTACCTTCAGTGTAGTCCATAAGCTTTTAAGACGCTTATGCACTCCCCCAGAAGCAAATCTCTCGTTCTAAATTGGCAAGATTACAGGTAGGCACGGACCGGACTGACAGCAGTAAATGAAATACTAGAAGCAATTTCCGTAGAGTTTCGCTCATCGCTGGGAGTTACGCACTACAATGCTAGGAACTGACAGAATTCTCTTCGCATAGACTCGACTTGGTCTACGTTTTAGACTCCACACGCGTTTGAACGCTTTAAATTTCGCCATAAACTGCATTGTAAGTTTAGAGCGAGCCTAAATATGGGCAAACAAGGTGAAGGAAAGTTATGAGGCATGCCTGCATCGGTCGCAGTTACGTCAGTACACCTCACGAAGACTGTCACTGTAAAGTACCTCTAGCTAGTCTATCTGAAAGCGTTTGATTGGATTTTCACTTCTAAAGCGACGCTTTAGGATGCTGTAGACTTCTTAGGTTAGGAATGACGTCAAAAGGAACGCTATAAAAGCTATGCGAGCTTCAGTTGGTCTCGTACAAGAAGGCAATTAAACACAAAGAAAAGCTAGCAGGATATCAGCGAGAGTCCAAACATTCATAATTTGCAATTGCATTGATGCCTAATTTTTGAAGCGCAGGCTACATGCCTAGAATATTAATTTTGTAGTGGGGTTACACGCTTTTCTATAATTGGTAAATGTTTACTATATATTTGAGTCACATGATGGTAGAGTAGGTATATGATACAACTTGGGTTTGAGACTCCGTAACTACTCAAAGATTTTTGTAATAATAATAAAATTGTATAACACTTGAAAGTTTATTGATCGAACGAAATCAATTGCTATATATCAGGACGGAGGAAGGTGACATGCCCTTTTTGTGAAGGTATTTTACACCATTATGATAGGTTTTCACTACCGGCTTTAAAAAAACATAACTGATGTTGGAAGGATGTCACTGTTAAGATACTTGTTCGTCGTAATGAAATAATCCTTTCTGTTTCTTTTTATTTTTATTTGTGGATATTGGGGGAAAAATGGAATACGCCAAGAAGAACTTCTAGCAAAATAAATTACAAGACTTCCTGAAAACAAGGAGTATCAGATTACAGTGAAAAATTATTTATTTTTTTAGTACTGACGTAGCTTTCAGGACAAATAATACACATATATTAGCCATGATCATGTTTATAAAAAAGTAATAGTTAGATAAAGTTACCCAACACTTTTTACGCGTTTCGATATTTTCTCGTCTTTGATTACGACAAAAAACGCGAAAAATCAGCCAATATACACTTTTTCTTACTAAGAAAGTCGGTGAGCAAGTTTATTTACTCATTATAGTGCATTATTGAGGTCTTCGTATTCATTAGCTTCAGATGCGTGCCACGTTACTGATTTTGAAACAAAAGCTTGCCTGTGAGTAGCGTGCCTCATTAGAAACAAATGAAGTCTGTGGCATTTAAAAATCTTCTATATTAATGGCCAATTTGGAGTTTGTAAAACATGGCGCTTTTAGAATCAATGATTAACATAGCAATGGGGAATGAAACCCTGACCTTACAAAAAGTTGCCAAAAAGAAACCAGCCAAATGAAACCTTTACCTTAGATTCTAATATTCTTGCTGTGAAGCACGGAGGAAAAATAATGAATTTAGGAATCCATTACATGAAACTTCTTTCGTCCAGCCATTATTAAAACTCCTTGTGAATGATAAAATCAGTAGAAGCGACTTCTCGGATTTAAAAATGAACTTCATTTACTCATCTGGGCATTGGTACGAGCTGATGAGTCTTCTAACAGCGTCACCAATGTACACATATTCAGTGGGTTTGTTGAACATATTATTTCACTTGTGGGAAATCTAGAAAAACAACTGAGTATACATGCACTGACATACAGCATGAAAAGGTTACATTATCATAAAGCATCTCTTGTGCATCTAAGAACATGTCAGGAATCTGTTTTATCGCCATCTTCTCTGAAATAATTCTAACAAATTTTGAATTATTCATTGACCAGGGTTCACAAGTTACATGAGTCTATTCCAAGAAGGATCGAAGCTGTTCAAAATTCATTTAGAAGACCATTTCTCTATTAGGTTTTAAGTTTTCAATTTTGTCTGTATTTTATATATTTTTTCTCTTGTATAAGAATTTATTAACGATATTCCTAGTTATTTGAAACAAATGTTTCCCAGGCAACTACGCGTTAACAGAAAATTTATGAGCGTTTTGTGATTGACTTCAAACGCAGTCGATTAAATTATCGAAAGCTTTCAATTTGTTCTGAGAAAAAGCTCAATTTGATAGCTGTCAGAAAAAAGTTGACGTATAAATGTAAATACGTTGAAGTGCTTGTGCTGTGTGCCTGAAGACGACAGCTGAATCAGTATAGTAAATGTTTGTTCAAATTCAATCAATTTGAAAAAAGGCTGTGAGATGGTGGAGCAGTAGCTCTATTATTTTTCTCAGTGTCTCACTTTTAATGCATTTAATTGATATTTATCTCAATATTCAACTTTTAAAACAGAAAATTTGAGTATAATTTCAAGTAGTTTGGGTAGACCTAATTTTCATAACTAATACTCCAGTAGTAGTCAAAGCAGCAAAGGTTGAGACTAACACTGGTTTGAACAATAATCAGTTTAGTATAATGAAAAATAATGTACTTTTCTGATTTTGACAAAAGCATCTTATCCTTGTAAAATTATTAATTATTTTATAATAAGTATGAAATGAAAATGATTCAAATTCTTTAATTGGCACACTGATATGCTGAGTTCTCATTTTCGTACATAAATATATTGGCATTAGTACATTAATTAGTACAGCTTTAGGCTCCTTCAAGTCAGATATTTGGTTCGGGAGTTTTGCAGTGTTTGTCGTGTATATATCAGTGTTGTGCCTGAGCGCTGAAGTCAGGAAAAGGAATTGGTGTAAAAGACTGCCTTGAAGCAACGAACATCAGTGAAGGTGAACATACAGCATGTCTACGGAAAATGTACGCATCATCCTTAACGATACCGATGTTAAAGTTTCAAAATTAATCATTTTGGTTGATTGTTTTTGGATACTTAAATCAGTGTCGTTCATACCTGGGAATGCATTTTGTGTGGACACTCCATAGATAAGTAACGCATAATCCATAATGATGTTGGGAACTGCGTTTGTAAATATGGCACTTTAAACTCGGTTACAAATCAGTGCAGCACCAACATTACACCGTGAGCAAGGTGAAACATTATTTATATATCAGATAACAGCAACATAGTGTCGATAAGAATAATTTTTCAACAATTATGAGTTAATTGGTACGATTATTTGCCATTTTCTTTGTGTTTCACAACGTTGTGTGCTCAAAGCGACAATTTTCATTGAGTAACTCATTATCATTGTTACATTTAAAGGCTATTCTCACGTTTACCTCTGAAATACGGCTAACAGACTTGAGTTACAAAACTACGTACATTCATCAGGACATTTTTAACAAGATATCATAGCACTGGTGTAATATACTGATACTGCTCTACAGATTTTCAACTGAATATTCAAAATTTATAACATTAGTTTAACATTTCAGTAATATGATACTTGCCACATAGCTCAGCTGAATTACTTTTATTTCTTTTGAGAGGACAATTTTTTTCAAAAGCATTTCAGTTTCTAAGACAAAAAAGTCAAATATTGCTGTAAATCGGCAACTGGTTTTACTCTGCGCTAGACAAACTTGAGCATCTTGAATTTTGTAATATAAACTTTCTGTATTGCAAATCTACAGAGATGTTAAGCATAATAACGAACCAAGAAAGTTCAAGTATCGTTGCTGCATCACAAATCGATAAGAAAACAGGAAAACTCCAATTTGTTCGGACAAGAAGAAACTTCCTAGAGCCCTCCTGCAAATGTTGCTGGCTCGAATATCCCCTCATTTCTTTTATAAACTTGCGTGATTTATTTCTGCTACAGGCTAAGTTGGGCCAAAGTCTTCTGGGTTAACGGAGGCGATTTATTATCTAGTCAAATATGACGACTTTAGACTTTCAAGGATCCGCAAAAGTTAAACGTACTCGAGGAGTTCTAGTTTGATCTGTTGCTCTAATGCAAGACACTCGTGCAGCTCCAGGTGGATCTGGTGCTCTAATGCAAGACACTCGAGCAGTTCCAGTTGGATCTAGTGCTCTAATGCAAGACACTCGAGCAGTTCCAGTTGGATCTGGTGCTCTAATGCAAGACACTCGAGCAGTTCCAGTTGGATCTGGTGCTCTAATACAAGACACTCGAGCAGTTCCAGTTGGATCTGGTGCTCTAATGCAAGGCACTCGAGCAGTTCCAGTTGGATCTGGTGCTCTAATGCAAGGCACTCGAGGAGTTCCAGTTGGATATTGTGCTCAAATCCATGGAGTTTAATATCGGCTGTCTAACTCCAGCAATGGAGGCACTGTCAGAATTTTAAGTCGTGTGTTGTAAACTGGTGTCCAGATTGATCATTGTTCATTGTGATATCGCGTTACGATTGACCAATTGTATAACTTAATATTGTATCCAGTTTTATGTTTAATTGTTCACTGCTGGTGTTAAGGTTGAGTGCTGGACACACCTGCATACACGGTTAGTTTCCTTGTCGCTGGCTGAACGATTTCTACATGATAACATATAAATAGTACGCGGCTGTAGATCTTGTTTTTCTACGACGGACAAAAAAAACTGTTCATTTAGTAGAAATGCACTGCTCTAATACAACTACTGTACTGTTACATTTGCGTCATGGTTTTTATTTTTCAATTAATGTCTCTCATACCAGATGTTCTTTAATATTTTTGTTGTTAGGATCACTCACGCAACATCCGTAAGTAACATTGCTTGTTTAAATTTTGGCTTAGTTTATTTTTTCCATCAATATTAACTTCTGCCTAGCCATGTCATAGAGTTCAAAAGCAGTGCTGATAAAATGGAACACATTAGTTCGTAGGTCAGTTATTTTGGATAGAGCTACATTTCAGACCACGGGGGCTTGAGAGGCCTGGGACACAGGCAGTTGAGTTCTAGAATCAGTGGTGTGATGAGGCTCTGTCAAAATTATAAAACGCTAACCACGTCTAATTTATGCAAAGTTTTTCTAAAGATTTTATTCCGCTGTTCAGCATTTAAATCTCACGTGCAGTAACTGAGCCCTGACGTGCAGTCACTGAGCCCTGACGTGCAGTAACTGAGCCCTGACGTGCAGTAACTGAGCCCTGACGTGCAGTAACTGAGCCCTGACGTGCAGTAACTGAGCCCTGACGTGCAGTATCTGAGCCCTGACGTGCAGTAACTGAGCCCTGACGTGCAGTAACTGAGCCCTGACGTGCAGTAACATAGTCATATGCTACACTTTTTGCTACATAGATCTAGCGACGCTATTGTATTACGATCATCATTATAATTTAAAAAAAAATTTCCCTATTCCAACTCTGTTCAAATGAACGCTGAATATCTGGTTGTCTGGTATACGAAAGGTACAAACCTTCATTAAATAAATGAAGACAAGATAAACTCATTAGAAATAGTCATTGCTTCGTACTGATGAAGCATAGTCAGCCGGAGTGATTGCTGAAATGCTATGTGATTTACTGATGAATGCAGCACAATCAGTTGTGGCTCAGTGATCCCGTAGAGTGTCAGTCCAATGAAATTAATTCATTGACTATAATGCGAATGTGACTAAGCATATGTTCACAAAGTTGTTAACAAATTCGCCGCTCCATTGAACTGAAATCAGGAAGCATTTTCGATTATAGGCTAAAAATGTAAACTGAAATAAGTGTAAGTTTGTTGGTTTAATATATTGAATGTTAAAACTTGAATTTTTAGCTCAATAATAATTAATATTCGATATATAGTAGTTTTTATGAAGCATTTATTGAAATTTTATCATAGCTTGAGTTACACTGACGACACACAACGCAATGTTAAATCGCCTCTGTATAATATTAGTTGTCTATGTATGATATACGCGCAGTCACTCTAAAGCAGTGGTTCTCAACCTTTTCGCCGCCATTTCTCCCCTAAATGATCAATAATTTAGCCATTCCCCCCTTTTTTCCTTTTATATCTGTTCTATAAAAATAACTTTATTCTTTTTAATTTTTAAAATAATAATCCCGATCCAGTATATGTGGAAACTTGAGAATACAGTAAATTAAAAATAGGTAAGAATATCAATATATATATATATATATATATATATATATATATATATATATATATATATATATATATATATATATATACTACACAAATGAACAACCAGACACTAATTTACCAGTCCAGAGACAGGCACCTGCATTTAGCTGCAAAAATTGCAGTATTAATAAACATCTTGCTAAAAACAGTTAAATATAAAATCGCTATGTATAAATTTCTTTGTTACTAAGAAACAACATAGACCAATAATTTGCACACCTGGTGTGGTTCATTACTTACCCATTAAAAGTGGAAAAATGCGAGAACAAGTAAAATAACAGCCAACCCATCCACGCGCAACACCACTTGACACAAAACGAGTTTAAAACGCGGTTGATTCAACCGTCAGTTTCCCGCCATAAAGACAGAATGCATGATACTACAGCCCTAATTTTAGTATAACAAAGTTTGGTATGTGCCATACATGATACAATATGAATTGAATTGTTATATATGAAATGCTGCAAAATACTTGAATTGGAAAATACTAGTATTTGACATATTTAATATTCCTTTTTTGGTCCTTCCATTCCCCCCTGGAGCCCTACCATTCCCCTCAAGGGGGGATTCCCCCCTGGTGGAGAACCAATGCTTTAAAGCCTTCTGTTACCACTGAGTAGAATATTTGTTCAAACATACCATTATGACTGTTACTGTATCACATGTAGTATCTTTGATTCATCTCTTACAATCTAACGATATAACCCTATACTGTGCTAAATTTATGGCGATATAACTGTCATCGAGGCTACATTCACACGACGTATGTAGTTAGTTTTCTATACCAAGAACAAAAAAATCTAAATTTGTGTTGCGGGGCTAACGATTTCATAACATTCATTGAATTGTGGCAAACTTTCATACTCCATGCTGAAAAATTCCTCAGGAAGATGAACTACAATACTCCATGCTCGAAAATTCCACACCGTGATGAATTACTCGCACAATACTACATGCACCAAAATTTCACAGCATGGTGGACTACTCGTACAATACTCAATGCTTCAAAATTTCATAGCAGAGGTATTTTAAAAGTGCTTTGATACACATTACACTTACACAGCAGCATTTGGCAAGGTCTTCAGGGAAGTAACTTCTAACATGCTAATGGAAATAATAATGAATATGACATGCGGCAATGAATAATGAATATGACATGGAATGCATGGAAATCTACAAATTCGTAATTTCAAAGATATAAACGATGAAGTATGTCAAGGAGTTTTTAGAGAAAAGGGCTGCTTGTACCACGCACAGCATGAAAAACTTTTCTGAGTTCAGCTTTCATTTGTACTGAAATGCTCTTGTATTTCGCTTCACGTGTCATTTTTAAGCTTTAGACTCACCATCTTTGTTGCACTCATTGTTTGGCGAACAACAATGTTCGAACATTCATTGTTTGGCGAACTTAAATGTGTGTGTGTTTTTGTTTAACTTTGGCTCTAAGTTTTGTTTCACCACCAGCATACGCCAGTTCTTACAGCTCAGAGTGCATCACATTCTTCAGTAGATTAACTTTGCCGTGTGATTTTGCGTGCTCCTTGAGTTGCTTCATCTCAAGCACTGCAGTTGCAAGGCCTGTTGTCATTAAGTGATCTTTGTGAGAACATCTGTTGCACCTTCAAGGTAACGTGACCACTGCTAGTATAAAATGATTACCGTGAGAACATCCATTACATTTTGATGGTAGAATCATCACTGTTGTCATAAAACGATCACTGCTGTCTTTAAATGATCGAGGTGAGAACATTGCCTTAAAGGTAAACTGAAAACTGGTACCATAGAATAATCACTGGTAGCATAAAATGATCGCTGTTATTATCAAAAGATTTACCCTTTGCTCCTCTTGATACTCTTGCCTTAAAATGATCACTGTTTCCCTAAACTGATCACTGCCATTATCAAATGATCACTGTTGTCATCAAATGATGCCTGTTATCATAAAATGAAGAGTGTTAGAACATGTGTTGTGTGTTGAGGCCGTGTGTTTGGAGTTACGAGGATTTCGAGCTCAGACTCAAGCACCTGGAAGACCTCATAAATTGCATCGTTGTGATCAAACAGGATCCTCGAATTACAGATGTTTTCGAAATATAAAACTTCTGCAGTACTGAATCAGTGAGGCCTCTAAAGTCATGAGAGATAATAGCAGTGTGGAGTGGAAGTATCAGTTCATAAGATGCAGCTGATGAAAGCTTTAGAAATGAAGAGGCTTTGTTTATGTCGTCGTCGGAGAAAGAGAGGCAACGCTTATGAGACGTTGAAAAATGTGTTACTGAATGAAATTTGTACACCCAAAGGTTCGAAAATTTACTAAATATTTACACTGATAATAAATATCAGAGGGCGGTACCAGGACAGTATGTGTATGCTGTAAAAGTGATATCGCATATTTAAAGTGTCTCATATTCATTGATGTGTTCTGTTCTCGGTAAAGCAAAATATCAAAGTCGTGTTCTTCTTTTGATATTCAGTTCTGAACGACGGACGACTTCAAAAGAACTGTTTGTAGTTGGCTGCTCGATAGTATATTTCTCGGAGATTTTTTGTTGTGTATTTTTATTATTTCCTTCTCTCTACTCCTCAGATATCTTGAAATAACTTTCCCTCGTTGGTACTTACATGTACATCAAGTTTTGAAGCTACGGAGGCCAGCCTTTTCTTTCATTTCCTCGGAGTGAGATAAATCTTTTGACCCATGAAATATAAATGTTACATTAATATATATGATATTGTTGATTAACACAACACATTACATGCACACCATAAAAAAATGTATGACGAGCGTGTCGCTCGTGTTTCGGTGGTTCGATACTGTACAAACAAATCTAAAAAAGTCCACAGATGCAACGGTTGTAGATGTGTTCAGGTCTGACAGTCTCGTGCAAGACGAAGCAAGTCCTAAAATAAACAGGATTTAAAGTATTTCTTTCAGTAAGTAATATTAATTTCTCACAAACGCGCTTTTATTTTGATCAATGGAAAAAGTACCACGTTATAGCAGTCTCTTTTAATTCACATAGCAAGAAAATAAAATACCCTGGATTTGAAACCTTTGATATACTTTAGGAATTGAGAAAATCATTTTGTTAGATGTACGTATGAATCTTATTCAATATATTTTGAAAAAAATATCTTGTTAAAAATCATTGCCCGCTGGAAACGCACTCTTGCTGCATGGTCCTTTGTATTACTTAGCAGTAACAGCAATAGTCGTAAAGTTAGGCACCTTTTTACAGAATTTTTTGTTACAGAAAATTATTTGGCTTTTATCGCCGCTTATCTTTTCTAACAACGACAAAGGCTAACATCATTATCGGACTCGATCAAACTTTAGAAATTTGCTTGTTCTTCACAACTTGGACAGAGTTTCAGTGGATAGATGTCCCACAAGCCCAAGGCTTCATGTACTCTTTGATTCTCCGTAACTTGTGCAATCTGAGCTTGTGAGATGTTCTGTGGGAGATGATGGAGATTGTCTGGATGTCTTTTAGCGTCAGGTTTTGATCTGCTGTGGACGATATTTTCCCTTTGTTTCTTTACCTCTAGACACGCATAACATAATATTTTCTGTCGGTTATTTGTTACGCTGTTGACAGCATTATATTTTTTTTGTCTTTGTGAGTCTCATCCATAAGAGTTATAGGCGCGTGCCAAATATTCTAGTAATGAACGGTAACTTGCTACCATCGTAGCTAGCTTTGTTCTACAACTTTCTAAACCGTGATTGCATCTTTGACACTTCATAAGATTTACTCTAGTATATTAGTTTCAACTTTCCAGTAACTGATTTTACCAGGGCATTCATCTTAACTCTCTTGGGGGAAACGCTTATCTGATTTCAATATTAGTCGTGTCATCTTGAATGATATATTTAATTCAATTCAATTGTTACTCCAAAATTATTAGAGAACATTTTTTAGAGATCACTGCAAGAAGACATGCACGACGATCAGCGTAAGAAGATTTTAGTTGCTAAGGTTAGACTCGTGGGTTCATTGCTCGGATCATTATTGCATCAATTTATAATACATGTTTTGGTGACAGCTTTTTTAGAAGCATCTTCATACATTCCAATCTAGATTTTGAAGCATAAGCTCATACACGTACAAGAAATTTCTGACCTCTGATCTATTTGTGCGCAATTGAAACACGCAGTAGTAAATCTTAGACTGATTTAATCATAGAAGGCTTGCAAAATATTTTAAAGGTATCAGGAGGAGCAAACCACTAAAAAGAATCATGAATGAGTTATCAGCTTAGGGACTTCTGGTGGCACTCAGTAGACATCACTTCTTATGGTGGTGCTCAGTAGACATCACTTCTCATGGTGGTGCTCAGTGGACACCACTTCTCATGGTGGTGCTCAGTAGACATCACTTCTCATGGTGGTGCTCAGTGGACACCACTTCTCATGGTCACCAGTGGTCTGCGGCCTGTGTTCTGTATCGGGTCTCTGCTTGTGCAGAAAGACTGCGTGCGGGTTCGAAACCCGGCAATGAATACGAGCTGTTTCTCGTTTCACGCCGTGAGCTCGCACTTATCGGTAAGCCCTCAACTCCCCGCCCATGGACACATCCCAGGATCGTCGCATGGAGCTCACCATCATCCTTACTCTAAGAATGTTAACCTTAAGAATTTGAAAAACCAATGTACTAAATGTCTATGTACTGTGTACTTGATTGGAAATAAAGATTGTTTGTTTGTTTGTTTGGTGGTGCTCAGTAGACACCACTTCTCATGGTGGTGCTCAGTAGACACCACTTCTCATGGTGGTGCTCAGTAGACACCACTTCTCATGGTGGTGCTCAGTGGACATCACTTCTCATGGTGGTGCTAAGTGGACATCACTTCTCATGGTGGTGCTCAGTAGACATCACTTCTCATGGTGGTGCTCAGTAGACATCACTTCTCATGGTGGTGCTCAGTAGACATCACTTTTCATGGTGGTGCTCAGTAGACATCACTTCTCATGGTGGTGCTCAGTAGACATCACTTCTCTTGGCAGTGTTTAGCCCACCTCTACTCATCTTTTTATTCTACTGGAGCTATCTACTAGCCCCCAACTCTACTAACCGTATCTACTAGCCCCAATCTATGACAGTGGAATCTCAAGATACGAGTTTAATTCGTTCCAGCACTGAGCTTGTATAGCAAAATTTCTCTTATCTAGAACGAACTTTCCCGTTAAATGTTAAAATAAAAACAATAAAATCACAAGCGCACAAACACATAGATCCTTACGCTATGAGAGAACGAAGGACACTGATTTACAAGGGGGGGATCCAGGTCGAGACAGATCGGGAAATACGCGTCACGTACACCCAGAGCCTGGCTTGTGGCTCGTTACGCGAGTTAATGATCATATTTAGAGCAGAATTTTTCGCTCATACTTTCCTCGTATCTTGAATTTCTAATATACAGAGCTTTTCGTATTTTTAGCTCCCACTGTATTTCGCTTCGATTAGTCCAACCGGGCTGGCTCCATGTACGAGTCTCACTGTACTGTCCCCGTGAATCATATTAACTAGCATCTGCAGCTATTCATCTACTGTGCCCCATCTACATGTTTTACTGTACTACTATTCATATTAGGCTGAATCTACAGGCTCTTACTTGCTGTTTACTTATTGGTCCTGCACTTAAGTTGATTGTTATTCTGCTGAGGGACGATAATATTAAATCAAATTTATTTCTGATTCCCTTTTTTAAAGCTGCGAAGGAGACTCACTCGAACGAGTGATGATTCCCTCATGAATTTAGTACTTCATAGTTAAGTAGTTAAAATTAATTCTATTGTTACCTCTCGTCTCGTCTTCACAATTGGTTTTAGAACTATCAGTACTTACACTGTAACGTATGTTGTAGCTCGAGCTATACAGTGTACAGTACCGCACATTGTAGCGGGTACAATAACAGGTACAGTTACACATACAGTAGAGTTTATTGCATTGTAGCAAGCACTGTAACGTGTGTACAGTAACGTATGTTGGAACAAGTATTATTACATGTATAAGTATTACATGTATAAAATTACTTATATTGTGCACTGTAGCGTGTGTAGTAACGTGTACTGAGATGTACTACTGTACTTTTCCAAAAACAAGCCCAAAGTATGACATATATCTTCGGATGACATTTTGCCATCATTAGGAACTTCTGAGCCAACAGGAACCTCGTAAGGAGTCATACTTACTCTGCCTTCGGGTTTTGAGGTTAAATAAAAGTTACAGCGCATTAGAGAGTTCTCAGTTGACAGCGCCGTGGGTCGTTTAATCAGCACAACTCAATTATTTTTACTACCACGAAGTTAATGCACACATATTTAATATATTATAGACCGACAGTACTTAATATTCTAGCTTAATTAACAATAAGCCCGATGGTTTATTCCTAGCGTGGGCTAACAGATAGAGTTTTTTAGGTTTATGAGCAGCTAAGATAAAGAATCGGAAACGAAGGCAAGTTCTCGATGAGCTACTGCACCAAAATCGGAAATTTTTCTTATCGGAATTGAAGCAAGTTTAGTCGAAGTTTGTCTTTCCTAAATTCTTGAGAACAAGAGCATGAATAATTTAACTAGTCCGTGTGCAAAATCGGGAATAATTTATGACTTAGAAATGAGATGCTGTATCGATTGGGGGATTTTCTCACCAAGAGTCTCTCCAGTCGGAAGTTTCCTCAGGGTAGTCGCGAACCATTCTTCTAATTCAAATACTGTTTTAGAGTTAGGCATCATACCACTGATTCCGGTACAGAATCACCACAAACATGCCACTAACTCCATTGCGCCATACCACAATCATATCAAGAATTCTATTACCACAGTCATACCATACACTACAATAAAACATCATACAACAATTACACAGCAGATTCGAATAGCCTTGAGATTAAATAGAGCTGGAGTCTGAAACCTGAATTTCAACTCCACATAGCAAGCTTCAGGAAGGCCTGTCAGCAAAGCCAACATCCGTGCTGTGGAGATGGAGATATGCTACCTCGCAAAGCCTCTTATCAGCGGAAGACCAGCGAGATACGTCACGGAACGCTGTCTGCGGCAGCTAGGAAGACAACCTATTCTTTGAAGCGATCTCTTGAACGCAGGTAACCTCATTTGCTTCAGATGGAAGATAACGATAGACTGACATTGCCTTTTGGTCCCAGTATGACGCTGCCTCTAGGTCTCAGACTTACGCTGCCTTTAGGTCCTAGCCTGTCGATTCTATTAGATCCCAGCTTGTTGTTGTCTTTACCCATGCATGCAAAAAACAGAGCAACTGCGCACTGAAATTCAGCATTCTTGGTGTGTTGGGTATTGCCTTAACATTCCTATGAAATGCACATGCTGGGTGTCCCCAAAACTGTCCCCTATTATTTCATTACCCGTGTAACGGGCTCAGATTAGGAATAGTATATTAATTTTTCGTTTTAAAATATTTGTTTTGCTTAACAATGGAAATAATTATGACAAAAAATTAAATAAGGAGTGGCCAACGCCAATTTGATATTTATTTATATTAATTGATAAATATTTTTTTTTAGATATTTACAATTCTTATTAAAACATTTCTCCTAGTGACTTGGGAGAACACCTGACAGTAAAATTGAACGATGAATTTTTTCAATTTAGAAATTGGAATCCTAATTAATATTGTTACAGGCGTCGTAAGCTGAACAATAGATAGAATAGAATAAGACAACAGAAACGACCAGTTTGGCCCATTTTTTGGGTTGCTACCCAAGTCTCATGCCATCAAAAGTAAAGGCATAAATCACGCACGTACGCCCCAATCACGTAAGCCAATTCAGTCACGTGTACGCCTTCACTCACACACAGGCATTTCAGTCAAGTACATGTGTCATAATCATACGCTGGCCCATGGAGTTAGATAAAATTATGATGATATAATAGAGTTCTTAATCCAATATTTGTCGAGATGATTTGTTTTTAACAAACCCCGCAGGTCATCGAAACCAGTAAAGTTGGCCTAAGCTGCATGAGTTCAGGTGTGAGGTTGTACGAGGCATGGATTTCATGAACAGACAATGAGTAATAACACAGTTGATGCGTCAGGAAGCTGTTGGTGCACAGGGATCAAGGAGGTGGTTCATCATAAGAGTTTTTTGAGCGATGCGCTAGTCTCTCAAACTCCTCTTTTCGTGAAATGTTTCGGCTTTTATGGCTGCTCTGGCAGACATAGAGTACATCCTGATGAAAATCTACGTTTAACATTCTACCCAAAATTCCTTCTACAGCTCTACAATGTACGCTTACTTTGAAGGTACATCTACAAAGTATCATGACAACCACGTAGATTTTGCCTGGCAGTGTAGATAGGTCTATGCCTAATTTATTTACCCAATCCACTTGGTGAGTTTTACATTTCCTTTAAGTGCCCCTGTGGTGATGAATAGAGACTGAATTCGTGGGTGGTGAAGCTGTAATAGTCCTCCCTAAGTTAGATTGTGAACTGGAATGTCGATTTGGAATACAGGAATTTTAATGTTGATTTGACTACGAGAACTTGAATGTTAATTTGAAATATAGAATTTGAACCCTAATTTGAACTATGAGAACTTGAATGTTAGTTCATAATATAGGAAATTAAATGGTAATTTAAACTATGAGAATTTGAATATTAGTTAAAATTATGAAGACTTGAATGTTAACTCGAAATATAGAAACAAATACTCGCATGAAGCAATTATTTGTGCAGAAAATCTTATCGTAAACGCAAAAAAATTATTTATGTCTCAACACATTATTGACAGGGGAGATGGGCATTAGCCCTTTCATGCTCATACTTTTTATGGAAACAAAAGTGTAACATGCTCAAAAAGTGATAAATTCATAGAGTTATCTTGAGCTGCTGAGCAGCGCAGAAACTCAATTTTAAAAAGTGGTATGCTTTCTGTACCACGAAGCATTCAACATGGCTTCTTCGGAGGTATGAAATGCATACCACCAGGCGTGAAAGGGTTAAACTATTATTGTTGATAGTGGTAGTTGGGAATTAAATAAATATGTTTTGTGAGACTGGATCGCGAGAATGAACTTGTGTTAGTCCACTTCAGTGGCAACTGCATGACGTTGTGTGGTCCCATTTGATTTCCATCATTGGGGGTAGAAACACATTTCTTTATTTTTAAGTTATCCGTGTTTTAAGGATGCAGACTGCGCACGGTGTCTACCGTCTATTAACGTTTCAATCAAATAAACCTCACACAACGGACACGTGCTATGCAAAATTTGGCTTGATACAAACTGTGGACGTCGTTTGAACCAGCAATTTGGTGTGTGTCACGGACTGTGGACGCAGTTTCGACCTCCGGAATAACTGAATATGCAAAAGCTGCTTTACATGACCGGTAAGCTCTTCAGTGTCAGAAGTTTGCGTGGTGAGTTGGTTCAGGACAATGTGACGAGACACTATCTTTAAAACGATCACCACAAATATACTTCTCGCTGTAATTCCAGGTAACAGAGGTAATGCTATCTATCTACATATATAATAAACAATGCATCGCCATTTCTTTCTCTCTCTGTCTCTCTCTCTCTCTCACACACTCTTTCTCTCTCTCTCTTTCTGTATCTGTGTGTGTCCGTCCCATTACTTCCTATTTATTAGAGAAAAAAATGATTGAACTGAAATCAGAAGGGGTATGCATGTAGTATAAGCATTGTATTGTAGATAGCAAAGACGACCGATCAGTATAAAACGCTCAATTTATTCCATTATTAGTTTTCTTCTCTTACCATGCCATGTTATCGGTATATATGATACAGAATGGAAGTTCTGTATATATTCATAAAAAATATTCCGATTCTGATGGCAACACGGGTAAAACTGAAAAATGTATTTATTTCATAGATCCTTAACTTTGTCACTTTAAATCAAGAAATTTTAACGGGGACTATCTGGGTCATGTTATCGGTAGATAAGGTACAGAATGGAAGTCTTTTATATATTAATAAAAAGTAATGATTTAAAACACAATAGTTTGTTGTAAATCTGTAATGCACTTATCTTTGTAATAATTTCAAATTGGTTGAATTTAAATCGTGGAGTTTCCACAAAAACTGGCTAGTTGATAAATAGTTGCAGTTCGAGGCAAGAATATTGGGTTTTGATTTCTTCAATAATTTCGAACCTCCCTTTTGATATACGAGATGAACTCATAAACAATGAAAATTTTGTTTCATTTACGTTCTTTGTTTTAGAGACACCAAATGATTTCATCTCAAAGACTCCATTCGATACAGAGGCTTTGGTGTACATTTATAATTCGTCGCTGATGGATCAATCACTGTACCATTATTTGTTTTAAAGGAGCCATCTGTTTGTATCTAAAAGATCCTTTGTCAGACTCGAAGGTTTGGATTTAGATTTTGAGGCATCACATATGTTGTTAGGTTAGTAGTATACATGTTAAAGAGAAAGAATTTTAGCTTCATTAAATCTCCAGGGACTTCAATGAATCATCATATATGACACCTGGAACAACGCAGATTTGATGATAATTGTCCCACTATATAATAATAGACAGTTTATTGCTTGTTTGCTTGCTTGCTTGGTCCGCCTCTCTGTCACGCTTCTAAGGATTTAGATAGGAGGAAATTCGGTAGGGTATACATGTATTGTAAGCATTGTATTGTCGATACAAAAGGCACATCCTTCAATGTGGAAACTCCTTCGCAAAGCCCGCGTCCACTGGCATACTAAACGAAAAAAATCAGCAAAAAATTACACTTTGAATTTGCACGTGTGGGTTTACTAGTTATTGTATAGTACTAGTGTACCCAGTCGTCAAAAATGACGGCAGGGATTCTGTGATAAGACTTCAGTGGTGTTTGCCAATTAACAACAATTCAAGCAATTTCAATTCTTCTCTTTTCGTACAAGTGTTCTTGCGACATCTTAGCTGCCCTTTCCGTAAATTTTTCCCTTTCTAATCTTCTCATTTCTTCTATTTCTTCCTGTGACATCGCAGTGCATACTTCAGCTTTTCTTGTACTATCCATCTGTCTTCTCTCATCACCGCTTTTTTTGACTAATTTTGTCCCTTTAAAGCCTTTTTTCACGATCACGGTCCATCCTTGCTTCGCGTTCATGGTAAGTTTTTTGAGAGATAGCTCTCCTCTTGAGCTTAGCATCCATGGCTCGAACATTGGCCGTCTCACTGATACTTTGCTGAGATCTTTGCCTTCTTTTCCTCTCACGTGCTGGTCTGTGTTTCTTTCCTTCCGGTGTTTCTTCCAATTGTTCCAATGAGTTTTTCAGATTCAATTTGTATCCAAAAACATACTTGTAGATGATACGGCATATCCCCCTTGTACGATATTGAGGAGGTTCAGGAGCATCTTGACGTTGAGAAAAGTTATATTCAGTTTATTATTTTGGACTGCGTCAGAGAGTTGATCACAGAGTGATGAAGAAAGCCTTCCTTCAGTAAATTGCTAAGGCAGAAGGGCAAGCGGAGCTCCTGGCAATTCCTGGCAAAAAATATCCGAAATAGCTCATGCATGACAGGATCGAAAACTCATTCAAAGATACAAAAATTCATGTCCCACGCCCGAAAGAGGGATATTATCAAATCAAATAGTACCGAGCTACTTTTCAAAGGAAAGCGGAGATTTTAGGGACTCACGGTGTGTCCGTTGGATGAGGCAGTCGATGTAAAGGTGCTGGTCCAATAGCATAGTTTGAAGTAGAAACATGCTGTCATTTAGTAGAAGAAGACTGTATCTATGCTACCTTTAAAACGAATGTTTTCCCCATCTTTCAAGGGAACAAAAAATTGTAATGACCCAGCACTGGGTTCCGTATCGTGACTACCTGCAGTGACCCAACCATGGGCTTCTACATACTCTGAAAATATGGCCTCTACCCGAGTGAAGTTTCAACTGCTACGAAGAAATTCAGCTGAAAAATATGCGAAAAAGCTTATGTACGACAGGATCAACAACTTTAAATTAGTATTTCGACTTTCGAGTACATATTCCAGAAACTATATTTAAAATCGTACTTTAGGGATGAAATTGAGTGATATATCATCTTGTCAATCAGTAGACGAATTTTCTCCTATCTAAATCCTTAAGAGCGTCACAGAGAGATGGACCAAGCAAGTAAGTAAGCAAGCAAGCAACAAACTGTTTTATTCTATTATATAGTTCGATGATGATGTTTACCCCAGGCAAACATCACTTTTAGTGTTCTTAACTCGTTGCGTCAGTTACTGGGTCACTGATTCTGCATTCTGTAGTGACTAGTGTACCTAGCCGTCAAAAATGACGTCAGAGATTTTGTGATGATACCCATACCATCAAAAATGATGGCAAATACTGTTGGAAAGATATTAGATAAAATTACATTTAAGAACGCAATGCAATATATTTAGTTTTATATATATTTACAAAGGACAAACGTTTTAATTGAGTGTTTATTTAATGACAACATTCCTAGTGAAAACTAAGACACTTAGTTTTCTACTGCTGCAATTGACTCTGCAATTCGTGTCATATTCGGGTACAATGTACCTGAATCATAGGGCAATACCCCGCCGAACTCGGTATCCACGATACGGACTCGAGTATATAAGGCTCTGGATCTCTGGAATTTTTTTGAAAGCGACAAGGAAAATACAAATAAATATTAACAAATAAATAGATAAACACACGACGGTCATTCTTAGTATTAGATTAGATTAGAAATTTATTTAAGAACTAATAGACTCGCACGTGAAAAAAATTTACGTGTTTTTTAATGAGTTTTGTCGTTGTGAGGAGCTTCGTTTATCTTTCTCTTTCTTTCATTTGCCAGTCAACGCTGCCTTTCCAGAGAAAATTACGAATTGAAGGGGAAGAATCAATATAATGAAAAAAATTGAGCACACATTTTATAGTAATCTGGTGCCTTTAGTATCCACAATACAATATTTACAATGCAAGCATACCCATTCCTTTCACAAGTTAATACTTAGTCTAAGATAAACACTATTTTAGCTACTTAGTAATTACTTGTTTGAAATTAATTTCCCCTATCTAATTCAGCGGTGAGGGGGCCAGGCAATTACTTATACATATAATGCACAATGTATCTCAATCTATCTCTCTCTCTCTCTCTTCGTGGGTGACCATCCCATTTCTTCCTATCAATTACTGAAGAAAAATTATTGAATTGAAATCAGAACAGGCATACCCGTAGTATAAGCATTGCATTCTGGATACAAAAGGCAATGGATTATTGTAAAATTCACAATTTTTCCCCATTTTTAGCCTTCTTCTCCTACACGGCTATATTATGGGTGGATACAGATACAGAATAGAAGTTCTGTACACACTAGATAGTTTCCATAAATATTTCATGGTTTAGATTTAACTAATTTCAAATTATCCGAACGACGAATGTATTAAAGATTTACAATGAATTTTTATGAGCTTAATGAATATTTTTCTTGGATATATACAGAACATCCATTCTATATCTTATTTACCAATGACATGGCCTAGACAGTACTCATGGAAATTCCACGGTTTAAAAGTAATAAAATTACGGATCTATGAAATAAAATGTACTTCTTAGTTTTACCCATGGTACTATCAGAACCTGAATATTTTTCATAAATGAATACAGAACTTTCACTCTGTATCTTAGCTACCGAAAACATGGCCGTGTAGGAGAAGAAGGCGAATAACGGAAAAAATAGCATATTTTATAGAAACTCAGCGCCTTTGGTATCCACAATACAATGTTTGTAATACATGTGTACCAGTTTTGATTTCAGTTCAATAATTTCTCTTCAGTAATAGATAGGAAGAAATGGAACGGACACACAGATAGAGTGAGATAAATAGAGAGAGAGACAGAGATGGAGATGTACTTTAGTAGTTTCATGAAAAATATTCATTTAAGACACAATAATTCGTCCTAAATCTGTAATACAATCGTTTAAATATTAATTTCAAATGATTTAAATCGAAACCGTGAAATTTACACGGGAACTATCTAGTATATTGATAAACATACGATGATATTTAGTTACATATTATAGACAAATATTGTCGCTTCACTTAGGAGCCAGCACAAGAATATCACTCTGAGCCCAGTTCTCGAAAAGTTAACGATTAGTACATTCCATATGTTAACTAGCGAATGACGCTGCATTTATGTGTAGGTACGTAGATGTGTTGAAGCCACCAGCCCTTGATATTAAAGTGAGCACCAAAGAATAAAGACGCCTGTGTGTCGTCGCTGCTTGGCGCAATCAACGTAGTGCTACACACAATCTTACAGTCTCTCCCAATCAATTGTTGGTAATTAGTGGCCCCACGTCTTCTAAATCACTGCTTCTTCTTGATTAAAATTGATCTTCAGTGAGCATGACTGGAATATTTCATCGTAGTGACACTCATTCGTAAACTTTTGCCACCCTCTTGCTTGTTACAGCTTTGATGTTGCAAGCTACATCTCAGAGAAACACGATGCAGACTGTGTTCGATAGAAATTTAAAATTTTCATTTTCAGTTGGATATTTTACTTCAATTGTCGGTCGTTTTCAGCGTGAAAACAAGCAACTCTTCAACCCTCTTTTCACAGAATAATTGATAATGGACTTTTCAAGCCCGCTGCTTCATTACCATCAGAGCAATTATATGAAGCTCTTGAACAACGATACAGGTGGAGAGCAGCTGTGTGTGCAGCAATAAGACTGTCCGCCGTGCTGCATCAGTTGTACAATATAGGCTTAGCTGTTAAGGAACTACCTCAACCACACTGCACCTGATTTTGTCACCTCACTACCTCCCCACCTCCCACTCCTCAACAATTTTCCCCCATTTTCTGCAGGTATTTTAGATATTACCGCCTTTAATTATTCAATTCAAATTTTTGGCCCAATTTTGATGGAATAAAGACATAAAATGTTTTTTTATAAAAAATATCTCATTGGTGTGATAAAAACAGTCACTGTTTAAACGTAAGCCAAACGTTCAAATATTATCAATACAAGTTATATGAAAACTTCTTATGTATCACATGTATGTATGAGCATGCAGTAAAGAGTTGAAAGTGTGAGGAGAATGCAAGAGAGTGCTTCAAAAACCCTACGTGATGGAGCATCATTCTTGGCCTCCAATTTATGCGACGTCGTGCAGACCTGCTTTTGCACTTTGTATTTTCTTCAGAGAATCATGAGAGGCAGGAGACGAAAGCATATGACGAGGGTAAGTATCTTCTTCACCTTTTAGCCTTTTTTAGAGAGATCACTGGTATGAGCAGCCAACAGATCCAGCTGTACGGAGGGAAAGATCACCAGCTGTACAAATTGGAGGATCACCAGCTGTACAAATTGGAGGATCACCAGCTGTGCAAATTGGAGGATCACCAGCTGTACTAATTGGAGGATCACCAGCTGTACAAAGGGAAAAATCACTAGCTGTAATTTGTTTTAAACTTTAGTCAAATACAATTTTCAAGCCTGTCATAATTATTTCCACCTAAAAAAAATTTCCCAACTGATTATTTCCAGTTGAATTGGTAAAAAAAGAGTGTACTTATTGACTGACATATCATATTGGCTTCGAAATGTTCATGGCATTAAGTACAAAATAAAGAAGTTATTAACAAATAGTTCAGCCGTCTTGTGCGTTAGAATTTTCTCCAGTTAAACATAACTCTAAAAAGACCATTGCTCTATGAAACCAGTCTCAGTAGAGATTAATTTTTCATTTAAATTGTTTCAATTACTTTTGTTCAATACAAAGATACCAATAATATTGTTAACTACAAATATTGTATACATTGAAGTTTATAAATAAGAAAAAACTGGCCGGGCATGTGAGGTTTATGTTGTCTCTGATATATAACAAGTCACCTTAAATTATCCTCAACAGATTGACCTCTGCATTGAGCAGCAGGGTGGTTATTTTAGGCACTTATTAACATTCAAAAAAACTTCAGAACATATCACTGGATGTGGTTTTCTGGTAATCCTTTACGTACGTTTCACGAGTAGGCCTTTAATAACTTGGAAAATATGTAAAATAAATCTTTCTCAAGTTTATGTTTAAGAAAATCGTGCTGGTTTATGCCATTTTGCAATACGAGGTACGTTAGGTTGAAGAGAGCGTTTTATTTTGACGCTATTGTGAAGAACCTTTTAAAATTCGGTCAGTTGCGATCAATATAGATCTTTTTGTCTTATCCGCACCCTCATCCGTCTTCTGACAACGATACTCGGCCCCAAAAGTTGTAAAGGCTTTGCTTCCTCCATCACTTTACCACCAAACTTCGAAGGTTTATCTTCAACATTCTAATACTTAGAATATTTGTCCACTGCACTCACTTACGTATACATAACTCTTAATTCGCTCAATTTCTACCACCTTCCACTTAGTTATTAATGCACATGTTCATACTCGTATTCATCGTGAGGTTCATGACTCGAAGTTAGGCCGCTTGCTAAGCCTGACTGGATCAGGAGTCAGATATCTGAGACGCTGTACAGCCAGGGTGCAGAGAACGGAGTGTATAGCGACTTTATAACCTGGCTTTGGTATACATACGACGAAGTTAGAGAAACAATGGTAAAGGAAATGAGTCAGAGAATTAGCAAAATCATAGAAGCGCTGGATATCGGTGAAGAACTTTGATTACATATGGGTCAGAAATTAGTTATTTTTTTTGTTGCAGGATTCTTCTACTTGCATTGGTTTACCCTTGTCAGGTCAGAGCGCGGTGTCTTTCTCGCAACCCATGATTCTCTGAAGGAAGAGCGAGTGCTAGAGCATGTCTGGGCAGTGCCAAAATCAGCCATTGTTTTGCTTCAGTACTTTCCTGGTTAAATTGGTTTACTCCTCTTATGTCATAATGTGGTTCCTTTTCTGCAGCTTTTTCTTCTCTGGAGAAATAACACAATGGGAGACCAGGTCTGTAATGCATTATTTAAGCTGGTGGCAAACAATCAAACTTTATTGTAGATTGTCTCTTGAAGACACTCTTCTATTTTTGGTAAATTCTACTGTTAGAATTTCTGAAGCGTTGTGTGTCTCTGAGCACCAATTTAAATTCAAAACGTTCTAATATTGGAATGGGGCATAGATGGGCGGTAGCCACAGCTTTAGAAAATGTTGTAGGTTGTAAAATAATTTTAACGTTTAATGTTGATTAGAGGTAAAAATACTTTATGATAGTGGTGCGTCCATGAGATGTCTCTATGTCGATCTTCAGCATTTTTTCCTAGCACTTTTGACTTTATAACCTTTTTAACATGGGAATTTCCATTGATTTTCCTCGTAGAGCTAAAAACTATCACATTACTGTGCTGTCACATATGCTATCCTTCCCACCTTCTGCCTTCTTCTTCTCTCTTCCAGTCTCTGTCAGTTCTAATATAGTTTTAATACTTCAGGCTTAAAACTCACACTTCGT
The DNA here is from genome assembly GCA_006783055.1 of Trinorchestia longiramus. Classification (NCBI taxonomy): domain Eukaryota; kingdom Metazoa; phylum Arthropoda; class Malacostraca; order Amphipoda; family Talitridae; genus Trinorchestia; species Trinorchestia longiramus. The sequence continues at coordinate 151,880 of VCRD01000371.1, forward strand.
TTCAGTAGACAGTTTCAGTACACTTTAGTTTCTCACGTTTGTTCTCCGCATGTATGAAAAAGGTCGGAACGTTTTTCCAATATTCTGAACTTCTCAATGTGTTTCTGATATGTACATCAATACGATTGTCCTTCAAGATCTTTTAGAGCTTTACATGCTTGCCATCCTTTTCTTAATTTTTCATACTCATTCTTCATCGTTCTTCTATTAGCGATACTCGGGTCAAAATATTCTAATCTTACTCTGTTCATCATTTTACCATCATAACTCAAATGTCTTCTTTCAGTATGCTTATGCATAAAATTTCTTATCATTTTATTTTATTTACATAGCTCTTAATTTTTTCCGTCTGTACTACCTTCAGCGTCCAGTCAACCATCATTTCTATCCTATTTCTCCCTTGAGTCACCTACCACATGCCACAATTTTTTCGCAATTTCTCTGCTGTCACCTACTAACTGCCACCATATCTATGCAAGTTCGGTTCTAAGTCACCTACCAACTGTCTCTATTTCTATACAAGTTCTCCCCTGAATCCTCTACAGGCTGCCATAATTCCTATGTAAGTTCTACCTTATACAGGGTGTCCCAAAAAAACGATACCCAATTTTCAAGGGCTGTAATTCAGAAACTATCAAACTTACAAAAAATTGAGAAGTGATAATTTGTTTCTTAACATTTGTTCCATCTCTGTACAAAATTTCAGAAGAATTGATCCAACCGTTTTCTTTAAGCAGTATTTTTAGTGACCGGTACTGAAAACCTGTTTGCACACTTATGTTAAACTTCGAATTTTATGATATTAAAACCATGTTTTTAATAACTTTCAACCGTTTTTAGAAGTCTTGAAATTAGGAGGCTGGTTCTTCAGTGTATATGTGCAAACGTTGTGATTATTTACCATGCCATTCAAATGAAAAGCGGCCTCATCGCCAACCACAATGTCGTCCACACACCGAACATTTCTTTGCAAAAACCATTGAGCAAAATTCAGCCGCCGAGGAAGATCGTTATTGAGGAGTTTGTTCCGCACTTGCATCTTGTAAGGATGCCACTTCAAAGCCAAAGTTATAATTCTGTTCAATGTAAATTTAGTAACATCTAATCCACTTTTTCTTGCAGAGATTTGCGGATTTTTTGTAAGTGCTCCTTGAACAATTCGAACATTATCATCTGATCGCCCCGTTCTTTTCCGTCCTGATCGACCTTTGTTGAGATTCAGGCTTGTTCCTTCGGTTCTGTACTTGGTAACATTTCTCCAAATAGTCATCTTTGTTGGAGACTGTCTTTCAGGAAAATGCTTTTGAAATGATTGAATGACCTGTTGGAAACTTTTCACTTGAAAAGACTTCTTAACGATGAATGTTCTTTGTTGTTTTGTGAGTTGCATAATGGGGAGGCTCTTCGATCGGTAAAAAACTTGAATAGTTTAAGATCACGCTTTCGTATTTATACGTAATTCAACTTACGAGTTGAAGCCGTATCAATGATTTCAAAGCATAAGAAAAGAAAATGTGACTTTCCAATTTTTGTGTTTAATAGTTTCTGAATTACAGCCCTTGAAAATTGGCTGTGGTTTTTTGGGACACCCTGTAGAGTAGTAAATTCTAACATACATGTATATCAAACACCTCACAGTACCGACTGAGAATAATTGAAACCAAGTAATCTTGCATACAAAGTAATAAAGAAACGGTGAAGTAATAACTTTTACAGTAATGACAGAGAATAATATAACCCAAGTAATCTTGCTTGCGGACTAATACAGTAACAGTGAAGTAATAACTCTTACAGTCATGACTGAGAATAATTGAACCCGAGTAATTTTGCTTGATCCTACAGAGTATTAAAGCGAAGGCGATGTATTAATTCCTTCAGAAGACCTCGTTTCAGATGAAGAAGAAGAGAAGCAGAGGTGTGGTCTGTAGCGTGGTCATAAGACGGAAGCAGTTGTGACTAAGATGGCTGCTCCTGTTCTGTGTCTAGTGTGCTTCTTCTCAGGCTTATGGTTATTCTATCATTTATGGTTTTTCTATCTTTTATGGTTTTCCTATCTTTTATGGTTCTCCTATCATTTATGGTTCTACTTCACGTAAAAATTATAAATGATAATTTATAATTTTTTATTATTAATAATTCTTCTAGGGTTCTATCATTTACGGTTCCTCATCATTTTTGTTGCTATTATCATGCATGGTCATACTAATGTCAGTGGTCATAGTTCAGTCAGTGGTCATGGTTCAGTCAGTGGTCATGGTTCAGTCAGTGGTCATGGTTCAGTCAGTACTCAATACGAGAACACAAGAATCTACTGCAAATCACCAGATGAACAAATGAAGGTTATTTATTTTCAATGAACATGGCGAATGTTGACAAGAATAATACAAAAGCATGTCCTTCTAGAAAAATGTGACTCATATCATTCGAAGTGAAAGACAAAAAGTAATATTTTAAATAGAAAATCACCATGCCGACTCTGAGCAGAAATCACTATGATGGTGGTTCAAATCACTAGAATATGATGAAGGTTAAAATCACGATGAATTGATGAAGGTTAAAATCACGATGATATGATGAAGGTTCATGCAAGTCTCCGACCACTTCACTGTCACCTTCACCAAGAAGCTCGTGAACTGAAAGCATGAATGTGCAAATTCTGATTACTGGTCATCGACAGTCTGACTGACGTACGGGGCCGTTGAAGAAAGATCTCTCTTGAGGCTCTAAATTTGCATAATTTATTCATCAGGACTCACTCATCATGTTCTGAGGCCATCACTCACCACCACAGTCACGCAACTTCGAGGCGCACTTTACTTAGTTCTGCATGGAGGATTGGTGGCAACTCCTAGGCGCGCTTTATCTAGTTCTGCGTGGCAACTCCTAGGCGCACTTAACCTAGTTCTGCGTGGCAACTCCTAGGCGCGCTTAACCTAGTTCTGCACAGAGGATTGGTGGCAACTTCTAGACGCGCTTTACTTAGTTCTGCACGGAGAATTGGTGGCTTCAGCAAATGCAATCAATACGTTCGGGCTGACACGAGGGAGTAATTTTAGTCATTAGGTGTCATTGGCAGGAGTGCACTGCTGCATGAGGGTAAGTGTGAATAGAAGCTGTAACGCAATTAGTTTAATTGATCGATTTATCACTTCATTACGAACCAAATTACTACCTTCACGGAACTCAATTACTTCATTACTCGGTGTCACAGAAGTGCATCAATAATTAACATTAATCAATAGGGGAGTCACGCACGTTACGCTGTAGGTATGATACGCACAAGCACTGAAAGCAGGACATGCAGGACTGCAACACATGCAGGACGCTAATCATGACGATGAGTCTATATTTATCACTTGAAGAAGTAACACAAGCTAGTGTGTATGAAATACAAAAAATTCGATTGGAATTCAACTAGAATATAATTTGCATACACGCATCTGATACTGATTCGTTTACTTTACCGACTGATGTTAGAAATTCATTTACACTCATGTCTTCAACGCTCTGATTTTGATTACATTAGCTTGGGTACACACTTGAAGCCCTTAAATTATTCTTCCACTGACGTAAAACACAGCATTTGCAACTCTGAAACTCCGATTAGGCGTAAAAATTCTTACATTTCTGTCTCAAGCCTTGCTGACGTTTAATGAGGTATTACACAACCAGAGGCTGCGCATTGAATAATAATTGATATCCTCTTACCAAGTTTCGCCACTCCTAAGTTTCAAGCAAAAAAGATTTTGCTTAACTGAATTGAACAAAATTGTACAGGGTACAACTTTATTAAGAACAAAATAGGGCAAAAAACAAAAAGCTGTCGCTTACTTTTCAAATGTGCATTTTACATTTTATTTTCAGTTACCATCATGAATTTCGTACGATATGAAACACAGCCTTTGTTTTCTTCTCAATTTCCTTCTCATTAAATCTAGAAATGTGCAAGATAATTTTGTCTCACTTACATACGATTTGGGTAAGTATTACGAGCCATTTATTTCATATGGGTTTTAAATCAGCCGGTGCAACATTACTACAGAAAACAATTACGTTGCTTCTCACAACAGTTATTTTAGTTGTCGTAGCGCTATTGTGAAATTATTGATTGTCTGGAAAATGTGCTTGCAGTTGAAGCGGCACTCGTAGATGGAGTGATAAATAAGGAGCAGCAAAGTGAGACTGAATTGAATAGAATTAAGAATATGAGCGAGCTGAAGAATATTCAAGTGGCTTGAACATCCCTTCCTTATTGATGAGTCATTTTATACTGCAGCGTTAAAATGCGACATGTAAAACGGTCATGTTTTATATCAAATTATCCAGAGGCTTTTATTTATGGGTGGAAAATTGCGGCGAGAAAGGCAGTTGGTAGAAGAAGTAACTGTGTGGAGCTTTTGAACACGTGAACCAATACCTAAATGAATAGAATAAAATAGAATGAGGTTATAGGAACGAACCTTGTGGTCCATTCTTGGGTCGGATAATTACTTCGATAATTATTCGGTTGTTTACCCAAGTCCCATGCCGTATTTCTAGCCGCATCAACCATGTCGGCAGCGGGATTCGAACCCGGGTCTTTCCGCTCGCAAGCAGATTCGCTCACCAGTCGACCAAGCTGAAATGAAGGGCAAATGCTGGTAGATCAGTGAATTATTACTCATTTTTTACGGGAATAAGGCTCGCGCTTGGCTATGTATATTTCATGAGTACTACAATGACTTAATTTTACTTCATACGTCATCAATAACCATGTCTTCAGGATAGAGCTGACTTATCGATGCAATCGAGGGGGGAAAATCAATCAGTAAAAAGTAGTAAAAATAATTTAGACATGTTATTTTGGCATAATGATGCTGAAAATTTAACATTGGTGACTTTTTGAATTGCCACCATGGAACATAACTGCTTCAGTTCATTAGAAACACTTTCAGGCTTCTAAATTTGTTTCGTTCACCATTTCTAAAAGAAATCTCTTTAAAGGTTTTGTAAGAAAATTATAATCCAAAACCTTAACCTTATAATTGGGGAACATGAATGGTACCTCCATAAAAATTAGGGAGTGTTCAAGCAAATGAATGCTTCATTCAATGAATGTTTCAGCAAATAAATGTTTCATTGAATGAATGTTTCAGCAAATGAATGTTTCATTGAATGAATGTTTCAGTAAATGAATGTGTCATTGAATGAATGTTTCAGCAAATGAATGTTTCAGTAAATGAATGAATCAGTGAATGAATATTTTAGCACATGAATAATTTTTCAGCAGATGAATGTTCTAGTAGTTGAAGTGAAGAGTGTTTTGTCTGGAGCAGCAGCTGGCAAGGAAGACGTAAAAGTAAACCAGGGGTCTTCAAACTTTTATCCGCCGCGACCCCGTTTAAAAGATTTTATTTTTGTACGACTCCTTTAACTTTAGCAAAATAAAGAATAAAATATAAATACAGCAGAAAAATTCAATGTTTAGAAAGAAAGCAGGGGTTACTGTTAATTATTTATCGTAAAAATGCTACATTTTATTCTGAAATAACATCATTACATGAACTAGAAAAGCATGATCCTACATTTTGCGACCCCCTTTGAAAGGTGGGTTGCGACCCACACTTCGAGGAGCACTGGAGTAAACAACACAAGTTTGTGTCCACTTACCTCAGTCCTGCACCACAGGAGATCAAGTCCTACAATGCGAGGTCTCATGTCTCTCTCGGGGAGCATCTCAGCTCGGATATTCTAAGCCAAATCAGGGACAGGGGACCCTCACTCACCCTCTCACCCCCTCAACTCAGTGAAGGGGGGACCTGTCTTTCTGTCGTGCTTTAGGGCCCTCGGCCCACACTCACAGGAACAAATGTGTTGACTTGTCCCCAATAACTGTGTTGACTTGTCCCCAAGAACTGTGTTGACTTGTCCCCAATAACTGTGTTGACTTGTCCCCAAGAACTGTGTTGATTTGTCCCCAAGAAGTGAATAAATGATATCCTTGTGCTCCACCCTCTTTTCTTCACTGTCACGGTATGTGTTGCGTTCTCCGAGTTCTTAATACGTAAAATGTACGGCTCAATACCCGTATACAAATTTTCTTCGTTCTTTTACTGAAAAATGTGTCCAATTAAAACCGGTACTTTCTTTTGATCTAAAGATTGTTTATGATTACTCGAGGTCAGCAAATTTGGTGCGGAGTTTGCCTTGAGTGACCTATTAGTTCCTGCATCTCTAGCTGGACCCAGTGTCCACAGCCACTTTCCTCTGTCACTTCAGTCGTAACCTCCGTCCTTCAGTCTTACATCCTTCCTTCCATCCGCTCCCTACCCAAGCCTCCCGACACCCCTGAGCTTCGTCGAAGACCTGCTGGGCAAGCAACAACATATTGGCTCCTCATGAATTTTTTTAGACTTTAGCAATCAGACAAAATTCGAGTATACTCGTTTCTTTACTATGAACTGTAAACTACGGTACATGCTTGTTAATTTGGTTGCACAATTTATCCCTGACCTCTCCGTGTGGGCACCTGTAAAATCGGAAAAAGATACTGGGGAACACCTCGCGAGTTTCTAGGGAATTTGTTACTAGTATGATGATGAAAGATTTTAACAATTTCTTGATAAAAAGCACGTGTTTCCTTATTTCTTGATGTTGGAGAAGGGGCAGAATTTTTTTTAAATGCTGACGCTTCTTCTTGCTACGGTATGCCATGCTATGCCATGCTATGCCATGCTATGCTATGCTGTGCTATGTCATGCTATGCTATGCTATGCTATGCTATGCTGTGCTATGTCATGCTATGCTATGCTATGCTGTGCTATGTCATGCTATGCTATGCTATGCCAGGCCATACTATGCTATACTGTAAGTAATACTCGTGCATTTCGATGCAATTTAAGAAATTTTTATATACCCACGTATATAAAATTACCTTATTATTGCCATGGAATTAAAGGTATAATATGTATATTCACCGGCGCAATTTCCAAGCATAAGCGACAAAAGCTGCAGATGTTAATTGCGCAGTAGAGCTTCCGTTGAAGCACTTGAAGAGCAGCTGTTGACGCACCTGAAAGCAGCTGTTGAAGCACCTGAAGAGTTGGTGCTGGGGCACCTGAAGTGCTTTGTAGCTTTGCTTAATACACAGCAAAAACTTATCCCTGAGTTAACCCCTGGGTTTCCACTCTTATTATTCATGGCTTGCATCATGTTAAAGTTCTAGTCTTCTTAAAATTCTCCCAAAAATGTTAATTTTTTACTAAAAGTAATAACCAGCTTCTTATGACAAAATTTACAATTTTTTGAAAATGTTTAAATGCCATGAACTTGAATAATTGTGTAAGGTTAAAAAATTAGAAAAGCAGTGTATCTCTGTGGCGGTCGTCTGTGTGTTGTGTAACTCCTTGGCCTCTGGAGACGTCGCGTAGTCCAGCTTCTGGACCGTGTGTGTGTGTGGGGGGAAAACTGTGTCCACCTAACACTATTTTTGAGAAGCTTTTGTCTAGCCTGTGTAACTTGCGACTGATACACACGGTGTTCAGAAAGTTACTTTGCATTTTTCTAACGTCGTACATTCAATTAAAGTCAAGCAAATAATTCACAGCAGTGTTAAACAAAGTTAGAATGAATCAATATTCAGGTCCTACTTTTTGCAAAGTTTAACCGAAAAGAGAAGAGCAAGGACAATCTCTTTCAACCGTATCATTTTTATTGATTATTGAATTTAACAACCTAGAAGAATGAAACGTCAAGTACCTAGAAATATATTAAAGTACATTGTTACATCAATAATCAATAAAAATAATACGGTTGAAAACAATTGTTCTTCTCTTTCCTTTTTGAAGAAGGAATCAAGCATGCATTGATTCTAGATAAGGTCACTGTCAGTATACGAGTATGTCTCACAAATTCTTTTCCTTATTTGCCTCTGAAAGTCACCCCGTAATAAACTTTCACTGTCTTATCTCTCTGCCCTGCAATCGGTAAGCTACGTAGGAGTGCTGGTGAATATTGTTGAAACTTTATTTGAATTATTTCTCTAATCTCGAATGAAGTACATCAGATTCTCAACCTACGAACGCAATCCGTTCCGAACAGCTGTTCGTAAGCTGAATTGTTCGTAAGTCGTTATATATTAAATTTCAACCTATAATTGTCATTTGAGCTCATTTAAATGTCATTACTACTCATTACTATTCCCTAAGACTTACTAGAAATAATAAGAGTACATAATAACAAGACATATACATTATTACTGTAACTTACCTTTAGAGTGAAGTCGATGCGTGTACGTAGAAGTTGGATTAGGAAGAAGAAGAGGAGGAAGAGGAGTAAGAGGAGGAGGAGGAGGAAGAGGAGGAGAAGGAGGAGGAAGTAAAGGAGGAGGAAGAGGAGTGGGAAGAGGAGGAAGAGGAGGA
>VCRD01000371.1:173872-200812 GCA_006783055.1 Trinorchestia longiramus
ATATATATATATATATATATATATATATATATATATATATATATATATACATGGACAATTTTCTTTACGACTTCAAAGAACTCCTAAGCCTTTTATCAGCTTACTTACAAACATGCGCAGGAGAATAAAGAAATGAATTCCATAATTGGAATTTACATCACCTTGTGAGCTGCCTGTTCCCCAGTGAGCGAGTGCTCGCAGCAACGCTGGTATTAATAAATTACCAAGGCTTTTGCCGCCTGTTTACTTGGAATGAAGCTCATTCGTGCGCATGCGTAAATCTTAACAACGAACAAGTCATTTTTTGCCGTCGTGATGCCGTGTTGAGGAAAGGCTTATGTTTATAAACAAGGTTCTTTCAACGTTCGTTATTCTTCTCGACTGATATGATTTAGAGCGCGACTGCAGCTGTCCTTGCAGTAGTCAAAATTGTAAGTGAGGAGCTGCATGTAAAACTTGAATTTGAATTAGGAATAAGATGACTAGGAGTAATAAATATTTTTAAATTGTGGTCAACTACTAGTTAATTGATCACAGTTGGTCCGTGAAAGATGAGATTCAAAGCTGAAGAGAGCAAATAATGAAGGAAATGAAGAATTAACTGCAAAAGTGATTTCAATGAATGAAAATTAATTTTCTTTTTTCAATCTTATGCCATTATACTGTGCTATAAATAAAATAGGTGTTAGATCGTTTAATATTCTATCATTATCAAATGTTATTAGTCAAATAATACGGGGCGATTCTAAAATTACGTAAGAGCAATATTTTTTAAATATTAAGTATAAGTTTTGCAAAAAAATAGCTACCAAATTAAAATTATCCAAATCTCATCAATCATTTTTAGAAATTATATTTTATTTGATCTGGATTTAATGTTATTTTTTAGACGTGAACTGAAATATTTTTTTCAATTTTAATAAACACTTCCATATATGCGGAATACTCGATTCATTAGTTAGCTCAAAAGTTAATCCGGCTAATCAGCAATGAGGTTGTAAGAATTGAAACCAAAATCTATTTAGTTAGAATGATACGTTCATATTTGCTCTATTCAATGAAGAGTTCAATAAAATGCTTTGAGAAGAGCAATTATGTGGGTAATCAACTGCTAAGTGGATTTATAATTCGTAATTTAAACTAATTCGTAATTTGAAACATTTTCTAGCCTCTCAACTGACAAACGAGGGATTTGTCTCAACTGACAAACATGGAGATTTTTAGTTTTTTTGTTGCACCGATGCTACTTCTAATTAATGGGCTTGAAAACCTGTATTTTATTCTGCATAGTAAAATTTGTCAATCAAGCAACTCGTGTAGTTCTCTAAGAATTTCATAGCTCGCTTGATTGAACTTCATTGGTTCTATTTTTGATATGCAAATGTTGTTAACTTTAAATACTAATATCATTCAACTAAATTATTCCTTTAGCTATAAATGTCTTGATAGTTTAGTTGGAATCCTTCATAAATCAGTTGGAAAAATGGTGGATGTGTTTAAACACTGTGGTAAAAAACGCATCAGCTCGTGTTTTTTCTTTTCTTGCTGCTTCTTTATTGGTCCTCGTCATTTCGAATATACTTTACAATTTTAGATTTTTGGGCGTAATTTGGTATTCTAAACTTCTATTTAGCGCTTAACAGTCTTTTGACATTATTTCTCACGTTTCTTATTAACTTGCACAGGAATCTTTGACGTGGAAATGCACATTCAATGTGAGATTGTAGAATCCAACATGTACATAGCTGTGCCCTTCTCAATGGGATTATTTTCTTTGATGCTCTTGATATGGAAATGTACTCCTAGATATACTCGACATGAAGCTGTACTCATTGATGTATTCATTCATGTATGTATCCAATTTACTAGAAATGATATTGTGTTGCTGGACACAAAACCGACTGTACGCTTTGGCGGGGTGCAAAGCCCAGCCGTACCTCCGCAGAAAAACAGGAAGGCGCTTGATGCAAGTGCTATATTTGAGCGACTGTCAAGCAGTCACTCGAAGAATTTGAAGTCCTTGAGGCTGTTGATATTGCTCTCGCAACCCATGCGTTCGTCAAATTCAGTAACTGTCGTAAAAAAGAAATTCATAGCTTCTGGGTTCTCACTGGATGGATTTATGTTGAAAGTGAACCTTTTAAGGAATGTATGCATACAGCTTTCTCTCCAGCTCAAACACACACTTATTACGCATCTGATGGTTAAGAGAGAATTGGATGACTTCTCCATAGTAAAGCTACGTGTGTACTTTTCCAATGGCAATTTCACATTCTATAACTCCAATAATGGCTTGCAGCTTTGAGCAGAAACTGCTCGAATATTTTGCAGCTTCTCTTACACTGCCAAGGATTTCTCTTACATTAGAATCATTCCCAATACATTTTGTTGACCTAATTTGATTATCAATTGCTGCTAACCACAGCCGATTTAAGTGAGTTTTAAGTTTGAGCTGGAGGTGATGTGACATGAGATTGATGGCTTCGAATTGTAGTCATGTGTAGCCAAACACAAATTTTTTTCTTATGCATTCCCTCATGTGTTTGAAAACAAGTTTCTAATTTTTATGTTTGTTAGTCCTTTTTTATGTTTTTTATACTTTTTCCTCACCTCCATCAGATTCGTGTCTCGGTCCTGTTTATTTATGGTGAAGATGCTGGCGAGGCTGCACTGATAATCTTTACATTATTTATTCTCTTGTGTAGTTTTACAAGGACCACAACAACTATTACAAGGTCTACTTCGATGTTCATAACAACCCTTCAGTGATTTGTGGGTGTCTCTTTTACTTTCTTGGTCAGCTTCTCATGCCAGTAGTAATTTGTGTCAAACGCCGATTCCAACTACGTTCTTTACGATAGGCAAATCCAATTAGTTCTTCACCTCGAAATAGAGGAATGGAAAAATGTATTGTATGAAGATGTGACTGCGAGAAGTTAAATCTTTGTTCGACCAGCCCTTATTAATGGGGGCCAAAAAAATCTACACTTTGAGACTCTAACTCAGCCAAAGGGGGAAAAATTTCTCACACTTTCACGTTCTCGGATACAGTAAGGAATTGCAAAAAATTACTGGCAGTTGTGAATACGTTTGCTAATCAAAGTTCGCATGATCAGATAATGAAGTCAACGAGCACGATACTAAAACTGAAACATTCAAAACTCAAATTGTTTAAAATTAGTGAACAGCACGGAGAGAAAACAGAGAAAATTTTAAAGCTTGAAATGATCTATGCATTTATATTCTTCAGAAATGTCACTAGGATTTTCAAATGAGAAGAATTTTAGAAATCATCGTTTCGAATTTTAGTAATATTCACTCTTTTTTATAATTCAGTTCAATACTCAAATGCTATTGCTTATTCCCCTCAAATAATAATTGCTCTTGAAACAAATTCTGTTCAAAAGGAAATGGTCGCTCAATTGATATATTCTCTCAATAAATTAAAAGAAAATTATTCGATCTTTTCCTTATATATGTGGTTATAACTCACTCATTATATTATAGTCTTTTTATCTATTCAGACGATTTTACAACAAGCCAAAATAGATCACAGCACAGTACAGCACAAACTAACCAGACAAGCTACTCATTACTAGCAGGTAAAAACAAGTTGCTGAGAGCTACCAGTAACCTCGGGTTCATATTTCGAATGCGTCATGTCTTCTGAAGCTGACTTGTCACGGCTTTAGAACTGACGCATCCTTTTGTCATAGAAAATGAGAGCGAGAGGGTGGGATGGGGTTACTTTTTTTAAAGCTCTGGATTTCTTAATTAAAGGAAAAATTTATTGAGTGCCACACTCTGTCCGTTCTAATGACACAACTCCTAACTTTTTTCGAAGTGCTTTGCTAAATGAATCCAATATCTGAAGCGATTATTTACCGGCGGACCACTAATTGCACTTCACAAAAGAACAAATCACATCAATTTCAACCTTCAAACTTTCTGTGAAATCCAGAGTTCCAACAGCTTCGAAATAACTCGAATCAGTGACTAGAGGCATCATGAAAGAAGTTTCTGAGTTGTATGAGTTCTTGTGTAGGTCATCTTAGCGTCTGTGATAAAAAGTTTTAATTTCTACAACCATCCTGACGCAAATATATAACAAGGGACTTTCATGATCATAAAAACTAAATTTCAGAACACGTCAGAAGAGAGTAAAAATCTAACTTACACTGCGTAAAAGTTGTTCATTAAACTCTACGTGTAAGGGAAAACACAATAAAAACGAAATACTTATTCGAAGATAACAATTTCAATAATGTTTCAAAACTAAGAAAACCTATTGCAGAAGTAATAATATTGACATAAAATGCAAATACTAGCGATGTGTTTTCTAATGGAATCCAATTCTTGGTGCAGTTCACAATTCAAACTACACATGTAAGCCTACGGAAAATTATAGGGGATGAAAGCGACTCACTTGCTAGAAAATATATACTTAACTACTCGCATACATGAATGTTATTGTCACAATCAATGAACTGCAAAGTTTAGAAAAAAATTGAGGGTTGAAACAGTACTGCTACTTGGGTACTAACTATTAGGTAGTTACAAAAATAATGGCCGCTCGAAGGTCTGGGGTTTGAAAAGTAATTTTAACACAACTTTTTTAGTTTATTTTCGATGAACCTTGGCATGCATAACAATTAATGTATGCTTATTAATATTTTGTAAGTTCTTTTCAGACAGAACATAATTTTGAAGGATAGAATCCCTCCATGATGAACATGACAAAACATGACCTTCGCCTACTTATGTTGCACGAGTTCAAACTTGGGCACAACGCCTCCGAAGCTTCTGCCAATATCAACCGAGCATGGGGAGAAGAGTCCACAAGGGATCGGACAGTACGAAGGTGGTTCAGGAAATTCCGGAGTGGTGATGAGAGCCTTAAAGATGAAGAGGGTAGAGGACGTTTGGGTAGTCTCGAGAACGAGCAATTGCATGCGGTTGTTGAGCAAAATCCACGTCAAAGTGTTAGAGAAATGCCTTAGACACTTGGTGTCAGCATTGCAACAGTCTCGCGCGATTTGAAGATTATTGGAAAGGTGAAAAAGCTCGATAAATGGGTTCCTCATGAGCTCAATGAGAATCAAAAGCTTAGGCGTTTTGAAGTGTGCTCGATGCTCTCTCTGCGCAACATCAACGATCCCTTTCTTGACCAAATTGTCACTTGTGACGAAAAGTGGGTCCTTTATGATAACCGTAAACGATCAGGTCAATGGCTCGATCGTGATGAGCCCCCAAACACTTCCCAAAGCCAATGTTGCACCAGAAAAAGATTATGGTGACTGTCTGGTGGTCTGCAATAGGTGTTATTCTCTACAGTTTTTTGGGAGTCAATGAGACCATTAATGCAGAGAGATACTGCAATGATCTCGCTGTTATGCATGCTTGATTGAGCGAAAAGAGACTGGCATTAGTGAATTGACGTGGTCCAATTCTGCTCAACGATAACGCGCGACCACATGTTGCAAGAATGACCGTCCAGAAACTCACAGAACTGGAATACGAGACTTTACCACATCCTCCATATTCTTCAGATCTTTAACCTACTGATTATCATTTATTCAAGCACTTAAGCACATCTTTGGATGGTAAAACTTTTAGGTCTAAACAAGAGGTGGAAACGACCTTCAAAGATTTGGTTGCATGACAGTCATTAACTTTTTATCAACAAGGGATAAATAATCTCGTAGTCCAATGGCAGAGATGCATAGCTGCTCACGGTTCATATTTTGACTAAGTTTAACATCTCTATTGATCATTTACCAAGGATTAAATGCATGCTTCTGCAATCGACCATTATTTTTGTAACAACCTAATATGTGAGAAGCCTTGCATTTATTTTCACCTTCAGGTTAGCAACAGTGTTGCTCACATGCAACAGGATTGTTTCCAAGGGACAGTAAAGCAACAGTTATGTCGTCAATTAAGTTTTTTTTCTTGTTCGTGAGTGTTTCAATTACATTATCCTTCGAGAAATTAATGGAGTTGCGAGCCAATTTTTATAACTTTCCAAAAATAGTAGAAAATAAAGTTCAATATTCAGATAAATGTATCAAACAAATTTGTAGCGCAGAAATAGAAATCTTTGCCCTAAAATTTGTGTTTTCTAAGGTGAAAAGCTCTTGCATTCTTCATCTGCAGGTGTGCGCTGGAGCAATAAAGCCGTGGCTCTTTCAGTTAGTGTAGTTACTCTTCATTACTTATTGCTCAAGAAAATAATAGCAGCAATCTGATGTAGTGCTCTTCGACAACTTTTTTTTTGGTCGGCAATAGTATCTTTGTCATGAGGGAAATGTTGGTGTTGAACAATACTGCTTGTATTAAAGACTATTTTCACAAATAATGTTTGTATCAAGCTGTACTAACGGTGTTAAACGATAATTTTAATGTTAAACTTTATATATTTTACTAAGCAATGATATTGCAACTCAGTAATACAAAAAGTATTAAAAACTAGTGTGAAACCATTTAATCAGTAACGTTGTTTTTATGCAGTTGGGTCGTTATCTAAACTGTATGACAGTATTTCACCGTCATAGCATTTGTGTACTGTATCCTGTCTTATTGTTATTTTATCATATCATTTAAGTCGAATTAATTACTTTATGTTCCGTATATACCATTCTCTCATGAACTAATTACATATTTATATATTCAGGATTACATTAATATGTAGTGGGAATTATATATTCAAAATCACAACATTGAATGGCTTTAATGGGATTCAACTTACCTACATCATAAATGCTATTTGTGCACGTGTTTTATTCATAAAGTGAAGGATAAATTATTAGAAAATACTAGCTGAGAACCTGTGTCCCCTCTTTGAATGCAGAAAAGTACTGAGCTCATTGTCTACATATTAAACTAGAGAATTCTACCTTTTACATCGTTGTCAATTAGTGACGCTAAATTATTTATCTCCCGAGAGAATTGTTCATCACATTATTCAAGTTGCAGCACAGTACTATATCGTATTTATCTAGCTGTGTTTGCTCAGTGTTTTTTGATGGATCTATTAAAGACTGACGCGATGAACTTTTAGCATCGCTGTGTTTCAGCATTGCATTTCCTTTGAAAGGGAAAATTAGGTTCAAATGAGACAGTACAATGTACTTGAATATTACAGTATTAGTATATTATTTATTTGAGAATGTTAGGGTAACTTCTACGACTTGACTTTAGTTTCATTACCACAGAAAGAGAATTTTGATGATCATTATCAATAACCGCAATTTAATGCGAGGAATTTTGAATAAACCAGTATCGGCGTATCTGCGTATCAAAAACATCTAAATGAACAATAAATTGTATCCAAAACACTCGAAATAATCATTATTGACACAGGGAAAGAAGAATATTTTCGGCATTCATAATATGATTTTTCCTCTAGCAATGAAGGCAGAGTAGAGATTATAAGCAGAATAACTGAACAAGCAACATAGCTAGAGATTGTTAGAAATTTACTGAGCAAGGACAGGGCATCTTAAGTGAAGTAAAGCAAAGTATGCTGAATAATAGACACAATTTACTATCCTACTACCATTGTCCTGAGCTGCAATTATTATTACTGCTTTAAGCGATGCTGCTTGTGTGCAAAAGTGTTTTTCAAACGTGGGATTAGTCTTAATAAAATATTTTATGGGATTGAGATGAATAAAATTGTCGAGTGGCTTTTGTAGGAAATCATCTTTGCAGTGTTTGTCAGTCTCCTATAGTTTATGGATGGGTTTTTAAACATAGAAGAGTTTAAAGACTGATGAAATTGTTGGCAGGGAAGACTGATTTGAGAAATTCAAATTGAATTGAATATATGTATGTCCAAGCCAAGTTACACATGAAAATACGTAAAAATTTTCTCATCAGTTTTATACATTTTAGTTAAGTTTCTCAGACGATTTGCGCATGAAGCTCGTCTTGTTGATGTTAGTGTCAAAGTTATTACTCATGGGAAATGTCTGGGCCTTAAATTTCTGTGTAAAGTCATAAATTGCCAGTCTGACAACAGTTTTACTAGCCTGATATCCTTTGCTAAGGCTTTTTTCCTGCTCAAAATTAAGCTCAACTTTGCCAGAAAAAATTGCAAAATTTAGAGGAAAGTCTCAAAAATGAGACAAAATAACTAATGGCCATCATCGACAAAAATGATATTCTAGAAAGGCTAAGCGTTTAGCTTCAACATGAATGAATTATGAAAGAAATTAAATACTGTTCAATGAGTTTGTTATTTATTGTGTTCATACCAGCTCAAGTTCAAATACTTTTGATGATGCTTCGTATCTCACCGAAGTTCGGAAGGAAAATGAGTTATTGAAATTAAGTTTCATGCCTGGAATGATATTATCTGCTTGCTGCGTCAACAATTATAGGCAACATTACGCTCATAGATTTCTGACTTTGAAACCCACGTTGATGTCAATGTCATTTATTTGAATTAAAATTGCTATGTTATATTCAGTATGTGATGCAAATACAATTCTCTCTAAGGTAAATAGAAAAAACAGCGATCATCGAAGTATTATTTTCCTGTAAAATTTCAGTAACCACTAGGAATGTTTATTTTCGCTGGTGGAACTGGTGCTTTTTGGGGTAAATGAATAATAATTATTCAAGCCAAATTAGAGACGACTGTTAAAGTGAATTTGTTTGATCAAAAGACATGAATTCTAAGCTGTTCAAAAATCTATTCCCTGACTCCAATGACAGTTCCTCTACTGAAATACCATTCAGTTTTAGATTGAAATTTTTTCCTAGCTGACAATATCTTTCTCCCTACAAACACAATTTGTAGAAGGGGTAAGTCAACATAAATTCACTTACCACCGCTCAGAAGAAAAAACAACCTAAGATCATGAAAGGATGTCACAATTCCTGGCATTTGGTGCTTTCAGTTGTGCGTCTTTTTAAGGCTAAAATCTATTTGCATTAAATTCCACGATATGTATTCAATGAATGTTAACTATTCTTCTGATTTTTCATTTTGCAATAAGCTTACACATCACGCATAAAAATGACAGTTTATTCTAAATACTGTAAGCGTAGCCGCTTTATGAACGCATGTAGCTTTATCGTAGAAAAAGAGTTTTCAACTTGGAAGATTTCTTAAATCTTATTCTTAATCATCAGGTTCAATTTCTTGTCGAGGAATTTTTTATTTACCCGTAATAATATGTTATATCAATCCCGGAATAAATATTCCTGTTCTAAAGAGACGTAAGTGGAATGCCTGAAATAATATTTCATTTTAAACATTTACAGGGACTGGCATTTAAATTTTGAATTGCTAGATAATGCAGAACCAGATTGTTTTGAAACTGCAGGGATGCAGAAATAAGCCAATTATCAATTGTTTTCCTTCAGACTTTTATAAAATTTTCTTTGATTTAATTGGAATATAAATAATGCATAGAAAATAAATTTGAACACATTATCATATATATATATATTAACATATTATCAAATAGATATTTGATAATGTGTTCAAATTTATTTTCTATACATTATTTACATTCCAATTAAATCAAGGAAAATTTTATTAAACTCTGAAGGAAAACAATTGATAATTGACTTCTTATTTTTGCATCCCTGCAGTTTCAAAACAATCTGGTCCTGCATTATTTAGCAATTCAAAATTTACATGCCAGTCCCTGTAAATGTTTAAAATGTAATATTATTTCAGGCATTCCGCTCGCATTTCTTTAGAACAGGAATATTTCAGGAATATATATTTATAATATACATATATTATATATATATATGTTATACATATATAAATATATAATATATTATTTACGTATCATTGAATTTATTTCTCGTACGGTACACGGTAAGAAACCAGGTATAAATCAGAAAGCTTTCTTCGTAACAGAAAACTAACTCACTTGTGTACAGAAGATAAGGTACAGCTCTATTTAGACTACAACGGTCATTATTAAAAATCATTTCTTTCAGACAATCCCCCTTAACTTTTGAACATTCAATTACTCCTATGACTATGCTAGGTATCATTTTCGATAATGTTTCAAATAAAGTTTCAGTCACACAAGTTTCTTTTCGAGGTCTGTAGGGTTAAAAACCCCTGTATATGGCATATATATATATAACAAATGCAAAATGTTCTTGTATATTTTTTGAACTTTTTTTGAACAAACAAAGTAGACACTTAATTTACTTGACGAAGAACGTACTATCTTTTAATCTATTCAACTTGTATATGTTATTTTTTTGCGAACCACATTTAGTTACCACGCTTCCAAATCGTGGACCGGAAAATGATTTCAAAAATATTTATAATAATTCTAGTGCTACGGGGCCTCCCTGAAGGAAATAAACTTTCCGTTCATAAACATAAAAATTATTCAAGGAATAAATACAAACTTCCAATCAGCAAAAATCATCTACAATTATTTTTTTCTCATAGTTATGTTGTTAATGATGTCATTAAAGGGCTCGTTACGTTGTTGCTATATAACTGCCATAAATTTTTGTCGTTGAATATTGTAAAAGTCTACGGAATTCAAAACCAGTATTTAAGTATCCCGCAGTTTGGTTCTCTGATTCGCTTCTTATGGAGAGGATAAAAGTCTACGGAATTACAAACCAGTGTTCAAGTATCCCAGGCTGTGTATGTTATAATAAAACTCGTTTGGATTTCTTGTACGAGTTCATTCTATCATTTAGATTCCCATGTCTATTTTTGTAGGTTTTCAATTTTTGTTCATTTGTATAAGGAAATTTCCTACCAATAAATAATTAATGAAATTTTTATTCACCCATTCCAGCAACAAAATGGAAGGCTCTCATAGGTCCAAACTATAGTCAAATACCTAAAGACAGGACTTCCTACAAGATATGTGTTCTTTTGCACGAAATGTACAAATTTGGAGACTGGTATGCTAAACGAATAATCGAAAAGGTAAAAGAAACTATATTTTTTTCCAATTTTTCATTAAAAGACAATACCCTTCTATAAGTTGATTATAATTATTGGTCAATCAGCTACAACAACAATGTACGTAGATATGAACCACATTTAGGCATATAAGAGTTAATAACACTCATAAGATACCTAATAAGAGTTAATAACACTCAAGTTAATAACACTCATTTCAGTTACAACAGATTTAATATTTTATTCTCTTTCCTCAATTTTTTTTGTCTCTGCACGCATTATATAAATGTTTACTTCATTAAACAGCCTATTTTAATCAAATTTATCCTTTTGGCTCAAAATTGATACATCTCGAAGTTTTTTCATTTTTTTCAACAAGACTGCAAAATCCACAGAGGAAAATCCATAAAACTAAATTACTGCAACATAAATTTCACTGCCGACCAGCGAGTTTGCCAGCGAGCAGCTGCTGCTGCTGGGTTCTAGCAACCGAATGATCTAGTGAATATCGCTAAGAAATATGTTCACCATTGATCATTAGCAGTCTATGCAGGGAAACAAGCCGTAAATTTTTTCATAAATTTCGAGATGTTCATTAGTTGTACTTGGAACAGCAGCTTCCTCTACATCCAGCAATTTCAATAACGAAGCTAAATAATAAGTCAAGGCTTCTTTTAAGCCAAAATTTGTGTGAATTTTTTTCTGATCCCTAACATCGTACCGATGTATAACGCAACAGCACCTACAGAAAAATTCTATATGGACAAGATAGAATTCGAATTTGTATACAAAAAGGGTTCAGGGTGTTAAAATTCTTTGTTATAGCATGTTTAATAATATTTCTGGTCATCACCTTTCCAGTGTCTTTTTAATCCATTAGATTTGTTTGATCAGCTTGAAGGTAGTTGTTTGAAGTTCCAAATGGTGATTTATAAATCGAGAACTACTCGCAGTTAAGGACGAGTATTTATTAGAGTATTATATAGGTCTTATGTTGAATCCGTTTTTTAAACAGCCTCCCAGAGAAAAAGTATTAGAATTTACCTGGTACTGAGTGTTGGGATGAATTTCATTTTTTATTCTTCATGCAACCCAAACATTTTACTGAAAAGAATTTTACTTTAAAAGTAGTGTCTTCGGATGATAGCTTAAGATACGTCAGAGTTTCAAGCAAGTTATGCATGCATTCAGTGCTATGGATATGCATTTGTGATAGCTTTCTTTTTATGTAAAAAATATATGACTCATTTTATTCTGCACGAGAATCCCAATACTGGATTTTTGATGCATCTAATTTAATGCATTGGTTGCCCAAGCTGTAGGTTGGAAATAGGACTTTAAGAATTAAATGGTAGGAATTATAGTAGATTTCTGATGTCTTAAAAAAGTATTAATAACAATATAGTGAACATGACAGTAATAATAGCTAATTTATATCCGAAGGAAACAGTGCTACTATCGATAAGAATACTGAAACACTAATGGGAATAACAAAAATAACGACAGAAAAAAATAATAATGAGAGTAGTAGCCTTAAAAAAGATCTTTATGATAATTATTAATAATTACAATGATGAATATAAAAGAATAAAATAGAATGAATAAATAATAATAACTATCTTAAGAAAATTTTAAAATAATACCATTAGTTGTATAATTGCTTATATTATTATAACAAAGAGATTATCGTCATAATATTCTATTAAAGAAATAATACACCGACGAGGGCTTCGGCTGGTACAAATCTTTTTCGAGGGCCATAAGTGTTATTAATTGATCGTCATTACTGACATAACGACTGCACCAAATCAACACTCGCCATTGAATTATCCACTTGACAAATTGTTCATTAAGACTGTACCCACTGTATCCAATTGATCGTTAACAGTGTACCCACTGTATCCAATTGTTCATTAACAGTGTACCCATTGCATCAGATTGATCATTGACAGTGTACTCATTGCCCCCAACTACAAAAACTAGAACCCAACTGCACAACAGTCACTGGATCAGCAGTTCTGCTGTACAGCAGCCGTTGGATCGGCAACACAGCTGTACAGCAGCCACTGGATCGGCAACACAGCTGTTCAGCAGTCACTGGATCGGCAGCACAGCTGTACAGCAGTCACTGGATCGGCAGCACAGCTGTACAGCAGCCGCTGGATCGGCAACACAGCTGTACAGCAGCCACTGGATCGGCAGCACAGCTGTACAGCAGCCACTGGATCGGCAACACCACAATATTGGCAGACTGGAAGCACTAAAATCACTATTGACACTCTAGGACCAACTTGTCGTGTACACGATGCCCGCATGAACGGCTTTGCTATTGAGATATATTGATCTGTTGCAAAGCTGCTTGTTTAGCAGGGGAAATGTCGGATAGACTTTGCAGCTCGGAAAATTATTCCATGCTTTCAATAATTTGCTGTTCAAAATTTGAAGCTAGTTTTTGGTAGTTCAGTCACCATGATGAATAGTTTGTTGAAAAGGCTTACTGTTAGAACGTTACACCATCTGTGTATGATTGTTCTGTGCATGTGGGCGTGAGCGAGTTAACAAAATTAAACTCAGTTCATACACTAAAATTACTTTTGAATTTAAATTATTCATTTTTCTGCCTCTTCAGTTTAATTGAACGGATGTGCTATCTCTTGCCGACAGTGTGCATGACCCTCTAACTCCTACAACAGATCTATCGCCTCTGAGATCACTGATGCAGCATTCATCAGTTTCTAGCATTTCACAAACATTGAAATATTACGTATTTGAGAGATTCTTTAAGCCATAAGTCGTACTCACAAAGCCGGGTACTGAAGAAAAGGCTGCTGCAATACCTTCCAGGTTTGCAACAGAGTGCACTTTGAGCTGCTACCAACAGAGCAAAGCTTAAGTGGTTCATGGCTTCCTGTAATGGCATAATGTACAAACCTGTTACTGCAATTGGCAGTCCTAAACTGAGTTCGATTTTCCTGTGTACTCTCTGCACAGCTATACAAGATTTTCATACTTGTTCGCTGCTATTAATTACTTTAAATATGGGAAGTAACAACTACACGTTTTACTCCGAACGTCATTGAATTATCCACTATGAACTCAAGATTCTAACAAATTTTCAATGAACTCATACTATAACATCTGAATCATTTTTCTGTACGTCTTAAGCAGCGATTATAAACCCAGTTTATCAACAAATGAACCCGGTTTATCAACGGGATCAATGGAGCCCGACAATATGTTTTTTGTGAATCTTGCGAAAATTCAAGTCTTTGAATTTACTTATTTACAGAAAATTTATACTCTTAATTTTTTTAAATAGTTGAGTCACGAGACACGCCGTGTCATAATTCGGGAACAAAACCTCAAGCTCTCAAAGACTGAGAGTTACTTTCTTCCTCTCCAGTCTTGTTTGAAATCCAGTTGTTGTTGAGTTTCAACGATAATAATTATACTAATCATTGTCACAATGAAGCAGAAAACTAAATAGTGCAAAATAGAATAGTGTGATGCATAATAAATAATGAAAACGTATGCAACCGCTCATCTGTTGGACGTTAGTTTCTCTGACGATTGAGATACTCGTTCAGCACCTTGACAGAGGGTTGAAAATATCCTTATTCTGAAGTTTGTTAGAAAGAAAGTAGATGAACGAAATCACTTTCAAAAGCCATAATTCTTAACGTTATTACACGCTGTATGAAGCATTGCGTGCTGTAAGGGCGAAGATGCAAAAAACTAGTTTAAAATAATCATCATGCAAAGTTTGCAAAATGCATATTTCCATAACATAATTAATTATGTACACATCAATATGTCTTTGGCCTAATTTTGAAGGTCTACTACTAAATCGAGTTCAGCTGTGAGATTTCAGTACCACAGAAAACGGAGTTTCTAGTTGGTCGCCCTCGTAACACGGAGTGCCTCACATCTGGTCTAGTTGGTGGCGTCTTCGCCCTCATAGCACGGAGTGCCTCACATCTGGTCTAGTTGGTGGCGTCTTCGCCCTCATAGCACGGAGTGCCTCACATCTGGTCTAGTTGGTGGCGTCTTCGCCCTCATAGCACGGAGTGCCTCACATCTGGTGCTTTAAGTCACTTCAGTTATGACACCTTTAGAGAAACATATGGATGAAGCTTCATGGCGCTCATAAAATCCTGAAAGTTAACATTGTTGCTGGATGAAAAAAATATAAATGTGTTGATGAAGTAGAAAAGTTTTAAAAGAAATTCAGAGCCGAAGTTTTTATCTGCACCGATAAAATTAAATAAGATTCAACTTTGAAGAGTCCAGATCGCCGGCCGCTTTATGAAATCAGGAAATTTGTTGGAAGCAGAATTGACTTCGTCCGCATGAATCCCCGCAACATTTAAGGGTAGATTATCATGTTTTTTCTTGCTTTTACTGTTTTAAAAGACGAAATATATTTCTGCCACGCATGCGTAAAAAATTGTATTACACTAAACTTACTAACTGTGTTAGACCAGTAATAAAGTCCGAACATTATTGAATTTCAGGCCGTTTTATGTGTTTAAAAAATCTCAAATTTAATAAATTCAAGTTCCGCGAATTATCTCCGAGGAAAGCTTTTATATTAGAATGCAGCATTTTTTAACATTGAGCTTGTGTAATTCGCCACCACATAATTCCATGTAAGATATAAAAATTAGTCGTTCTGCAAAACGATTTCTTCAATAAATTATACTCTTTCAAGTACCAAATACTCTATTTAAATGTCCTGCATGAAAATACTCAAGCGGTTTAAGACCGTTGCTCTTAACTTTTCAAACTTGTTTGAAGCAAGGCATATTTTTGAAGACACCAATCAATGAGCATGGTATTTCTTCAGTTATAGCGGCATTTCATAGCGTTTGATAAGCTCACAAAATTTTACGTGTACAAAAATGTTAGCACATTTCATATCAGTTCCTGCAGCTACTAGTTTCACGGTAGGGCTTCGCGAAGAAAACTTTGTTTCTTCTAGATTGAAATATTCGAAACAACACTACGCACGTTGTTTTTGGAAGGTAGTACATTAAAAATAGATGTAAAACTTCAATTTGGAGGCCCACAATGTTTCAGCCTACTTCACTCATGTTTTCTCCTTCTGAAATCCTTTCAACAATAAAAAACTCTTTAACTCTAAGTGGCAGTATTAAGAACCTTCACAAGGCCCAATTGCTAGGGTGCAATAATGCAATATCTTTTAGCCTAACCGAAACACGTTTACTCTCACAACGTAATATTTTAAATCCAGGGCTGAGACTTCCCGTATCTAATCACGTGATAACTAGTACCTCATCAGAGGCCCACGTCTCTGCGCTCGTAAACTGGGGTGTGATGCGCACCGACAGCATCAAATGATGCTCAAAAATGTCCCAGTCTTTATCCGCTTGCAGTTAAATTGAAGGCGCAATTTTGCCGCTGCCAACAAGAGACACAATATTTCTACGAACCAAATGGCCTCTCGATAAAACATGAACGAGATGAGGCGTTATCGCTCAAATTTAGAGCGGCCTCAATTGTTTCCTTTTATGGGCTTCGCAACAGAAAGATTTTTGTCCGGGCCAGTTACAGGGATGTAGTAAAGAGATTTAAACTACTACAGATACGCTCCAGATGCGCAATCTAGTCTGGTATGGAAGTCCTCTTGATTCAAATACTTTGAAAGTAGAAACATCAATGGAATGCACTTGGCAACTCATTTCAGCATATTTAAAATACGTTTGTTTAATTACTGCAAACATTTGAACGTAGGGAAAACATACATATTAAATAAATCAACTTTCAATAGTAAAATGTCTTCTATTTTGCAAAAAATATTATCTTTCCGGTTTGTAGCTGTAATTATGTACATAGCAGCAAGAACTTAACCTTCATAGCTGAAGATTGGAACGACAATACGTATTTAAACAACTTATTCAAGTACTGCAATCAAGATTAAATATAACTAATTGTTGCATGAGATCAACTAAAATAAAAGTTTTTAACATCGACAATTCATCAGTCAGGAGACTAAATACCGTACAGGCTACAAGCTCAGGTCTTTAAATTTACAAGTTCTAACAATTATAATTTAACAGAAACACGCAACCGTAGAAGGAAGCGCTGCGCAACGGCATTTATGAACAGGGTAGAAATGCAGTCACATAGGAATGTTTTCTTTGCAACAAAATATTGAATAAACGGATAATATTAGCAGAGACATATTAGTGCAGTAGGGGGGAAGTTGAAGTGAGTGTTTATAATTACTGTAATCGCTTTATTATGTTTTACCTGTAATAAATCAATTAAATTAAGATTTTGAGTTTTGAAGTCACTGAAACAAGACTGTTTATGTGGTTTCTACGTACAAATTTTGCATTTGTAAATCCACTTAGTACACAAGACAACATGGCTTGAAATTAATGAAAATGAGAGAACCAATTTAAAAAGTTGAAGCTGATATCGAAAAAAAAATCATGGGCTTCGGGATAGGAGACTTCAAAGACCATAAAATTCAAATCAGTGGGAGTCAAAAAAGAAAAGAAAATGAAACAACTAAATCCACAAGTTGAGAAAGAAATCCTTTCTAAAGACCGTAGTCACCATTCTACCATCCCATTTAGTTCGAGGAGAATTTGAAAAAACAGATGGCCATTTTTGCTCATCTTTGACGGAAATTTATAGAGGCGTGCTTAAAATTTATGTAAGGAGAGGATCGTGCGATAGATCACTTAACAAAAAGGGGACATCATCAAAAAGAAAATATTGGTTTGAATTTAGGTAAAAATATTTAATATATTACATTGTACCTCATGTATGAATATATCTAAGTAAGTGACACCAATGGCTTTACGCCCAAGCTGCTCAATATCATGGTACTTGAAAAAATTGGTAAAGTTTATCTTGATTAAGTATTAAATGATAGGTCGTAAATTCTAACGAAGTACTAAAGAATGAGCTAAATAGTTTCAGCTCTAACATTATGAAGTTAGTCACTACCTGTTTACTAAAATATATTAGAGATATCTAGAGCATGGACACAAAATGCAAGCTATGATAACTTAGCAAGAAAAATCTTTCTAAGGGTAGCATGCTCTGTTAGCAAAAACTCTTGATGGTCACAGCCGGACGTTCTGGTCCAGTTGAACGTAAGCTAGGTCTTGAATAATGATCTCTATACAACCAATTTTTTTTGGCTCTTATAAAAAGGCACGTAGCTGCAGAAAGTAGAAGCGACAGGCTATATTTCTAACAAACAAATTTTATACTTGGTAGAGTTAGTTTGCTAATTTTTCGGTTAATTTGTTATAAGGGCTTGAATATTGAGGTGCATATTGACAATGAGTATTCTGATAACCATTTTGTCAATTACAAAAGTGTTTGAATGAGATAAGTAGTCCTTTGGATTATCAGCTTTCATGTGTTAGTCTACAGCTTCATTACAAGTACTACACCAATGAGGAATGTTCCTTCGCATTTTTAATGCCTTTTGCATTTTATCGTCCTTTGCTTTGATTCTGGAGTTGATATTCATGTCTTTTTTTAACAACAGTGTGTAACAAACGTTTATCAATATTCACAGTACATAAATAACAATTGTCTTAAGCGTTCAGTTGTGATGGTATCATTAAAACAAAATAAAAGTGGGTACTGAGAACGCAAAAAGCAAGATTCGTGACATGAACAAAAACACTACATTGCGAAGTACATAGCATGCTGTAAAAATGTCCAATTCGCAGTCAGGCAAGAAACCCTTTGCGATCCACGTTGACCGTTCCCACGAGACAAAGTAAGACTGAACTTGTGAGGTAGAAAAACAGAATACTCATCTAACTTTGAAGGCTAAAGATAAACTGGTGTTTACAGGAGCTGCATCTCAATCACCCGGGTTTGTTGGTGCTCCCAAAGACACAACTTGGTCCATGGCAAGCTTAAGCTTCTTTTCTTAGCTGAGCCCCTGAAGGCTAATTTGGTACTTCTGACTAGGCATTGAGATAAATTTTTGTTTTGAGGTTGTCTATGATTGTTATACAGTTTTGAGAATAAATATATTTCCTGTGGTAAAAATTTTTTCTTTAGAATCCTTCATCGCCTTTACTCTTATAGAGACTAAAGCTTAAATTTGATTATATACCAGCAGTGGGGAGGGGTTAAAACTCGTAAGTATTTGAGTAGAGTTTTCCATTATAGGGTAAACTGCTTCAGTTTGGAAGAGCAGTTATTTTAGCATATAGATTTGACAATAACAAATTACGAACTGAATGTGGCTGCTCTTGTTTTGTCGTTACTTCAGTGCATTATGTGGAGCTTAATAACAATTGCTCATCTACGTTACACCTTCTCAGCCTGGTACTCTTAGACTATTATTATATCAATTTCAATTTGGAAAATGTGTGAGAATAGGCACGATTCCTTGTGTTAATACTAGATGTCTAGGTTCCCTTATTTGCTGTGTGACTGGATCTTCTATCATCTTAGATTGATCATGATTAGAGCAAAATAAGCTGCGAAACTGCGCCTCTCAGTCTAAGCTCGAATTCACAATTCAGTTCCTACGAATAATTCATCGCGTCTCATCGGATTGTTCGAACTTTGATGAGATTGACCAGTCATGAGTTTGATGGGATTGATCAATCACGAGCTGATGATGCAATTGTTGGTGACCGACTCTCAGAAACTAAATCAGTAACGTAGTTCAGGAGTCAATACAATTTGTTAAATTTTAATTTCAATGACCTTTCATTATAGGATGCCGTAATAATCAGCCTGCTGATAAGGTTCTGTGGGAGCTATAATTTTATTCCTGTTACTTAAGAATTCACGTAAAGGAAAGAAAATTAAGGTGAGATGTTTCTGTGACAGTTTCAGAATGCAAGAATAACCAGAGTAGAGTATGATTTTAATTAAAATTACATATGTTGCTCATGCCAAAGATCCAATTAAATCATACTTTATTCAACATTGTTTTTTACTACTCTGTTGGTATTGTTACATTCTCATCAGGATCTGCATTCTATTGTATTAGACAAAACGTTTTACTATAGACAAAATTTGATGCATCGTAGTTTTACTAGATTTTTTTAACAATTTGTGTTATCATATTACCTATTTTCTCAGCTTAGTCAGATCCATGCAATTCCTTCTACATTCAATTTTTGTTTAATTCTATTTCCTTTTCATTCCTCTTTTAGCTAAGCAGCAACATGTACTACTAATTGCATAGAATTTAGTCTCTACTCGCCTCTATTTAATTAAAATTTCCCAAATTCAAGGTCCTATCCAGCATCATTGCCACTACCTGCAGGATGCTTCAGCCCCAGGCAGAGGACTCCAGGAAGTACACTGAATACCAATAGGAGCCGAGGCTTCTCTTTTAGCTTTAATGAGCAAGCATTGCACTAATTGCAGAGCTTCTGTACGCCAGTGTCTGGAGAGCAAACTAGGATGGTGACCAAAGAGATCCAATGTTAAAAATCGTGTATGGGTTTTGGTGCCTTTATATTTCAGGAATATCTGTCATTGCGATTGTGTCAAAGAGTCAAAAATCGTAATTCTCTCATTTGAAATCTATCTTTGAATTCAGAGAGCTTGTGGAATCTGTAAAAAATCATGTGAATACTTAAAAATTCAATTTTATTCTAGATACTACGTATGTTTCGCAAAAAATTACACGTTAAAAAGTAATACAGTACTTTTTTTGTGCTAGAAATTTCAACTTGAGTTTTCATTTTAAGGTGCACGGAAAATGGGATCGATGTGTTTATCATTCAAATTTCGTATGATTTTTTGGAAACTTTTAAGTTATTTAGAGAGGGGAAAAAGATCCCAGCAACCTTCAGTTGCGAGGGACAATCTTCAAATAGTTAAGAGTCATTTTCATTGGTGTCATCGCTGTCCTAATATTTAAGCTTACGGAAATAAACAGTAGACATTTTTAGCATCATACTTATTGCAAAGATAAATGGGTTGAAGATTCATTTTGGGCTGAAATGGCAGTGCTGTTCAATATTTCCCGGTATATGTGAAATTAGTCCCAAAAGTGCCTGGCAAATATGATTTAGAAACCTCAAAGCAACTACGAATGCTTTAAGTCTTACGTCTTTGAACAGGACGTCGTAAACAAAAGTGGGTGTTAGGGAGGAAATCGTCGGGCCCTGATGGGACTTTAATTGGCAAATTGTCTCCAACTGCAGCATTGGTCTCGCTCGAATTATTCGGATTCCTTGCCATTTATCGAATTATCGAAGCAATTCGACAGTGCAGACAGAGCTTTCTGTTCTGAGAAAAACAGGAAAGTGCATCGTACAATCATGCCGATGACAAAATCACGACTGACGAAATATAAGTTATCTTCTTCTACACCTGAATTGAGAAACGATGGTCAGTTTTGGTGTGGGTCCTTGTTTACTTTAGAAGTCATAAATGTGTGAACATACGCCGGTGAAATGTTTTGGTAAGATTGATGTTCATTTAAAATTTAGGATCCATGGAGAGTCTTGTGGAGTCCCAAAGACTGCAATAAAATATTCATTTGGTCACATGTGGAATAATAGTGAACGATGTAGCTTTTCTATAAAAAAGAATGCTACAGTCTTTCGGAATCTCTCATTTCTTACTCTTTTTTATTTTATTTAGCTTGTCATTTTCTTCAGAAACTTATCGGATTTTTATTAGATCCCCGGGTATGTTCCCTAATCACTCATGGTTTAGAATCTTCATGACAACTCCAGTATCTTTCTTTTTACTAACTATTATATTTAATAAGAATTTAACACAACTTAGTCGTTTAATACAACAATAATTACATCGTTGAGATTGTTATATCACTGTAAGGCCGCGTTTTCATGGAAAACGAGAGAACATACCAATTTAATAATTAAAATATACCCTTCAACCCAGGAATCTGTATGCACTTTCTTCAAAAAGATATATTGTAGAATGTTTCCAACACTTTTTATACTACTTGTAACGTGTTGCATTTGAATACGATCTTATCCATTTTCTACTTCAAGTTTATTACAAGAAGACCACTACACGTAAAAGATATTTTCAACAAAGTTTCCGAGATATCAACTGAATCAATATTTCTTTTCCAATAAATTATCTTGCTTTCAATGGCCACTACATTTTACAGGCTGATCATTGTGTTAATTGAGCATGATGACGGAGAAGTTTAAAAGGTACGTCAAAATAATTTTCAAGATATAAGTAAAGAATAAAACCAATTGAAAATGAGACCTTATTATTTTAGCACTCTTTCAGGTACTAGTTATAGAGTTATAGAGTTATAGACTAATCACGAACATTTCCTTTATCTAATATATTTTACAGCCTCCATTACATTCATCATATTCATTTTATCTTTAAAATATTTACACGAAGGCCTCAATTTGCAGTATGTTCAAGCGACGTTTCTCGGTAAACCACAATGAATTGGCGTAATTTCAATAGCACCGCTGATGGCATTCGTCTGCAGCTCTAAAACAATATTCTAACGTTATTTACGATCTTATTACCGCTAGTCATGCCTAGAGTCCATCAGCTTGAGAGACAGCCTATGCTTTCCATCAAGAAAGAGAAATGCATTGATGGTCTATGGTTGCATAGGTGAACGGACGCCCAGCGGCTCTACAGCAATTCTACAATAATACCTGAATGCACGCTGCAATATCTGTTCCTCTCTAACATGTATTATAGTTGTCGTACGGAAATGAACAAATGAGAGAGAATAGTCCATTTAGATATAGTGAAATAGCAGAAAATTGGTTGTCAATATAGTATTTTCGTATTCAGTGGATACGATAGCATTGAATCGTATTTTAACTATTCAAAATTCGCTGCCTCACATAGTTCTGACGTTACTGATGTTTTAAAAAGTGCATCACTCTTCTGACACATGATCACTATGCGTTGTGCATAGTCTACGGAGCTGCAAAGCAGTATTTAAGTATTTAAACGATGTTTTTTTCGATCGAATTCATTAGAATTACATAGACAAGAAATGCTCTCATTTGTAGTCCAAAGTAGGTTTTCCAGTAGGTTTTGCAATGTGGTTCATATACGAGTGTGTAAAAGTAATTACTATTATTTTCGTATTTATATAGGTCAAGACTTCATTTCAACATAAAAGAAATAATTCATAAAACTATGTTATCCGAGTTTCATATGCACTGTTTGGTATGAAATGTTTGGAGTCTATGTAACAAGTTTATCCACAAAGTAAAATTGCGTTCGTTACAGTATTTCTAGATGCACAGTTATCATACTAATATTTAATTAGATGTAACTTTTGAATGAAAATTTTACTGTGCATCGATTATTTACTAAAATTCTAACTTTAAAATAGTGGTTAAAAATGAATTATGTTTCTTAGAATCATCTACGATTGTCTGTTTTTATGGTCATGTCTGAAAATAACTGACGGGATATAAAATCGCTTTGAGGTTTATAAAATTAGATAGCATCATTATCTGAAATTATTGTTATCGGGAGCATTTAATGGAATGATAAAAATGATAATTATGATTCATTCTTTGCATTATAAGATCTCAAACCTCCGGACAGGTCATATTCCATATGAAAGCTAATTCAAAATAATTTTTCTTCAAAAACTAATATCTTACAAGTCGATGTACTGGTATTAATCAATCACATTCAGTGTGCTTTTTGGCGATCAAAAAATCTCGAAATTCAGCCCCAGAATCACATTTCAAGACGTTCATATTGTGAACCTGATAATTTCAATTAATTTAGTAATGTCAAGAAACAAAAATTATTCTCTCAACTATTACTGGTAAAATAAAATAATTCACATCGTTAACATATATTATAACAACTAACATATCTTGACTGACCAATACTGATCAACTTTGAATTGATATTTCAATAAATAGAATAATGGCAATGATATCTGAAATTCAAGCATCATCGACCACGAATTTTCTTTTGTCGAAAATAATGCAGACGCGTGTGTGGGAGACAAGCCTTTCAGTTTATCGGAGGCAATTTCCTCGGTGGAAATCCTCGAACGTTTCTTTGGTTCGTTTTCCCACTGTCAAAGCCTTGGAAATTAAGTTGAACTGAGTTTTAGTCAATAGGTAAATTACACTCAGTCAGCTTTTACTGCGATCGTCATTGAGCATTGCCAAAACACATGAAAAATATGACCCGTCATTGAATCCAAGCAATTTAATCAGTTTATTGATCCGGAAAGGGGAATAATTAATTACCAACGTATTGAGGCATCCACGAGAATAAATCGTAGTACTGGTGGGGTTAACAGTACATTTCTCCTATTATCTGTTCAAACAACTCACCGTCAGAGTTAGCTCTTGCAGGAAGGGAAGTTAATTGCAAGTAAACAAAACAATTTATCGAATAAAAGTTAATTTTGAGCTTGTATGATCCATCAACGAGACGCAGAAATTAGAAGGACTTACGTCGTCTCAAGAATTAATTATATTCATTTAACTTTGTCATCCATGGTTTAAAACTGTAGGTATCATCATTTTTACTCATGTATATAAAGTTCACTCAATAACTGTGCCTAGTCATTCACTCTTTCCAAGTAGCATATTGACCAAAAACCAAAGACATTTTCCAGATAAGTTTCTCGTATACAGTTATCCCTCGTTATTAGCATATCTAGCTTTACAATTTGGTTTTAAATCGTTTAAGAATTTGACAATTTAAAGTACAGCAGTGGGATTTTTTGTGTATAATTTAAGGCTTAATATGTATTCTCGAAATGGAGGGGAAAGACAATGACAGAATTATTTGTAAATTCATCTGACTTAAAAAACTGTGCATTAAGATCAATCACAACATTTACTTTGATTTTATCTTGAACATAAGACTGTTATATGGTATTAAAATCAGTTCCTGCAGCATTTCCTTGTTCATTTCAGGGAAAATACAAAAAATGATATGGTGTTATATCATTACCAGCGGTAAAATGCTAAGAAAATAACACACTGTATCACGAATTACATCCATAAACTCATTTGATTTTAGTTCCGTAAAAATTCATTGAGTTTAACTTAAAGACGAAATCATAAAATCATAAAATGTTCAGTTATGAAGCTGCAGTACCGCCGTATGCTCGGGGAAAATTATCCGAGGGATCCATGTTGCCAGGGTTGCAATGGCTCCTGATGATGAATAGCGACAGGCAAGTCTTCTCTGGATCTATTCTGTATTATCACGAGCTCAATTTATGGCTGCAAAGTTCTCAAACTCAGGATGAACTCCCCGATCGAAGGTAAAGTTTGTTATAAAACTTTATATTGTAATAAAAATGTGAGTAAGGGTGTTTGCAAAATTGTAGTTATTTGTTCCGAGAAAAATGCAAGTGAAAGTGTTAGACAGATTTTTAAATATTTAGTTTAATTGATAACTGTTCACAACTCAATATTCTAATTCTCTGTCCGAATCATTTTGACGTCGAGAGACTTCAATTTAATTAAAAAAAAGATTGAAGTCTTATTTTACCTTGATGCATAAAATCCCAGCATTAGAAAAATATTTTCAGCACTTAAATATTTATACCTGTACAAAACTGTACAAAAACATACAAAATTAAAAGTGAAATTCGTGGTAGAATGACCATCATCAGTTTTGATTAGATAGAAAAAATTCAAACTACCGCCGACAGTCGAAAAGATAAGTTAGTTAATTACCAGATCTGGTTGAAATACTGAAAAAGTGGTTGTCAAATTTAAATGAATGAAATGATCACCAGAAGAAGGTTAATAAAGCACAAAAGCTTCATTATAAACCGCTTGTCTTTTATCTAGCATTATTTAAAGTAACTCAATAAAAACTTTTCAAACGAATTAACATCGTAAAAAGCCTACTCTATTTTTCTAGTTACTTACATGTACATTTTTTTTCCTAATCAAGAATCATGGAGTTGATTTTTTTATAATCCAGAGCCGGAATCCTGACTCTTTTCCATCTGTCCTGGGACCTTTCTCGCCTATGTACCAAACTACTAACCGATAATTCTAAAATTCTGAATGAATTACTAAAGAGAATTTGTAATTGTTCAATTCATAAAGTGATAGTTGTTTTGTATATTGTATAACACAGTTTAACTTGCAGATTATTTATTTTTGCTAACATTGGATACGACACATTCCTAACAGATTTCCTGCAATTGTACAATCAGCTCAGAAGAGTAGCAATGCCTCGATTCAAATTTCTGAGACCTTGAGACAAACAATGAGCCTATCAGGAGGATGCAAAGTAGTACAGCAGTTGACAAAAATGGACAGTTGCTTTTCTGAAGAGCAAATGACACCACAGTCCTAAGATAACAAAGAACTTTTTTCAATAAACGACCGCAGCTGCAAACTCTGGCGAGGTTCATTTTATTCCCGTGAGCTCATATGACTTGATTTTCCTTGCTTGTGTGATCTTTATCATGTTTGAAGCTCTTCATTCTGCTCTCATGGATTGAATTTTATAAGTTACTTTAGAAATTTTTTGTCCTAGCACACTTTAGTGCTGAAGATGATGATGACTCAATCACAATACAATCAGTTCTCCCTTTAGGCCATCTCAGCCTGTCATATTTCCTAACGCAGGAAAATATGTTAAAAGTTTGGCGAGTTTTGTGTAGAATCTTTAGTTCTTTCAATCACATAACTTCAGAATCCTTTTTCGTCTCACAGATGAATCTTTTTAACGAAATGACTAATACTTACTGAACCTAAATTTGATTTTGTTTACCTATTAATTCTGAATTTTTCATATTCACTTATTTTACTTCTTCTTCAAGTTTATGATTTTTCTTATGTACAAACTGCACATTAAAATGAGCTTTAGGGTCCAAATTCGTCACTTTTTTTAAAAACACATTTTTTGTCAAGTGACATCATAAAAGGATGTGTCTAGTTATTTCATTCATTGCTAGACATCGTTCTCGATAACCTACAGTTCTAATAATTTTTTTGAAAAAAGGGAAAGTACCCCACTTACATATATAGTACCCCACTTATATATATATATATATATATATATATATATATATATATATATATATATATATA